>OZ020526.1:18973027-19528006 GCA_963971425.1 Bryoerythrophyllum caledonicum | reverse complement strand
TGGCCGTGCGGTCGGCCGCGGACGGCCGTGCCATCCGCCCAAGCGGACAGAATGGGCGGTCGGCCGGGACTGCGGACAGCTATTTACCCCTGGATAAATTGACAAAACTGGTTATGTCACCGGACGTCCTGATAGGCCGGATGACGTCCTTCGTCTTGACGTCCGGACGTCAGGGACGTCGAGCGTCCTGACATCCGTGGTAAGTGGTAACAAGTAACCACATGTGTTTCAGTTAAACTCTGTTGAGCGTGAGAGTAGATTTCCGGTAAGTTTTTATAGTGCCCGGAAAGTCACTGCCCTCCGTTCTCGCAGTCCATAGGCCACAATATCCACAATCCAACCCTACACCTTGAAAGAGTTATAAAGGTCACAACCGATTTACCGGTCTTCACAATCTACCGGAAATTTGTCCTGGCAAACCGGTCACGCAAGCTCGAGTTCCAACTACAACCACACCCAATGAATCAAAGCAAGAAGATACAAGACTCACGACAAGTTAGTACTAAACAAATCATATGAGCAAAACAACCTTCCACGGGGATCTTTGGAACTCACCCACTGCAAGGGTAATAATCCCGGTATTTTCCGGACTCAGGCTTAGTCGGGATGTCTCCCGGTGTACCGAGAGAAGGGGGATGTCACCCCCTACTCCCCACCAATCCGAACACTTCCCACTTAAGGGAGGCTATGATAAATAGCCGTGGGCTTCCCGGATCCCATCCGGAAAAACAACTCTTCCCGGTCCCATCGGTGAAAAGTCTAGAGCACAAGTCCCGGACCTCACTCTACCTATTTAACCCGGATATCCTAGCTCCTCGGGATGTCTCTACTCACACTCAATCACTTAACACACAACAAGTCACAACCTTACACACCTAGCAAAGACACACTAGGAGGACTCAACTCTCTCCCGGTCCACTCACATAAGCTCAACAAAGACTCTAGACACAAGCAATGAAGGCAAGACACGAGGAGATCAACAAAGAGAAGAGTACATAACACAAGAGCCCAAGGCTCTTAAGTACACAAAGGCCACTAGCTACCTTCCAAAATTAGATCCCCAAAAGATGGAAATGGCATCTGAAGAGTGCACTAAAGTCAATAGCTACGCTCCAAAACTAGACCGCAAAAGGACGAAACGGCATCTAGGAGGTGCACTAAAGTCAATAGCTACCCTCCAAAAGTAGCTGCACTAAAAGACAAAACGGCATCTAGATCCTAAAATCAAGGGTAGCCTAGTCACCGGCGGATTACCGGTAGACCGGTAAACTGGAAGACCGGTAGACCGGAAGATTCCCGGTCCGGCGGTCCCGGAAGCGGTGAACCTTTTCCTAACAAAAATAAGTAGCCGGAGAAACCACTCAAGTGGTAGTAACCGGGTGCGCAATGGGCCCCCATCGACATCTCTACTCTCACCCTACTGTGTAATTCTAGCAACTTAAAACAACTTCTCACCAACCGGTGAGGTAAATCAACACATAATATATAACAAAGACTCAACTGGAAGACTCTTCTGGTTGAGACGTATAGAGATTGTCACCATGTCTGGAAGTACCAACATGGTCAAGAGAATTCCCCGGGAGGTCGGATGTCTCAACCGGGAGGTCTACCGGTGGAGTGGTGGTGTCCACCGGAAGGTTGGGTGTATCTATAGATACATGCGGAGTCTCTTTAAGCTCCATTAGTATAGCCGCATAGGGCTCCACCAAAGACTCCGAGGTTGAGGAAGGAAGGTCTACCGTTTCCTTCCCGGTAGAAGTTACCGGGAGGCTTTTTTTTTCTCTCATAGACCTTCAAGCCCCACCTTTAGAGGATGGAGAATCCACCTAACTCACCAGAGAGCCATGTTGTCCCGGGTAGACAAAATCCTCAAAATGCATGTACTTCCATCAATCTCCCTATTAGCTTGTCACAAACTTCCGTCCGGCCCGAAAACACAAGTCTACTGGTCAGCCGGTAGACAACTCCGGAACACTTTGCTAGAGTATGTAGATATAGGTGTCTCACACATCTAGCAACATACTAACAACGCAAGGTCACATATAATCGTAACGAGGAGAGGACTTTGGAGACAAGGACTTAGAAAGAGGTTTTTCCCGGTTGACCGGGAAGACCGGGAAAAAGATAGGAATTGTAGGCAAGACCTAAAATAATAGGAGGAGGGAGACAACTCAAGATAACAACTTGCCACAAGTCTAGGACAATCGACAACAACTACACATGTAAACAACACAATGAGGTCTAGATGAAGTCCCCGAGGGGGACTTTTTCTCTAGACCGGGGAGGATATTACCGGGGAGGATATTACCGGGGAGGATATTACCGGGGAGTCACCCCGGTAGACAAGAGAGGAAAAGACTCACAAATAAGAAATTCTCACAAACAAAATAAATCCAACATGGGCAAGAGTCACATTTGTTGTTGCACCCGCAACCTCCTTCCTTTGTCTCTTTTATCTTCTCGCTTTGGCCACAAATCTCCTCCACCTCCGCAAACCCTAAAATCTCCACCAAACCTTAGCTCGCGCACCTCTTCTACCAAACCCTAGCTCGCGCACCTCTTTCACCAAAGCCTAGCTCGTGCACCTCTTCCACCAAAGCCTAGCTCGTGCACCTCTTCCACCAAACCCTAGCTCGCGCACCTCTTCCACCAAATCTCTTGCGCTAGCTCCTCTTGAAACCTCCTCTTCTTGAAATCCTAATTGCATCTCCTTCTTTGCACTTCTTCAACTACTTCTTCAAACCCCAACTCCAAA
Organism: Bryoerythrophyllum caledonicum; assembly: GCA_963971425.1. NCBI lineage: Eukaryota > Viridiplantae > Streptophyta > Bryopsida > Pottiales > Pottiaceae > Bryoerythrophyllum > Bryoerythrophyllum caledonicum. The sequence goes on along the minus strand of OZ020526.1, from coordinate 19,525,251 downwards.
CAAAGACTAAATAGAGAGATAGGAAGAACCTGTGAGAGAGAGAGAACTAGATAGGGAGATAGAGGAGAAAATTTGAGGGGGATAAGAGAAGATTTTAGAGAAGGAGGGAGAGAGAGGAGAGTTCCTGGAAGAGAAAACAGTTTCTGGAGAGAAGGGAAAATTTCGGGGAGAGAGAAGGTCGGCCAAGATGGTTGGAGATACCCGGGCTGCTGCCCGGGTGATACCCGAGTACCCGGGTATCAGGCATACCCGGGTTGGTACCCGGGCTAGTTCATACCCGGGTTGATACCCGGGTATGTATTTTATTTTATTTTAATTTTTAAAAAAAATTGGAATCTTTTTCTTTTCTTTTTCTTTTTCTTTTATCATTTTCTTTTTTTGTCTTTTCTTTTCTTTTCTCTACCACTACTACTAATTCAAACAAGAATTAGCATCTAGAAGAACTCAACTACTTCTAACTACCTTCTAAACTTAACTAGTTAATTTAGATTTAAGTGGTGATTTTAGACTTACGTCCCGGGATATCTCCCGGGACTCTTTTGAAATTGTTTCCCCGGACTTAGATTAGTGATTTTAAGACCCGGTTTTATCACCACTATAAACCTTAAGTTATATCACCACTTAAGCATTAAGTTAACTACTTAAGCATTTCCCTATTTTCTCTATTCGCTATCTAATCTAATTTCACACAATACTTATTATTTTCTAGTTAACTAATACTAAAAACCCTATTTTAACTAATTTTTTTGGTAGGGGCGACCAAGTGGGAGTTTTAGACTCCCACAATCTTGTCGGCCAATTGTTGTTGATCTTGGTCTTCTCCTGATGTGCTTTTGTTAGTGTGTAGACAACGATGTTGTCGTTTGGTTGAATTTTGTGCTTGTGTGCTTGTAGATCGCTACTCTCCTTATTGACAATTTGTGTACATGGGCGATTGGTGGTTTGCAAGTTTGCCGTGTTGGTGCTCAGTGCCGTTCAAGGGGTCTTCAATGCCTTTAGGGATAAAGAGCAGTTGATGGAACTTGGATAGTGCGAGGACGGTCTGAAGGTTGAAGGCCACGATAGAAGTAAAGTTAGAGCTATGCACTCATACTCTTGCTCTTCTAGTACATCGTTCTGGCTTGATGTCCACCCTCTTCGACACAGAGTAGTCCTATGATCTTTAAGCAAGTTGTAAGTATGGCTTACGAGTGCTAAAGATAGAGTGCCAATGTTGCACGTGTCAATAATGGGGTTGGTACTATCGGTGAACCAGTGTTGGTACCATCGTCTAGCAACTGGGATGTGCTTGTTGTCATGCGCTTGTTGGTCTTGTGTTCTTGTATGAGCATTGGACGTGCAGACGTTGGAGGGTTCTATCGGCGAGACGGTCATCTGGCATGAAAGTTGTTGTAGATTGGGATCACGACAATGGTATATAGACCATACTAGATCCTTTGTGCAAGAAGCTAGAATTGAGTTGTTAGCATTAGTAGCATCGAGCGTGCTTGGTGTAAGTGTGGTGAGGTGCTCAAGGGATGTGAAGAGAGGTTTTTTTAAGTTTTGAAAATACACATCAATATAAATGCTAGAAAGTATGAAGTAGGAGTGCAGGGATTCAAGCTTGTTTGAGGTTATGCGTTGGGCCTAGGGGGAAGCTAGGTTGCTACCGTCTGTGTCAAAAGTTGGGGCACACGTGAGCCTCCGTTGGGATGATCTCCACTTGTGTTGAGCGCTGCTATGTTTGTTTGCCAGATCTAAGTATGATGCGTTGATGATGTTGGTGTGGATCTACGTTGTTGTTGGCTGATGTTGCAAGAATTTGGAATTGTGCATCTATTGTAGATTCGGATAATGTGCATGTGCGGGATCTAAGTTGCTCTTATATAAAAATATTGCTATTATTGTTTGGTTATGAATGACAAGGAAGATACTGACGATGGAGAGGGTTCTTAAAGTATTAGCGAGGTAGGGAGAGTGGAAAGCAGTGTGAAGGAGTGAGAAGGTGCAACCGTGCAGCGAGCTGGGATGAAGGTTATCTAGAATAATGCAATGTAGAAGGTTTGGGTCAGGGAAAGGGAGAAGCTATGCAAAGGAGTTGCAATTATATTCACTCATAATCACCAGATCTAGGTGTGTATAGTGCAAATGAGTTTAGTATTGCCTAATCCATGCACCAATGCTAGTGCAAAGGCCTCAGTATTCACTCACACAAACCCTATTGCAAAGAGCTTATTCAACTACCACTCAACCTAAGATTTGGCTTAGGGCATGTCCAACACACATAAGTGCTTTCCCGACCCTGTCAAAGTTCTACAAGGGCTCTGCAAGGAGTCTAGCTATCCCTTGTTGTTCAGGACGTTTGATTTGCGACTAACTCCCTCTCCTCCCCTCACTAGAAAACGCAGAGTTCTAGAGGCATTAAATTTTTCCCTTGTAAACATGATAAACAAATTGAGCCCTATTTATCCTACTATCTTGGTAGTAAGGATGTCATTTAGGAATAAGTATTTTTAACTTTGAGAAAATAATGTTGATTTATTTGAATAAGTTATTAAAAAATTCTCTTTTAAAACTTAAACACCTGATATCCAATAGGTTAAGCCAAACCTAGGTTAATCCAGATATATAGTGGGTATCTAGAATAGATAATGTGTATTTGAAGTAAATAATGGGTAATAAGCAGTAACTGACGGGTATATGAGTAGTAAATAACGAGTATATAAAGTAGCAAGTCTCTAATATGTATATAATGGATACATTTGATTTTTGCATTTACATGTATTTTACTTAACCTGGAACTACCTTGCCCGTCATGGACAACAAGGATCTTTTTATTATAAATAACAAGTGTATTTTTAATATGGCTTGTATACCAACTTTTAGAGATAGAGGTGCAGTGTAGCATATTCAAAAAAATTGTGCATGAAGTGGAGGTTCAAAATAATGTCAATTCATGTTATATTTTTTTGTGAACTTAATATGTTTTAGAATGAGAATCCAAATGGCCAATGCAAAGGTTCACACTACATATTGCTACAAAAAAAATAAAAAGTGAAAAATAAGAAGATCTCTAAGTTTAATGTGGAAAAGAAGAAGCTTTTTGGTACCTTGCCCGACAATGTGTGACAATGTGTGAAAATGTTTGACTTGGATTTATATGCTTTTTTTTCACTAAAGACAAGAGATTATTTTTGACAATATGAAAGGAATATTATTATTTGCTAGTACTGAAAATCTCACATTCAATAGAGTGTCCTAGTAAAAGTTTTTGGAGTTGCCCGACGTGCTCGCGAACTTCAAAACCCTATAACTTTTTCATCAAATGTTGGATTGAGGAAAAAATTGAATTTACACAAAGCTTTTGGTAGTGTCCATCTACAGTTAAAATTTCAAAGAAAAATGTTATAAATTGACACCACAAGAACCTACCCGAACTTTTTAAAGTCCTTCGAGGGGACTCTTGGAAATTTAGGGGTTAAATGCTCAAAAGACAAGTAGAAAGTGGATTATATCTCTCATTTGACAAGCAGATTTTATTTTTGAAAATTATAGATGCCAAAGGAATTGTGATGGAAAATTTAAACATAGATTTTGTATTAATTGAAATTTGGTACACTCTAAGGCAAGAATGTGGCCCCTTGGGCACTAAGAGCATCTCCACAGTTGCACTTCAAACAAGAATGATATGCCAAACTTGGATGAATCTTTTTGGTGACTCCTTTAAATAGTACTAGCAATTGGCGCTTGCTTTGCAACGCATATGTCCAACCATTTTAATGTAGTTTTTATATTACAAACTATAAATAATAAAAAGGTAACATGCTTCACTGCACGGTTGACTACGCAATTAACTGCATGTTTGACTGCACCGTTTATGTAGTTCACCGCACGGTTGACTGCGTGGTTGATCACTGCGTGGTTCAATGTGTAGATTATGATTTTAGTAGTATGATGGTTGCCACACCTACATAAAGGGGCATGGAAGGGCACGCTAAAACCATACATGGACAAGTTCATTTTGATGGTATGGTTATTTTTTCTTCAACCGTTCAATCATTTGCTTATGATTATTTCACATTTGATTTTGGTCTATGTGTAACCCCTAAAGGTTCAAGACATTTTAGAGGAATCTCTACTCCATCGATTGAAAATTGCCAAGATGAACTTTTGGTAAATGTAGCCGTAGGATTTTCTTCCAAACGTGTATGAGATGATGTTGTAATTTGATGTGTACGATGAAAAAATACAGTGGAAGTGCAAGCGTGGGGATGTATAAAGGGTGAAAGGGTGATCACGAAATATCTGAATTTTCCGTTGAGACAGCTTTTGGTGCATAATAGAAATTGGCCATGGAATCTAGAAGGTACAACAATAATTGTGGAATTAGGCAGATTGTGGAATTAGGCGGATTGGTCAAATTGGGCAGGTAGCAAGGACGATACATGAGAAGGGGGGGCTCTGCTCTCTCCAGCGTGACGCACACCACTCTCTGGCCATGGACTCTGCAGGGTAGCTTGCCTCACACTTTTCAGTTCACCTCCAGCCCCCTCTTGAATTGATAATGCAAGGCCACACGCCGCCAGCCCCTGCTTATCTAAATATATTCATTCCTCCACTCACCAACATAAATTTTTCATCTACTATTTTCAGGTATTGTATGTACTATGGGGGTAACTCCTATATGAATGCACAATGTTTAGCAGAGAGAATGCTACTTCACAATTTAAAAATAAATGACCTGGCAAAATTAGTCAATTCAGGTTATAACTGAAACGAGACAACAGTAAGAGTGACGGCAGGCTACCAAATAATAATGACATGGCACATGCTACCGCACTATCTATTTATATATTCATACTAGTGGAACTCATGACCTCCAAACACATTTGAGTTATTCGTAAAGGAACCGGTCTTTTGTCGTCCTTTATTCATGCAAAAGAGAATCTAACCTGTATTTGAGTGTAGGTGCAAAGTAATCCTGTGAAAAAAACTTAGGGTTTGAGGGTTTTGAGGAGGTGTTATTTATGGCACAAGTGGCACAAATCTCCCAAAAACAAACAAGAACAATCATGAACGTCATGACACTCTGGCATGTATCCTACAATCCTAGAGTTGTGCATGATGTGAAGGGTCAGAGTTTGCTTAAAATAAAAGCCAAGCACAAACTCGAGTTTGGGAATTCTAGGGCTCATAAACTAGTCTATCTGATGTTCTATTCAAGGTCTACAGTGAAACCCTGCCAGTGGACTCGGCGACCCTGGCTTTTCCATTTTACAGGTTAAAAACTGCGGATTTGGGGTACTTTGCGGATAACTCTATTATCAAGCAAACGTACGTGTGACCAGACGGAGCTTCCATCCAGACCCTAACGTCAGAGGGTGGGCCCCACTTGACGTGAAAACTTGTTTTTGACATTTTAAAGTTACACATTAGAAATACTTGGGAACACTAAAGAACGACCGTGCCCACTTGGGAACTTGCTTGGGAACGCACTTGGAAAGATTGAGGAACACATGAAAACAAAGTGGAAAGACACTGGGAATGGATAAGTTACAAATATGGTAAAAATTGTAAAGTCAAAGAACTGTAAACAAATGGTTTGGTTCGTAACCAAACCAGTTTTCCACCTCAACTCGATATGGGTGTGAGACACCAAACCCGGCTCAAGAGGAGTCCCTGACCCCCTATTTCAATAATAAAATTGTTTTTTGTCCGTCTATTTGTGCGGTCAAGCTTATTTACTTATTGGAAAGACTTGGCGCTTTTACCTTAAGGCTTTTATTTTACAATTTTACTTTATGACACTTTTAATTTTCACTAAAAAAAGGTTGTAAAAAATATTATTTTATACTTTACAACACTTTATATTTACCACATTATTCACCTCATAAAAGTTTAGAAGAACATCCTATAGTTACACTCTCATAACGTTGTTTTGACAACAAGATACAAAGACAGTTCAAATGACCATTGTCAATACAATTGGGTTGTTTATTTCATCGGAATTTGTCTATTTGATTCAAAAGTTTTCTAGCTCATTTGTGGATAGAGCAGCACTTGCATTGGGTAATATTGGATGATTGGTATGTTTTGTTTTGTGTGTTGCCTACTTTATTTTGTGATGGTGTTTCAAGTAGTATCAAAGCTGGGTTTGGTCATGTTTTGTCAAGGTAAAATCTGAGATGTGTTTGTGGTTTGCAAAATTTTCATTCATTGTTGTGCGCTGGGCTATATATGAAGATTATTGTCTCTTCATTGATGATAATTTTATACAATGTAAAAAAATGCAAAAGGTCAAGCGGACGTTCTAAATCATCTGAACACCAAGCTTCAAATATCCAACTCGAGTGCAACGCTAAATCCCGAAATTCCATCATGTCATAGCACTACACTAAAATTGATATTTAGTGTTCGAAACACTAATTACAAACCTTATCATTATATGTCAACAACGCCGATAATGTTACAACACTAAATGTCAACATTAACACTAAATACAGAGAATTGTAACTTTGGAGTTTTACTACCTCCACATTTAGTGTTATTAAAGACAAAAAAAATGGTAGGAAATTGAGAAATAACAACCGAGAACAGTGGATCTAGGGTACTAATGGGATAAGTCACTCAGTATAAAAATCGTGCTTTGCTTCCTTGCTCCTGCAAGCTCATGCTCCACTTCAACACCTAATTCAAACATCACCTTTACCATAAAACCCAAAAAAATGAAGTCAGTTAAAATTTGTTGAATTTCTTTCAAACCTGACAATGCGAGCGGAGCAATGATGCAGGGATGCAAAGTAGAGCGATGATTGAACGATGATGCAACGATGCTTGGAGAGAGGGCGACGGATCAATGTGTATGCAACCACTTTGTATGGAGATCGTGCAACTCCAGTTTTGGAGTCTGAAAGAAACAGTGCCAAAGTGTCGACGTGAGTGCATGTGCGCATGTAGTAGGTGGCTCATTAATGAGTCATAGGGCCGGTTTATACTTGAGGTCGGTTTATACTTGAGGTTGGTTTATATTCCAAGTTTCAACCAATAGGGTCTTTCAATCTCTCAAAATCCAATCCAAGAGCTTTATACTTGGGGCCAGCCGGAACTACATTTCATCCTACGTGTCGCCTTAGGTGGCATGGTTTTGGTGCCAAACCTCCTAGCCCCAAAGGAGCAATCGGGACGAGGTTTGGGGTAGCCCAAACTCCCATCTACGGCCGGATTCGGTTCCTCCGCTGGACCCTTCAAATCGCTACCGTCAATTAATAAATTATTATTTTATTATTATTATTTTATTTTAATTTTAAAATTTGAAAAAGTAAGTTTTAATTTTGAAAAAGTACATTTTAGTTTTTAGTTTAAATTTTGAAAAATTAAAAATACTCCTTTGTTTTGGATATGCATCCAAAAAACGGGATTTGGTCAAATAAAGTAAATGAAACTCTTTTTTCCAATAGTCAAAATAGGAAGAGGAATTTAAAGTTGCAGATACAGGAAAAAAAAATCTCTTTTATTTTAGACCTATCAAAAATAAGAAAAATGGAAAAAAAAAATGAAAATAGAAAAATAGTCTTACTTATTTTTTAATTTTAAATGTAGTAAGGAAAGAAAACATATACGGTAAATATATGAAACCTATTTTTCTTTAAACTAGGAAAGAACAAAGACAAAGGCTTGACATATGTGCTTCTACGGTATAATTTTCAGTTGAGCCTTATGAAAATCTAAGACACTTAAAAATTGATAATTTGGCCCTAGAATCCGGCCCCAACACTTTATATTGACTAGGGCCAAGATGATGAATTTGAAATCCGGCCCTAGAATCCAGCATCAATGCTTTACATTATTTGGGGCCGGATTGAAGGCCGGATTGAAGGCAAATCCGGTCGGCCTTCCATCCGACCCCATGCCTAATGTAAACCAACCCTTAACACTAATTGTCTAGAGAAATATAATTAGAGTTGGGTGGTAAAGAGATGTTGTAACATTAAATGTAGTGTAACACTAAATACCAATTTTAGTGTAGTTGGGTCAAAACTCTCCAAAACTCTCCCAAAATCATAGGAAAAATTAGAAAAAAACACACAATTTCATGCAAACACACTTCATGAACTTTTCCTTTTCCTTTTCCTTTTTATTTTATTTTTAAAAACCACAACTACAATTCCTCTTTTATTTTTAAGTTCCGCACCCATATATACTTGTCCCGTCAGGGTCACCGAAGATCTACACTTCTATATAAATAAATATGATAAAGTTATGCATACATTTGAAGGAGCAGCCGGAGACTGAGTCGCATGCCAGGTTTTTGAGTGGATGAAATAAAGCGAACTCAGGCACGCGGCGTTGGATGAAGGAAGGAGATCGTGAGTGGCAGAAGAAAAATCCCGGGCCCACGAGAAAAGTGTGGGGAAGTGGATGGGAAGAGACAGCTACAGTGGTCAACCAGGCGTAGTAATTTAGTATTGCTACAAGTACTTTCCTTCGTGCTGCAAGAGCAGCTTCGTTGCCACATATCTTCTGTACCCAGAATGCGAATTTAACTTAGAGAGGAAGGAAAGTGAATCGCGGAGAGAGCCAGTGGCGCCTTCGGAGTGAGCTGCTGCCGTTGCTGCTGCTGCTCCTGGGGCCACTACCTTCTTTCGTTTGTGCGCCGTCGATCTGTCGTCATCCACGACGAGGAGCCTCGTCGCGGGGGCCTCACCGCCATCACCGTCTGTCGGGTCAGCTGGCTTTTGCGCTCCCGTCGCCACACAAAAAGCCCCTTGCTTCTGCGTGCCCTAAGCCCTCGCTGCCCTGCCACTGCTGCTGGGCCTTTTTCTCCATCTAACCAACCAACCAACCAACCAACCAACCAACTCCTCAGCCCTTTCTCCCCTCCGCCGCCCCCCTCCCCTTACCCCTCCTCATTCTCTCAATTCAGCCTCCTCTCGCTGTTGCTGCTTCTTGTCTCAATTCCCTCTCCCTTCTTCCTCTGCTAACCCTGCCCCGCCCCGCCCCGCCCCACCCTGCTGCCACTTGTTCGTGCGGGCGGTCCCTCCTCGCAAGTATCTAGTGGTTCTGTTTGTGGCTTGGCTCGCGGCTCCGGCCTTCCGCCATGCCTCTGTTTTCCACCGACGTTGTGCATGAATGGCGCGCTTCGCTCCCGCACCACTCCTCCGTCGTCAGCAGCTCCAGCAGTAGCAGCACTACCACCACCTCCTGGTACTTGTTCTCTCTTTCTCCCTCTTACTTCTTGGCCTCCTTGTCTGCAATCTCGGCAATTGTGGAGTTCTTTATGGGGTTTAGGGTTTAGATACATCGATTTGGATGGCTGGGAGTTTAGTGGAGGGATTACTGTCACTCTCTAAGGTTTTGTGATTGGACGAGGGACGTGATCATCACTGTCGTGGATTTTTGTGCTGCAGCTCTTTGAGATCGAAGTTAAGGAATGGGAGGGTGGGGCCTTTAAAGGCGCAAGCCGCGGAGACCGAACTCGCGGCTTTGTCGCTGCACAGGAAGGGCAACAGAAGAGCAGGAGGCAGTTTTAGGTTCGCGGTGAGCTGTAAGACGAGCAACGGTGCGCATGTGAGTCGCGGCATTTCCAGTAATACAGCTTTGGTCGGCCAGGATTCCGAAGAGCTGACGGCTGATTCGGCGAAGAAGCTTCCAGTTAGGTCTTCTCTAGCACAGCCTGCCGTGGACCAACACTTGGAAGTTGCTTCTGAGCAAGATACTGATGGGGAAGGATTTGCAACTATCGAAGAAGCGATTGAGGCCATCAAGGAAGGCAAGGTGCGTTATTCAGTTTCTCTCAATATCTCTTCTTGTTTGGTGATTACAGTGCTTCTGTAGGCGCGGTGGGTAGGTTATGACGCTGAAAGCATCGCTCACACCAATTATTCTGAGAAGTGAAAGTGACTATGATCTGATGATAGTTTTCTACAGGAAATTTACGCTTTCCTGGTGATCAACTTTTTCTGGTTCCGCCATCTTTGTGGCATGTTTTTGGACAACCTTATGTTTATCTCGACATCGTTCATGCGAAATAGAGATGCATCCTGGTTATATTCATATCAGGTTTCTGTCCAGCGTTAATGATGAACCTGTTTCTTCTTTTACAGTTTGTTTTGGTCGTGGACGATGAGAATAGAGAGAATGAAGGAGACCTCATTATGGCAGGCTCCCTTGTGACTGAGCAAGCAATGGCGTTCTTGGTGAGGCACAGTACTGGTATTGTATGTGTGTCCATGAAAGGCGAGGATTTGGATCGACTTGGTCTTCCGCTGATGGTGCCTCAGAAAGAGAATTCAGAGTCGATGAAAACGGCCTTCACATGGACCGTGGTATGTTACTCGGACTCCAGCTTTGGTCAATTTGGCGCTGAAAATATTAGAATGCTGTAGTCTTTCACGCGTTTCAGAACGTATTTACCTCCAGCCGTTACCCACTGGTTGCTTACACTCGGCTTTAAATAAGATGATAGGTTTAAGTTTGAATACACAAGTCAAAGGAAAATTGAAAAAAAGTAGTATTGGTATTTGTGACGTAGGGGTTGAACTTGTAGGGGCCAACTGCGAACGCTATGCGATTCATGACTAATCCTATCATTTTTCTATTGGTTGTACGTTGCAATATATTTATTAATATAGAGATCATACAGCTCTGAGGATATTTTGTGATATCGGCTTGTTCTGTCTGTAAGTTTTGAAAGAAGTCATGCTCTGCACTTTAAGACTGCAGAATTGCCCTGATCTGTCACTCCCTCTTTACTGTGATAGTACTCCTAGATGTATATGTAATTTGCATTTTGTGTTCTGATTCTGTATATGTACTTTTTGCACTAGTATGCAATGCACTTGTGATTGACTCTGTCTCATACAGGATGCGAAGCACGGTACGACAACAGGTGTGTCAGCAGCGGATCGGTGTAAGACAATAAGAACATTGGCGTCACCAGATTCAAGCCCTGGAGATTTTGTTGCCCCCGGCCATATCTTTCCCTTGAGATATCGTGAAGGTAAAAAATATGTCAAGCCCCTACCCCTTTTTCCTTCTCAGAGGTTACGGTACTTGCACTTGCAGTTGGACGAGAGTAGGCGAAAAGTGGGCTCTTGTTCAAACATTAGCGCTTTATGTGGTCTTCCTACTAATCTTGGTGTATATCTGGATTGATGTTTGACGAATTCTCCGCATTGTCTCATTCTCCGGAAACTATTTTGTGGCTTGATTATCGAATGAATATCGAGAATTCCTCGAATACGTTTTATGAGATAAGTTGACCGTGATTACTGATATTCTACGAGGCGCGATGTGAAAATTTCATTTCTGAAATTGCTTCAGGCGAGTGGATTAGGAGAAGTTCAAATTTATCTAAAATAGTTAGTACACATTCACGAATGGGATTGGCATGAGACAATGTAGCAATTTATTAGAGTTGGTTGCTGTATCTTCTTGTCTCTTGAAGATGCATCATATTTTTAGAACAGGGTTCTCTTGTGGACTCCAATGAAAGAGGTGAAGTTGTTGTAATGTAACGCTTGTCGGCACTCTTTGTTCTCTACAATATTTTATTCGTGTCTTGATGATATATTTACAGCAGAGGGGGTTGCTTTGGTAATTATTTTGCAGGTGGGGTACTGAAGAGGCGCGGGCATACTGAGGCAGCACTAGATTTAACGGAACTAGCTGACCTACCTCCTGCAGGGGTTCTATGTGAGGTTGTCAATGACGAGGATGGCTCAATGGCCCGCCTCCCCTATTTGAAGGAATTTGCGAAGCAACACGGGTTCCCTATAGTATCAATCGATGCACTCGTCAAGTATGGTCCTGTCCTCCATGGCTGCCCTCTGCGTTTGTCGTTTCAACATTTAATGGTTAAATTGTATTGTACAGAGTTCTTACGTAGTGAGCATTTCATTTTACGAAACCTAAAGATCTTTAAACCACGTTTGTCTGGAGGTAGCTGAATGCTAGCTATCATAATTTCTTAGAGGTTTCTACTTCATACTTTAACCGAAGATTTCCTTGGGACTTGCGCATCTTTGGTCCTTCTTCAGCTGTTGTGGATTAGCAACACATTCTTTCATGAAATTGCATATATCTATGTTGTCGATCGTTGATGTAGGGTTTGCATCTTGTAGATTTAAGGAGGCTATCAAAGAATCGTCTTTGGTGAAACGCACGGCGTGTGCAAGGCTTCCAACTGAGTATGGAGAGTTTCAGGTGTACAGTTATGTATCAAATGATGGCTTGGAACACCTTGCTATTGTTGAGGTATGCTTTTCTCAAAAGAAAGACCTGTTTCTGTTTCATTATAAGTCATAAACGTATTAAACACTGCTGGATGTCATTTCCGACTGGAGTGGTGATGGTTTATAGTCTTAGGGTGGGGGATATTTTCAGAAATGGTTGAGAATGGTACATTAACCTAGGGTTGATATAACAACTCCTGTTGCCCCTTATTGACGGTGATGTTGCCTTGTATTGTGGATCTTTTAGTTGTGAACTCTTGCGTGTGTTAATTTTGTTCCTTTTTAATCCGCTATGTGACTTTTGTAGGGTGATATAAGCAGTGGGCTGGATGTTTACGTGAGAGTACATTCAGAATGTCTGACTGGTGATGTATTTCGCTCTACACGCTGTGATTGCGGGAGCCAGCTGAAAGACTCTCTGTCCTTCATTAAAGAAATGGGAAGAGGTGTTGTGGTTTACATGCGAGGTCATGAAGGCCGGGGAATTGGTCTTGGGCACAAGATGAGGGCTTACAACCTGCAAGATGCTGGCTGTGACACCGTTGAGGCAAATCTTCAACTTGGACTTCCTGTTGACTCACGAGAATATGGGATCAGTGCTCAGGTACTCGCATGTTACTTTTAAGCAATTGTAGGATTTGCTGCATGATTCCAGTGATGCTCTTGGTTTGTAGTTGGTCGAAATGCTCGAGCAACTGAATCTTATGGTTGAAGATTAAGGTTGCTCGCAAGTTATTGAAAACTAGTATACCGACCCGTTGTCCTCAACGGGTAGTGTAAGTTTAGGTCAGAACTAAAATTGTAAAATTAAAAGTAAAATTAAATATCATAAAAGTGAATGCCACATGTCGCCTTGTTCAAGGCGTGATACCTAGGTGATACCCGTAGGCCTTTTATTATATGGAGAGATTATGGTTGGCCTGTCAAAGTTGACCGAATTTGTTGTGTGTCGTAGACTATTGTAGTCATCGATTGACTCTGGTGAGTTTGTGTTCTGTGAGCAGATGTTGCAAGACTTGGGCATTAAGACCATCACATTGCTCAGTAACAATCCGGCCAAGGTGAAGGCCTTGAAAGAGCTTGGGATTCGTGTCAATGAGAGAAGATCGATATTTTCTCTTGTGACAGAGGAGAACAAACGATACTTGGAGACTAAACGCATCAAAATGGGACACATGTATACGTCAAGATTGCCTGCTGTAGGGTCAGAGCGCGCTGTTGACATTGAGAACAACTCGCGTAGTAATGATTCCGACAGATTTGCTTAGTTTTCCTTTTAACTTTATGTTGATATGTCCGACGTTGTAGATTTATTTGTGTTGATTTCTTCCTGGAACATTTCCAGACGTTAGTCAAATGAAGGATTTAAACAAGAGGAAATAGTGCACGTGTAGGCTGTGATTCAGTGGGTAATGTCTGCTAGGTTATTTCTATGAATATACTTGTCCGTTTACAAAAGCAACGCTTTACTCACTCGATCTCCCTGCCTCAAAAGCTCCAAAGCTCCCTCAACCTGTCCTCCGAGATCTCTTCCCCGATCCCAACTTCACGCCAGACCTACAGAGGCTCCGTCTCCTCTCTCCTACACAACGCGCCTTCACAGCATCGCCATCACATTCGCTGCCAACACACCTGCAAACTAACTCCAGAAACTCATTCTCGGAAATCATCGTCTCCGAAACCAACATCCTCTCGACACGGCAACCGGGTCTGTCACCTAAGAGCGTCCTCGGAAACGGAACGTGAGGCCGTGAAATCGAGGTTCTGAGATCGTTCTGTAAAAGTCAGGATTGAAGGTCCTTTAGAGGGTTTTTGAAGACATTTTGGAGGGTATTTTTGAATGAGCATTGGAGGAGAGCTTTTGCAGAGGGATTTTGAACAGTTTTTCTAGTTTAGGAGTTGTTTTGTGGCCGGGGTTTGGATTTGACAGAGGTTAGGGTTTGATTGACTGATGAGGCTGGTATTTGTGAGACCGTGAAATAGAGGTCGCTCTGATGTTTTTCGAGGAAGAGAAAGCCAGAGCGAGGATTTCAGTTGAAGGTTAGAATTGCGTTGCAGAGGGCTTTGGAACTAGAGAACTTCGTCATGTGCTTGCCTGAGGGCCACTATGTCGTCCACTGTTCGGTTAACGCTGTTCTGTGCTCGTGCGCTTAGTGCCTGTGGGTGTGGAACATTCTATAGCAATCCCGCCTGCAGCTTGAGTGGCTTCGCTGCGTGTTTGCTTTCTTCTTTGCTTGCCTGTGCTCGTTTGTGATCTTTTTGTGCGTGAGCTCTGGGTGTATGTTACATTAACTTGTCTGATTTTCAATTGCGTCTGGTTTCCTGTTGCGTTGGCAGCATCGAGCCAGGCCGTCCCCTGAGCGACTACCAAAATCTTGGAATATTTTCGACAAAATATTCCGAAAGGTTAAGTTGGCGAATCTCCGGACCTGTTCCAGGGATGTGTCCATTTGTGCTGTGAGTGTGCTGCTCGCAATCTGGAGCGATCCTCTGTCGTTCGCTCGCTCGCGCGCGTAGGCTCAGTTAACTTACTCTTCCACGAAGACGATTCCTTCCCCATGCGTCTCTCCTCCTCCTCCTCCTCCTCCTCCTCCTCCTCCTCCTCTTGTTGTTCGCCTCGTCGGATGCTCTTGTAGCACCACCACCCATGGCCACTGAGGGCACTTCCCTCTCTCCCCGCACAGGTCAGCCTGCATGTCCCTGCATGCTCCTCGACCCTTCCTTCCTCCTTTTCTGCTCAGACTCTGTATTGCTCGCCGACCTTCATTGCTCCGGCTCCTTCTCTCTGTGTTCCAGCGGTGATTCGCGTGCTGGTGGGAGCTGTGGGCGACACCTCCACCGCCGTCCAAGATGCTGCTGCGGCAGCCTTGCGCCGAAATGCGCGCCAGTATGTCTTGTCCTCCCTCCCTCTCCCCATCTCTGCCTTCGTCGCACCCGCCTCTTTGTAATCTTTGAGGTGCAGGATCTGTCTGTTTGTCTGTCTGTCCGCCTGGCGGTCGGTAGTGTATCTTCTAGGTTAGTAGGCTAGTACGTAGGTTATGATCAATGATCCACTTGATGGACATGGGTTGTGCCTTGGTGCAGGAATGCTGCAACAGTCCTTGATTGCTGTGCTGCGAGTCTTCGGGGCTCCAAAAAGGTATAGGAATGACTTCCGCCTGTGCTTTCATTTCCTTCTCAGAATGCGCGTATTCTACCAGAATTGGTGCAGGCTTCGTGTTGTCTTCCGAGTTTAAGGACACGGCGTTTCCGCGAATTCCACATACTTCATGGATGTATTGGAAACTTACACCTGGAGAGGATTAGAATTCTTTAAGGCTTGCAAGATGAATTCGACTCGGGTTTAGGATTGCCTAAGAAGACCCCCCTGTGCTATTCATCTGTAGGCTTTGTTTTGCCTGGGCTATTCATTACGATGCTGCTATGATGAGCCTAATTCTTCACAATTGGATTGGAGCTTGTTCACTCCGGCTTTTGTCTAAGGATCTTTTTTACCGTTCAGGAGTGTTTGTTCCTAGTAATTTTTTGATTTTTATGCCGTGTTCGTATGGCAGCGAAGTATACAGCTCGGCAGTCATCGAGCGGGTTTGCTTCTCATCATGGCATTCACCGTGCGTGAAATGAGGGACGAAGAAATTGATGTTGCGTTTATGCGCAAAGTCACGAAGCTTGCCATGACTGATTTGTCCATGAATAAGGTATTGGCTTGAACCTGCTGTGAAATTTGAGCTAGACAGAAGAGAGCGCCACATTGGAGCTTCTGAGCGGGGAAAATGTCCCGGATGCCTGAGATACGGAGGCCTTCGCAACTACTTGGTATCTACAAGTTTGTATTTGGTGGTGTGCAGGAGATGAACCCTGATTGGCTACGCTCTGCATCAAGCCTTCTTGTGGCACTTGGGTCTCGGCTCCCCGATATGGTATGTAGGACGTAACTGGTCGTGTTCCTGGTTTTCTGGGCGGGTTATAAGCCCGGTTTAAATTCAATGCTCTTCATCAGATGCTTCATCAATTTTCTTTCTTTCTTGCTCTTATTAGTGAACCTCCTTCATCATTGTGCAGATGATGGACGAAATATTTAATCAGTTGGCAGGACCCACAGTTCCTCTGGTCGCGCTTGTCCAGACTTTGTCTGAGTTCGCCAAATTACATGGTTGGTGGCTTCTCTCGTTCACTCTTTATCAGTGCAAATCTTCTTGGTTCCTCGAAAACATGGAAGTGATATGATGGCCATGGATTGAATTATGGATGCTCGATCTCCATGTTTGAACATCTCAGCACCTCTGCGCCTGTTGAGGGTGACCTATTCGTTTTTAAAGAAGTGCTGGTTATTAATGTGTGCCGATCTTAAGGAATAAATCTTTGAATGTTCCGAGCGTTCATAATGATGCATTACTTTAGTCCCCATATAACGTCCTTTACCTGTATCAGCTGTTGTCAATTTTGACAGTTTATGCTGTTGGTAAATGAAAGCTTTGCAGTTTGCTCCACGGTTGAAGAATGTCCTCTCGCGGGTGCTCCCTCTTCTTGGCAGTGTGAAGGATTCCCAGAGAAGCATTTTTGCCAAAGGTGAGGATTCTTTTCGTTCCGTCATCAGCAGTAGCTCTCTGATGACTTGGTCTAGGTATCGTATTGTGAAAATCTTTCTCTTTTGGTTGGTTTTGCAAACCACCGTCCTTCTAAGCTTGTCTAGGATTTCCCATGGTTTGCGTTTGGTCTCCATCGACTGTCAGGGGATCTACAAGGATAGTTCATACCAATTTATAGCGGAGTCTTTGATACGGAGTCGTTATTTTAATGTCACATCTGACGGGAGTGTGTTGTGATAAACTTGCAGCTATGACGTCTTGGTGCGAAGCTGTTCTCCAATATCAGGAAGATGCTCGGTCTCCAGCCCCCTTGGGAGATGACTTGCAGTGAGCAGTGCTGACATTCTCTCGCAGCTAAACTGTCATCAACTCTTCTATCGTAGAAATTAGAAGTGTTGCTAATTAGGGCTGTATAATGATGTGGCATAATGAAAATTACATCGTAAAATCTCTATCACTTTTGTCCTGGATTGTTTTTGGGGTTTTTGAAAACCAGGACGCATCTTTGTTTGAGAGTAATATATTTTCAAGATTAGTTTTATCATTGTTAGGACATGTACTGAATTTGATTGCCTGTGTAGAGCTCTTCTTCATTCAACATTTGAGCTGTTTCTGAATTCGTGGGTGCTGTCTCGGGATGGGAAGGTAAGCTAGCCTGCTCCTCCACAATTTGCAAGGGTTGTGTGCGACTTGGTTGAGTCTTGTGGTTTCAAATCGATCACTAGAGAAGATTCATTTTTCGGATAGAATGAATAGTTTGATTTTACGTTGAAATTGTATTCTAGGAAGGCATCTTTTTCGAAATGCTGGCAAGGATCACCTCTCTGACAGCACAAGCAATTTATAGAGTTGTTCTGGCCATCGTAAATGTCAGAAACTGAAAGGCATGTACAGATGAAGTCTTTGATGATGAAGTAATTGGGGTGAATGCTGAAGTAATAAGTTGGGGTGCAGGTGCGCTCTGCAACAGCCGAAGCCTTGGGTGAACTGGTGGGTTTGATAAGCAAACCACAACTTACATTGGCTCTCCCTAGACTACTCCCGGCAATTTTAGCAGTGTAAGTGTCCTGTAAATAACTTGGGATATGACCTAATTAATTGATTTATGCGGAATGCTCAATGTGAAGGAGATTGAAGGATACATCTTTTAGCAATGCGTGCATGGCAGGTTCAATCGTAGTTAATATACAGTTCGTGGTTCAATATTTTCAATGGCAGTCTGCCACTGTCTTTAATAATTGATGATATTGATAATTAGAGTCTTAGTGACCGACTTTCACTTTTTTGACACTGTTTCTTTTGGCTTTGCATATCATACTTATGTGCGTCCTTTTATGCTGATTGCTGTTATACTTGTGATATTACTTTCGGCAGCTACAAGAAGGAGAAGCAGGATCCGCTCCCAGCTGCACACAGCTTGCATATGGTTCTGAATGCAGTACTCTTGAATTATGGTGCTCCATTGGTCGATTTTCAGGTGTATTTATCTTGCTTAATCAGCCTTTTGACTTGCTAATCTTATTGAAGTATCTCCCTAAATTCTGTACTTTTTGGTCCTACGAACCGTTAGTTACTGACAAGTTGTTTATTTTCCTTCTTGTCTGTGGTAATGCATCGTGTGTCTGTTTCAGTGCTTTAAATCGGTGTGATGTATGATGCTAGTTTAGTAAGAAAAGCATGGTCTAACGCAATTGAATTGTTTGGATGTGTAATAAGGTCTTGTTGACCACGTTGAATGTATTACTCCCAATGGCGTACTTTTCTACGAGCAAAGGGAGTGGAGATGAGCTCAGTTCATACTTAAAGGTGATTAGTTGAGTTGTTTTTAAAGTCACCCAAACCTTGAATAAGATACCCCTCTTTTCATTTATAATACTACTCTTTTGTCCACTCTTGAAAGCTGCTAGATCAATGGAAGAGCTTGGTGGTCTTTGAACTAGAATCCTTATTAGGTATGGAAAGAGCTGGTGGTCTCTAAACTCAAGTTACAGTTTTCTCAGCCGCCTTTGAGAATGAAGGAGAGATTCATGTTGTATCATGAATCCTAGTCGCTTATTTTCTGTTTGAGCTGATTATAGACATTTAGAGCTATTTACGGCTGTTCTGCATCATTTAAAATGAGAAAAGAGGTCAGAACTCGTAGTTTATTTACCTAACTTTAGTGCCTTGCAACGGATGTGATGTGATGGTGTATGGGACGTGCATTTTAATTTGTAAGTAGCTTTAGGTCTTTTATGTGTTAATGTTTGAGATGTGTGCCTTCACATGCCAGATACTTGGAATTTGAAGATGTGGGTTAGACCTCTAGATGTTTTTATCCTTTTGGCTTTTTGAGTGAAGTAGATGGGCTGTAGTTGATTCGTGGGAGATTGCCTATATGGTTTTTGCAGAGTCTCAATGAGGTTCTTCACTGCTTTGTAACAATTGGCGTTGTTTATCCTGAGGAAATGTACACTTTTCTGTTACAGGTATGTTTGTTTTCTCAAAACCTTTTATTTGCAATATATTGTAATTATAAGCATGTAGCTAATTTTATTGTATTGCTATGGCTTGAATGCAAGAGCACTGGCGTGGAGATCAGCGTCTTGCTGAGGTACTTACAGCTGTGGTTGGCATGTTTCAGCGCCTCAGAGCCAGAGAGGATCCCATACGACTTGGCTCTTGCTCAGTGATAAAGCATTCACTTACAAGGTGCAATGTCGTGAAACCTTGCATGGGATTTTTGGCTTACTTCATTTCAGTTGCCTTTCCATGTGTTTTATCTCTCTCACTAATGAAATATATACTCGATCATGTTCTCAACCTTTCATATGAGTTGTTATTGGAATAAGATATTATTGCGTGTAGATTCATCTAGATTCATTGTTACTTTACTTTGGTGATAAACCGTGTCTGCATCGCTTTGGTTGGACTGATGCTCTTGAGTTTCATATACAATAGGCTCTCCGAGTCATGGGGGTTGAGAAAAGTGGAGCTTGCTGAGGCTGTGGGGGATCTTTTGCAAGAGAAAGATCTCAAATCAAAAAAAGCAGTTGCTGAGGTTTTGCGACGTGCTTTACCATCTTTTGTCGTCATTCAGAATGTATAGGGTTGTTCAGTATGAGCAGAAGTGGTTCATGAAAAATGTGTTTCATTTAAAGTGTAGTACCTGAGACTAAGCACATCTACTTATAAAATATAATTTCTGAGAGAAACATGTCAGGTTTTTTCTGCTCTGTCTCTGCGCCAACATTGTGTCATTTTTGGTGTCATCCCAGCTCATTGTATCTATGGCATCGCATGGGGTATTCGAAGCGGACACTGGAGAAGCATACGTTGAGTTTTTAGTGCAGCAGTGTGCAATTTCGGATGCCGAGGTTGAACGAGTGCAAGCGGAACATGCAGCTATCGAAAAGGCAATGGGCATGTTGCTCGCCTCTCCAAATAAAACTGAGGTGGTGAATCTATTTCTTCAAATTGGATCTTTTTGAAGCACGCTTCCAGTTCCACAAATTCTGCATGCTTTTATCCATCTTAGGTTTTCCTGAGCAGAGTATTTTGCGCATAACTTGACTTCAATTTCCCTTTACCTGTATTTTTTCTATTTTTGCTTTTGCCTTTAGATTCTCAAAATATTATCTTATCTTTTTACAAACTGTTCTCGTTGGGTACTTTTGATGGAAAGGTAATGAAATGTGTGTGTACTTATCTTGCTTTGTTTTCAAAAATCTATCTTGAAATGGATATTTTGAATACAGCTGTTCTGAATTGTAAAGTTCATGATACACAGATAAATGTAGGGGCCGTTTCTCCCTCTGAATTGCGAGCTGTGAGTGAAAAGAGCCTGCTTTTACTTGCCGGAATTGTTGATGACATGGAGGTATGTTGCCTAAAACTTGTTTTTCCTAAATTCACACAGTCCAGGGCGTTAGAGCATGTATTTTTCATGGTGAGTTTTAAATCACTCATTATCAACCAGCATCTGGGTATTGATTATCTTGAAATTCTAATAGAATGTGTATTTGTATTTTTCAAACTTATCGTTGCAAATTTCTTAGACATACGCCAGCCGCAAGTTTAGTAGACCACTAACTTTTCAGTTTCTATTCTTAATTTTTATGACAGCCTTAGTAGTTACCTTTACATGTTAGTGGTTGCTTTGTGATGTTCATCTTGCAGGTCGTGCTTTGGCCTTTATTGCTGAAAATGCTCGTGGTCGAAAAATACACGGGCGCTGTTTCTACGGTAATTTGCTTTTGGTAGCATCTTGAGGTTTTCCTGTGTAAATTTTAATTTTATATGGAGATCGTCCTCTTACCCAAATTGCGATTTGGGAGTTGGTTTTTTGTTGTGGGTGATATCTTTGCAACAGTTTTCCCTTGAAGACGTCTATCTTTGAATTTGTTTTGCTTGCATGAAATCCAAATGGGACAATGATAACCCTTCTTCTTTATTTAATTAGGTTTGTAGGTGTATTTCGGAGCTCTCTCGGCGAAAACTTGCACGTGGGGAAAGTATATATGTAGACTACATTTCACATACAGACATTCCTCGACCAGAGGTCTTTTTTCATTCACCAGTTCGTGACCAGCATTATAATCCTTTCCCTTGCGTATTGTTTGCTTATTGCTAATGTAAGTGCTGATGCGGTTGGCTTCACAGGAGGTCTTGGCCCGGTTGCTAATTCTTCTTCAAGATCCGCTGGAAAGGGAACAGCTAGGGTCTCGCATATTGACAGTGGGTTCTCTTTCCAGGCATTCATGTAGCTCTTTTAATACTTTCTTGATACATTTTTGTGATGTACTTATAACTTCTATTCATGGGCTTTTATTGCAGGTTCTTTATCACATTGGTCCAATATTCCCCCCGGCAGTTGTTCTTCTTTGGGAAGATGAGGTTTGTGCATTTCTGAAATTTGTTAAAGATTGGACTGTTTTTGCATTTTTCTGGTGGAGATTTTTTGAATCTTTCTTGAAATTGCTCTAAGATTGAGCTGAGCGATTTCCAGTTCTTAGGTTTTGAGGAATGCTGCAGATTCCAAAATTGAAGACTTATATCACTGATGCCGATGATATGAGAGGTGATGCCGTGCAGCAAACAACTTGGGAGGACATGATTGTTCATGTATGTTTCTTATAGTACGATGTGATTTCTATATTCGCATATCTGTTTATCTGCTCTTGATGTTTTAACCCCTAAATGCTCAAGTATCCCCCACATTAGTCTATGAATGACGTTTTCAGGCTTATTTTCTTGTTAACAGACATTATTTTTGTCCATCTATTTTTGGAAGATCAACTATCTTGTTACGACTTACATGTGGAGGTGATTCAAATGTTTAGTATTTTTCTATCATTTGACATCAAGTCTGGGTGTGCATTTTTTTGAAGTATAACAGTTTAGGGGTCTAAATATAAGTTATTATTGTAGATCCTTTTTTGAGTCTATATTCTAATCGTGAATCTTCCAGCTTCTGTCAGAGTCACTTGATGTTATCCGCGATCAAGAGTGGACGATGTCTATGGGCGATGCATTCAATAAGCATTACAACCTCTACGTGGGAGACAATGAGCATGCAGCCTTGCTACACAGGTCGGTCTTTCACACCGGTGCCATGAATTTGGAAGCAACTGGCTCCTTTGCAACACCTTGCGTCTTCATACCTACGTCATTTTCTTGCAATTTTATGGGTGTGTCAAGAAATCCGGCTCTTTTGGAGCTTCTATAGGATTAATCGAGGTTTAGATCGTCGCCAGAAGTGAACCCTTTTTATATTGGCGTTATTGTTGTTTGTGCTTTTGGAGTCTGAACCTTGAATGGGAAGCTTTAAATATAGTTCATGACTGCGAAGAGGCAAAATCAACACGATGTTATTAATTTGTACATTGCCAGTGGTATGCTCTTCATACCTTTTCGTGGTTGTGTTTTTGGCTCACAAAGATTTATTGCAGGTGTATGGGCATGTTACTTCAAAAGGTAGACAATAGGAGCTACGTGCAACAGAAAATCACAGCCATGTACAAGCATGCTGATCTTGCTGATGAGATTAATCGACTTGGGCTTGCCAAGGGCATGGGCCTGGTAATCATTCCATTTCTTCCTAAAGTGAAAATTTGAGTTATTATTAGTTCTTTCGCATTTGTGAAATACGTTGTGTACTTTAGGTGTTTAGGGTTTAGGGTTTAGGGTCCAACACCTAAAATTGCTTAACCTAATCGACAACCTTGCCAGTTTTTGGATGATAGTTTACTTGTTGGTACTTTTAGTCACACACGGATGCATAGTACCAATTGAAAATTTGAAGTACATCCTAGACTGGCTTACTTTTTCATCAGTCTGAACAAGTACTCTTGGGCTCCAGATAATAAATGGTTTCTCTATTGCGATATTCTTAGTGTCATTAACTTCAAATTTTCAAGAGAAGGAATTTTGTACCTACTAGTGGTGTCAACTTGCAGGTTGCTGCTGCTCATCTAGACACAGTGCTTGAGAAGCTCAGAAGAGTACTCGAAAACCAAAATCAAAAAGGATTCCGCAGGTCTGCCTGGCTGCATCTATGACCTAAGCCATGTAGTGGCACCTAGGGGGTCATTTCCTCTGTGCATCAGAATTTCCTGTTGAATTACTGTTCATAATTGGCAGGAATAGCTAATCGGTGGTTGTTTTTGTGTCCTAGAGTTATAGCTGTTCTATTCTCACAGGGGAGCACGACTGAGGTAGATGATGTGTGTGCTGCACTCGCTCTAATGTATGGGTATGCAGCATCCTACGCACCTTCAACTGCAATTGAAGCTCGCATTGAAACTCTGGTGGTAAGAAGAATTCAAACCCCGTATGCAATAGCTGTATATTTGTTTCCTTCATATTGAGCAGTGAAGACATTTTCGATGTATTTATTATCTTCGATTTGGCCCGGATTTTACGGTTGACAGCACAAATATGACGGGTAGGCTCTCAACAAGCATGCCTGAAATGCTCAGAAATTGAATACAAGCTACACATTGAACTCAATACTTGTGCCGTTTTAATGACTGCGATGCGCATAGAATTGTTTTCTGCGTTTGCAGCTGATAAGTACATGTGACCGTAAAATCCTATGAGCACATATTTGAGAACTTGAAGCTTTCTGATGTAGTTGTACTGAATGGAAATTGACCATCTGCTTACAGTCGTAGTCATTTTATGAAGGTGCTGAAGGGATGTGGAGTCTTTGTTTTGAATATCTTGTTTTGAATATCTTGTTTTGCAAGTACTTGGTTACTGACTATTGCTACTGCCAAATATGTGGATCTTCTCATCGCCAGGGGACGAATATGTTATCTGGCTTTCTGAATGTGAGATCAGCCGCAGCAAAACAATCGGTTATAACTGCAATAAACTTATTAGGTACTGGTTCCGATGTGTTTTAAGAAGACAAAATGTTTCCTTGTTCTTTCTTCAGAAGTATCATGGACATGTACACCTTCATTGTTTGATTATTCGTGTACAGGCCAAGCGGTTCTGAAGGCCGCAGCTAATGGGGCATTTTTTCCTCTGAAGAAAAGAGATACCATGCTGGATTATACGATGGCTCTTATGGCAGATCAAGGTGCAGGTTATGTCTTGAGCACTTCCAAGTCGTTGGACGCCGGTCTTCTGCGTACACAGGTTTGATCTTACTGTAGTGAAAGTGAGTTGCAATCTGAGATGGACGTGGTATACTTGTAGTGAATAGGCGTTAAGCGTCCGGAGAATGTACTGATCCACTACCATATGAAATTGTCTTGTTGCAGGAGTTGGCATTAAACGCTTGCACAACTCTAGTTTCTGTTGATCCTAAGCTCACAATGGCTACAAGAGATCTTATACTCCAAGTAAGAGGCTTTCTTGTCTCTTCTGAAACTGATCGTTTGCAACCTGATGATTGGAGATGTTTCTAGTGCACTATCACATTGTCAATGCCTCACGTCTCATGGTCCTGCCTTGAGCATATCAACTGATGTTGGTATTTGCTTGGCAGGCAACATTGGGTTTCTTCACCTTACCACCTGAAACAGTTGGTATAACTAGTTCACTGCTCTCCAGTTTGACCACTTTACTTTGTGCTATTCTTCTAACCAGGTACACTATCTACAAAGTGATACTGGTATCCTGGATGATTAGGATGGACAGATAATATAAATTACTACAACATATGTCAAATTGTAAATCCTGATTGTCAACACAATTGCTTTTTATGTTAAATTTTCTATTAATTTCTGTTTGTCAAGGCTGTTTGGTGCGCTAACCTGTGTTGATGATTTGGGGCTGTCAGTGGAGAAGATGGAAAGAGTCGGGCTGACCAGCTTCAACATCTCCTCAAGAATTTGGACCAATACGTTGCTTCATCTGTAGACTACCAGCGGCAGAGGGCTTCTCGCACTGTTTTGGCTCTATTGAAGCAATTTCGAGCCCTTTGTACGTCTGGTAGCTGTCCCTTCAACTGCGCTGGAAACTGCATGCATCTTCGTTCAACTGCTGAGCGAGTCCAGAGCAGCTCTGCAGGTATATGTGAGTGTGTTTATTTCCTTTGATGTGAAATGTTATGGATGGTCTTTCCGTCTTGGACATTGTTTCGGTTTTGTACAATGTCGTTGTTCAGCTTTGGCGAGCTTGCTAATCTGATACCATACCAAAACAATGGCCTGCATTTTTCGAGCACTTAATGTTGCTGCTGTATATCTTTCTAATATTTCTGCAAATCAAGATAGGATTTTCAGCATTGGCAATTCCTTTTCTATCATCTCTTCACTTACTCGTCATTTCAATATATTATCTACTTGTTGCTACTAGTTCATTCTATCTTAGTCTGCTGGTCATGTGTTGAAAACTGGTTTTACATAGCTGCACCGCTTCTTCCTCCAAGGGAGGGATTGAAACTGGGAGAACGAACGATGGCTTACCTTCCACGATGTTCGGATAGTTCAAGTGAAGTAAGGAAGGCTGCTACTGAGGTTTGTAACTGTGGTACATCTATTTCTTGATTCAATTTTTGCTGACTGCCTTACTCTACTAAAAAATCTGGATGATTTTTTAATGACTTATCAAATGGACTTGTAGCGACGTTACGGTTTATAATGCACAGGTTTCATTGTTTTGATATAGATTTTGGACCTACTTTTTAGCATCTCTTTACTGCTTCCTAGAGCAGTAGGCGCAGAAGGGTCTGAGAATCGACAAGCATCGTATGCTGCTGTGTCTGCATTAGAGGATCTTATTGCTCTGACCAACTGGGTAAGTTTTCTTTTCTTTGTTTTAGCATTAAAGTGGACCTGGGAGAGCGAATAGCAATGTTAGATTCTCAACAAAGTCGACCTTGTGCATTTTTCTTATCAACCCACTTAACTATCAGACTGCACCTTTCATATTTTGTTGATTGCGTGCGCAAAACTTTAGCGAGCATCATCCTTTTGGTGCTCTCAAAACGTAGGATGGCTTCAACATTGACAGCACCGCATGTTCGAGCTCAGAAGATATACGTGATTTTAGTTCTGATTCCATTTGCTATTACATCGTGTAATATATATCTTGTTGCAGAAAGCGTCTGGTGAAGAGGCAGACGTTTTGAAAGGAATAATTAATTCTGTTGGTGTTCTGCTGACTACTGAAGAGGTAATGGTAGTTTGGAAATTTTTCGAATGTAAATCTATTTTCTACTTCATGGTTTTTATTTCGCCTGGTCTGTCTCAAAGGAAAAAATTATATGTTTGTCTCTGTTTGATAGAGAAAAAACGTCGTTCAGGGCTCGGATTCTCAATGTGCATGCACCCAGCATATCTGGGTAGCTTAATGAGGGTTTTCCAATCTGACGGAGCACCCGACTGCTTGATTGTGACAATCAGGTTGTGGCAGCGCTGAAAGGTTGCGTTCCAGCAATCTGTGACAAAATCTCTCAGTCTGCAAAAGGAGCTATAATTGCTGTTACAGATCTAATTGTACGGAGAGGGGCTGAGTTAGGTGAGGCTGATGTATCAAGGTAAACATATAAGGACCAGCTACAGTATCTCGGGTTTAAGGTTTAGGGTTTCATGGTTTAGTGTCAAGGGGAGAGCTCCCCCTTATATTGAAGGGAAGTGAGGAAGTAATAGCTTTAGGTTACCTGGTAGATTTAACTACTTTGAGGTTGATTGAGTTTTCCTGTGATTTTCAACAGAGTCTTCAAAAGGGTCTTAAGTATTGCAGAACCTTCGAGTAGGTACAATGTTAAGTTTCATGTTAGTGGTACTTTGTAATTGGTAAGGCTGCATATTTTAGCTTCTGGTAAGGGGCAGACAAGCTTACCTCGTGTGATGGTTTTCCGACGCAGGATCATTCAAGCCCTATTTACTGCTGCATCGGGTTTACATGACAAAGCATTGCGTCAACAGGTTCTAGCTGCGGTACGAGCCTTTTAACGTGGTGTATTGATATCTTTTGTTGATGTAAAACTGCCTTACTAAGCATTCTATGCCTTCCTCGACAGTCCGTAGTTCTCGTATGTCTCTGCTGAACTTGAAATTCTTCTAAAAGTAAGCGTGCAGTGATCTGCTTGACTTCGATGATCTAGTGTTCTCAGCCATAGATAGGACCAGTTGGTTTCTTTATTCCTTTACATTTTGAAAGTTTTTTCTGTGTTGCTTTCAGATGTGTTGTCTTGCAGAACATCCGCAAGCACGAGTGGTTTACAATGAGATGTTAGGTGCAGCAGATAAAGATATCTCCCGAACTAAATTGAAAGGAGCTTGGCCAGTGCAAGAAGCATACTTGGTCAGTGCACCCTCTGGTCTAGGACTTTCTTTTGCAACAATGTGTTCAATTGGAGTTGTTGGGTATCCTTGTCGAATTTTGGGTTTCAATATCAATTTACAGAACCCCGGTTTTGATTCTACGAATTGTAGAGGTTTAGGGTCTGGATATGAAGGATGTTGCTCAAGTTTTATGCAATTGTCTTGCTGTTTTTTTTTTTGCACTACGTTGGAGACTGATGGTGCATTAATTCACGATTCCAGAGCTTGGCATGGTATCTTCTTTGAATATCGTGGTTCACCCGTCCATTACTTGACATGACTTGCAGGCTCTTGCCAACCACTGGAATCTCTCCCTCCCCTTCCTGAACCATGTAGTGGGCATCATCAACCATGTGCCTGTGTTTCGGGAGGACGATGCTGATAAAGCGGACCCTGAATCTTCTCAGAATTTGCTTCCGCATACCTTGAATAAACTTCCAGCAGCTGCTACTCTGGCTCTTGGTTGTATCTTCCGGTAATGTTCTTTGAATCGGCACCTTTCTTTGAATGATGCTAGTAGACCATTTTGTTACATTTCTGAACATTCGTAACATGCTACACCGTTGATTACAGAAGCGGAAATGAAGTTGCCAGAAAAGCCGTGGAGCAGCAGTATTCAACCGTACTTTGTGCTTTGATTTTGCGCATCGGGAGCTGCCATGGGACGGCTAACCTTGAGATGCAGCCACTGAGGTACGTATCTGTGCCATGATGGGATGTAGCCATCAGGCATTGATTATAACCTCTCGTTCTGGGGGTTCTCCATTTAACAATAATTATCTATCGGTTTGATGGACTTCAGCATCTGTGGTTGAGCCTATGCGAAGGGCAACGTGTGCTCTGACGGATCAGAAAGCGTCTATTTTATTGTGGGACAGAAATGAATGTAACATTTTTGCTGAAAAATTCTAGGTTGGATTCCATATTGAAGTGCTCCTCATAACAACCCTAGATCCAATAAAAAGATTTCAACTTGAAAGTTGGAGTTGGCCTTGTGCGGCTTGCATTATCAGCCGAATGTATATCTGCGGTGAAAAATCGAAGTCATCTACCATCAACTTTTTCTGCCCGTCTCATGTTTTATGCGCAAATGTTCCCATCTACAAATCGATTCTATTTAGCGCTTGCTGAACACAGATTCTTGCTGTGCAGGGATGTCATTCCAACCTTCCAGTCGTTTTGCGACTGTGTAGATGACGAAGAAATGTCCCAGGTACTCTATGGACATAATTTTATTATGACTTAATTTGTAGCAGTAGTGAAATAAATTGCAGTTTGTAACAGTGTTATAATGACAGGTTCTAATGAGAGACGGTGAGCACC
Source organism: Bryoerythrophyllum caledonicum (assembly GCA_963971425.1). Lineage (NCBI taxonomy): Eukaryota > Viridiplantae > Streptophyta > Bryopsida > Pottiales > Pottiaceae > Bryoerythrophyllum > Bryoerythrophyllum caledonicum. Next base: position 19,496,364 of record OZ020526.1, on the reverse strand, counting down.
GACTTATTGGAGACCGGTGGACAGAAGCTATTGAAGAGATTGCTGCATGCTCTGCAAAGTCAAGACCACAAGAGGTACAGTCCTGGCTACGTGAAGGTTCATGGGCATTTTCGTTTCAGGCATTTCACCGTTTCTTTGTTGTGTGAGTCTCTGAAATCTAATTGCTTGCTGGTCTTGCGATCCTAAAACTTTTTGTAGGTGAGTAATATCTGCACAATCATCTGGCCTGCCTTGAAACGGACTCATGACTTCCAGCGTGCTGCTGCTGCAGCCGCCCTTTCTGATTACATCAAGCACAGGTAGGCTTTTTTTTCATCATTTTCTGATGATTACTGCTGGCTCCAGCTTCGACAAGTATTATATAGAAAATTGTACTTCCATATCATAAGTAGAGCGCTTAAACCAGCTTAAGAGAGACGTTAACGTTCCTCAGGTTTATGTTTCGGGATTATGCGAAACAGTTATATTGCATGGCATGACTGGAGCTGTGAAAAGAGATCTCTCGCATCTGTTTGAGTTAATATCAACTAGGTCTCGCTTGCTATTCTGCAGTGAAGACGATGAGGTACTGTTGGGGCATTTGGTTGGAATTTTGAGCGCACACATCGGAGATGATTCCCCTTCAGTTCGCCGGCTATGTGTGAAGGGACTGGTGCAGGTAATTTTGTGTCAAATTGCTTAAGCTACTTGTCATGTACTCTTAGAGGGTTTCTTTTTTGGATCCTGAGGTTCTTTATTGTAACACTCAGCACAGCTAATTCAATATTTTGATTTTTGTGTGGATGTCAAGGGTACAACATAATCTGGATGGTTTTTTTCAATGTAGCCTCCTTCAGAGAGACTCGTACTTGCAGATGATTAGTGTGAACAACAGTATTATTCTATATATTTTGAATACTCTTGACCGGCAACTTGTCATGCAATGATGACTGTCATCATGATGCACAGCTATTCTCATGCCCTTTTGTGATAAGGAATAGTTATAGATAGATGAGCTTAGTACTTTACTACCAGAGGTTTAGGGAACGGAGATTGCTTGTAGTGTCATTAAATTGATCTCTAGGATTTCATAAATTGAATAATTGCTTGTAATGCCATCTGCAACCACTGATTTCTGTGGTTTTGTGTTGGATCCTCTCACCTTATCTTTGCATTCCCTATTTGTTTTGCAGATACCTGAGTTAGGTGTGGCTAAGTATGCATCACAAATTCTTAGTGTAATTGTTGCATTAATAGAAGACACAGAGGAAGAAGTAGCCCTTGAAGCAGTTCAAGGACTAGGAAAGGTAAGATTTTCTCAATCAATGATATATTAAATGCCCTGCTTCTTACATAGTTATTTGAGAGAGAATTAAACGTGAGAACTGACCGCCTTTGTGTTGATTAAGAGTTTTATTTCCAATTTCATACAATTGACACAGTTAGAAAGTCCAGATTTAAAATAACAATCCAAATCTTTGTGGAAATTTTATACTGCAATTAACAAGTGACGGTGCCAAGAATCTTGTTCCTAATCATACTTTGCAAATAAATAAGATTGTGCTGCTTTACAGTTTTTTCACAATTTGGATATTATACTAAATTTGATGTTCTAGATACCGATTCCTTTTTTTTTCTAATCATAATAAGGCAAATCTTGTTATCATATTGGTGGCCAGGTTATTGATTTTGAAGCTGAGGTAGTACCAGAGGCAATTGTGGCTCCGTTGCTACTCAATCTGTGTGTTAGACTGCGTTCTCTTCAGGCAAGTAATAACTTTGCCTCAATTTCGCACTTAGTGCCCTATATTTGGAGGTGTTGAGCGTTTGATTGACATACTACTTTTGTGTCATGTATATATTTGTTGGTCATTTTAAAAGGCCAGACTTTTGGTATGTGGGCATCTATGGCCGTCTCAGATTGTCAAAACTGAGAATCCTTGATATTTGGGAGAATTATTTATTGAGCAAGATCCATGTCTGAATGCTAACCTTTGGTATTTCGTATGATTTCCCCTTGGAATGGTCCATAATGCGATTTTCCTCTGGGTAATAGGAAGTCCCTTTTCACAGGACAAATCAGGATATACCTATGTGAACCATTGCCGTCCTGACCTTCCTTTTCGCGCTTCTGCTTAACAGGGTCGCCAAAAGGAGAATACACGGGCAGCAGCATTTGCAGCTTTAGGATCCCTCAGCAGGTTTGCCGTAGGTGTCCAGCTTGAGGCGTTCATGGAGCAGGTCTTCTTCCAACTTATATTGCAAGTCTTTTTTTAATTATTCAGTCTCCTGACATTCTTCCCACAAACCATGTTAGTTCTAAGATTTTTTTACTTGGTAAAAAAAAGTTGAGAGATTTCTAGGGCATTCAAATGCTGAACTATATCATTGAAAATTAAGCCATCGTTATCGCTTCTTGTAATAGTGGATTTACTTGGCCAAAGAAACTGTATGTATCAATTGTGATGGTAGGTCCATGCAACGCTACCACGTTTGGTGCTTCACATCAATGACGAAGCACCATCTGTGTGCCAAGCCTGTAAGGTAGTTTTCTCCTTTCTCGTTGTCTGGATTCTGAACTTGAACTTATTTGTAGTACGACACAAAATTACCAATTCTGGTTCACGCCATGTCGCATTAAAATATTAGTCTCTTATACCTAAGAACTATCTTAATCGTTTCATAATCTTTTGCAGGATACGCTAAAAAGACTTGCTCCGTTATTGCATGCACAAGATATAAGGGCCTTGACTAATCTGCAAACGTATATACAGAGCGAAGAGTAAGTGGAGGTTCTGGATCATTGGGAAAGTCTCCACTTTCTTACGGTTGAGAGGGAGCTGACTTTGCTATTTCATGGTTGTGCCAAGTCTTCTCGACTGTCGTTAGCTGCACGTACACATGAAAATGTTTCTCCATTTTATGTGATACAAGCGACCAGGTTTAACATGTGCTTGCTGGATACAGGCTGGAGTACGATGAGTTTGTTAGGGAATTTGCAAAGCATCTCGTGGTTCAATTCAATGATCGGGTGGACACATATGTCACTGCAGCCATGCAGGCAAGTCTGACATGAAAGATCATCGCTGCGTAATTAACGCACTTATGTTGGATCATCTATCTCTAAACTAGAGTATCTTTTGCCTGTGATGCTTTAGAGATATGTAGACTCAATCCATCCAGGTGCAGTGTTTTTGCAAGGCTTTGTGTGACTTTGATTTTCTTTTCTTTGTTCAATGGAATATCTGGCTTCACGCTACTTTCCTGAGGGCTCTGAATGTACGGTACTGAAGAGAAGTTTTGCTGGGGTCGAATATTTGCAGGCTTTCGAAAGCCCCTGGCCTCTGATACAGGCAAATGCCGCATATTTTGCGGGTTGCTTGCTCTCTGAACTCAGCGACTCGAAACCTTTGGGAGTCTATCTACCTCAGGTAACTTGGCATCATCTCCTCTCTGAGACCATAACTTTAGAGAATTATGTGTGAAGTTATGCTAGAACAACAAGCGTGGCAAATCCAAACTTGAATTTGGTAGCTAATCAATGGTTTGCACTTGTTTTTCTGGCCTGGAGCAGGTGACTGGAGCATTGGTGAGAATGACAGCGTCAGCACCCAGCGCAATTGTTCGTGCAAAGTCTGCTCTGGCCCTGAGTCTATTGCTTGACGAAATGAAGCCATCAGTTCTCTGAGATTGCAATCATCATCATCTACATTGTCCTACACATTAACTACAATAATGTATGTATACTATACCCCCCCCCCCCGCCCCTGGTCCCCTCCCGCTTTGCAAGTATCAAAAAGGCTTGAATCTTTGTTGGACTTGGACCAGTGAATTAGCTATTTTACATACTTTCGTGCGGTCTTGTGTTGGATGCTATCCTAGAATATACATATGTTTGGAGCAGAATACCAGAATACTGAGTATTTTGGAGGCCAAAAGCATATTAAAGTTATTTAAAAATAAATTAAAAATCAAAGGTATAGTTTGGGTTGAATTTTTTCTAAATCTGCAGGAGACGTTAGTGATAAATCCTTAGTGATAAATCTTAAGTGAGGGTTGGAGACCTCTCCACACAAACCTCTCTTATGCCCCACTCGTTTGTATCACAAGTCAATGTGAATTTGCCACATGGTAAAAGAGTAGAGGTTAATGAGTTATTTTTAGGTGCCAAACTGTTTGTGGCACCATTCTAAGGCCTTATCTCCACAGTAGTGAAGGTTTTGGTGTATTTGTACATTATTTAAATCCTAAACAATAGTGTTCCCACTTAAGGTACTTTAAATCCCTTATGCCCCAATTGCAATATTCCATTCCTTGTCTCTAGGGTCTTCAACTGTCTTCCTACTTCTCATTGGTTTATTTTGCAACTATTAGCCCTAGCATTGTGGGGTATTCTCTTCAATAAAACCATTCTCCACATGGGTAGTACTTTTTCAAGAATATCCACCTAATGTGTTGAGTTATTTGGAAGCTCTAAAATTGTGTTCAATGCCTAACAATTGTTGTTTTAAAAGAACATCAACAAACTTTTGCTTACAAACAGATTTTGTATTACTCAAGCTCTGAAATGATTTAGGTGTTTTGAACATTGCTAGTAGGTTTCTATGATGTCAATACTACAAGTGAGTTTTTGAGAAACTTTTTGAGGGAAGAATTTTGTAAGACCTTTGTGAGTACTTTATTCTCCCAGTGTAAGACATTCAATGAAAGAATTATGCTCCTTAATGTATTTATTCAACAAGAGCAAGTAGTTTTGGTAAATGTTTGTCTCCTACTAATTTTGAAATTTTGTTTACAAGTGATTGGTATAACCTTCTTTTATATTCTACAATTGAAAACATAAAATTTGAAATATAAACCGTAGAATTTATTTTAAAATAAATTTGTAATGCACATATTTTTCTATAAGAATAATCAAATTTGACACAATGCTTGGAAACATTTGAATTTCACATTTATAGATTTAAAATCATTTTTGTTCTTTTGAACCTGAAGAAAACATAATGATCTTTATCTTCACCATGTACATTGAAAATTTATAAGAATTTGAGGTTATAAAGAAATAAAATACGTATTATTTCATTTTGGACCATTTTTTGTTACAAGATTGTTTTGGATGTACTAGACAATTGTTTTACATTTAAAAATTTGATGAACAAGTATTTTTCCACTAATACTTTGTGACATTCAAGAGCTATAACTTTTGAAAGTATACAATTTCATAATATCAACAAAAAAATATATTAACTCATGATAATTGAGGCAAATAGCATTAATTTAATTTGTATTAAATGCAATGTTCTTTAAATTTGTACAACAAAAACTACTTTAGAGGTTTTGTACATATTCTTGCAAATTTCTTAAGCTCTGACAATTATATTTTGGAAAAGATCAATATTTGTAATTGTTTTATACTAAAACTACAAATAGTGATATTGCAAATCATTTTTGAAAATCATAGTCATGATCTTTTAGAAAATATTGTAGAAATTAAAATCAGTATATTTTTGTATCATCATATAAAAGATAAGAGTAAAAATAAAATTTTAAGGCAAATATCATATAATTGTAAAATTTAATTTTCTTGAATGGAAACAATAATATAAAAACATCGTACAATATCATTTCACCATTGTAACCACTATCTAACTAACAATCCTAGAGAATGTGTCACATGACTATGTAGGATGAATTGTTTCCACTCTTTCACAATAGAAGCCTACACTATGTATACGGAGGAACAATAATAATAAACCTATTGGAATTAAGAGTTGTTTGTAGTTAGTATGGCAATATAAATAGTTATTGAAGTAGATTTAGAGGCAAAAGTAAATAGCAAAGATAGGGAGAGAAGTAACTAGAACTTGAGGTTCATGCATGACACAAGGTCGAAAATAAGGAACAAGTGGGTGGCCATGCGCCTCATGAGCTGGCAAAGAGGGACTTGCAAGTAGCTTGAGAAGCCACTTGCTGTTGGACTTTAGAGTTGCTCATAATTTTTACGATATTGTAAATAGTTTAATGAGATGGATTTTGGGGGAAAGTAAAATGGGAGAAAATGGGGAGAGGTAGAAAAGCTACATGTTGCACATGGGAATGGCTAAGTCAAAGAATAAAGACCAGCCCACTTGCTTTGACAATAGCAAGTCAAAGATAAGGTCAGAAAGTCAAGTGGGTGGTGGCAAAGTCATAAGGGGCCGCCATGAGGCTTATGTGGGCTAAAGTCACTGGGAAGTTGTTCAAGAAGGCACTAGGAAGGTGCCAAACAAGTAGTATAAGTAAAGGCCTACGAAAGAAGGCAATATCTCACTCCAAACACTGTTTGCACTACCTTGTGTGTATTCTTGCTTGTGCAACCATCTTTCTATTTCTTTGAACTTCAATAGTTCATGGGCCCATCCATGTGAGTTGCGAATAAGGAATTTTGTTGCAATTGGTCTTGGCAGAGTTTGATTGTTCGAAGAGCACGAGGGCTGATTTGAAGCGTTCGAGTGCACAAGGGCTGATTTCAAGCATTCGAGGTGCACAACGATTCGATTGGAGCACTCGAGGCGATTGGGGAGGCACAAGTGGTTTGAAAGAAAGGCGATGGTTCATATTAAAGAGTTAGGACTTTGTAAGTGTTCAATCATAATAGATGTGTTTGTTTGCTTTTCAAAGGGGCTGTTTGAATTGTATGAGTCTAGAAGGGATTCATTTAAGAGATTTTGAGTGTATACTTGCACTTACAGCCTTCAACGGGCTGATTGAGTGTGTGACTTGCTTAGTGTGTACTCGTGCACGAAAGGAGCTGATGTAAGTGCTTGAAGTGCCTTTATGCACTTTGGAGCCTAGAAAGGGCTCAATTGTGTGATTGAGGTGCGTTACTGCACATTAGAAGCATAGAAGGGCTGATCTTGGCCATTAGAGTATCAACATGGCCTCATTTGAGAATCAGAGTGCTAGCAGCATTAAGAAGTTCAAAGGTGAGAACTTTAGCCTTTGGAAGTTCAAGATTGAGATGGTGTTAAAGACCATGCACCTTTGGGAGATCGTCGAAGGCACCCACGACCCGTCATCCAAGGACAACAATCCCAAGGTGGTCAAGGACTACAATCGACGTGCCAAGAACGCCATGACCGTCATCGGGCTAAATTTGGCAGACAACCAACTTGTCCACATAAGAAGTTGCAAATCACCCGCGGAAGCATGGAAGATGTTGTGCAACATCCACGAGACGAAGAGCTTGCCGAACATCCTCTTCATTTGCCGTAAGTTCTTTACCATCAAGATACAAGAACGTGATGATATGTTAATACATATCAACAAAGTGAAGAAACTTGCGGATCAACTTAATTGCTTTGAGATCCCCGTCAAAGATATCATCATGACCTTGCTTGAGAGTTTGCCGCCATTGTTTGAGAACATAATCACGGCCTTGGAGAGATTGAGATTTGAAGACCTTACCATGGAGTTGTTACCGCACGAAGGATGCACGAAGTGTCCAAACGTAAGGAGATGGAGGTTCATGGCGATGATGCGGCCTTTGTTTCAAGGCAAAACAAGGGGGGCTACTCATCATCACGTGGAGAGTCCAAGTTGTGTTTCAATTGTGGCAAACGGGGCCACCTTGCAGAAAATTGCTTTAAGCCGAAGAGGTGAGAGCGCGACAACGCAAACCAAGCGAAAGAAAAGGAGGGTGTCAACCATGCAAAGGACAATGATGACTACGCGTTTACAACCCAAGATAGAGCTTATTTCAAGTCCATGTGCAAGCGGATCTTGGATTCAACATAGGATTGGCATTTTAAACGTATGAGGTAATTTCAGTATGCAATGTGCATTTAGGTGATGATAGTGTCGTGAACGCCATTGGAGTTGGGATCCATTGCGGTATAAGTGCTTGTTGGAGGGCGTCCAAGGAAGATAACCATCAACGAGGTCCTTCATGTGCCCAAGATACAAGCAAACTTGCTCTCGATGAGCAAGATTGTGTCAAGCGGATTGAAGGTGCAATTCAATGTAAATGGGTGTACATTGAAAGCATCGATGGAGTTGTACTTGTGGCACTCCGTGAAGACAACTTCTACCAAGTGACCTTCACAAACGTGCACAAGGCGGATGCGGCTCACGTAGCACAATCATCAACGAACAATGGTGCAATGGAGCTTTGGCATTGTCGACTTGGGCATTTGAATATGAGGAGTGTGTGCTTTGTTCAAAGCATGGTAAGCGGAATGACCCTTGACAATGATGACTTTGTGTAATTTGCTTTTTGAAGGATGTCTACAAGGTAAGCAACATAAGACCCCATTTTCAAAAGATGGAGGGACATGTGCCTCGAAGCCGTTGGAGATTGTGCATTCAGATGTGTGCAGTCCTATAAGGACGACGTCAATCGATGGTGCAAGGTATTTTATGACCTTCATCAATGACTTTTTAAGAGATGTGTGATTATATACATTGAAGACAAAAAAGAAGTGTCTTGAGAAGTTCAAGGAGTTCATGGCACTTGTAGAGACTCAATCGGAGCACAAGATGAAGGTGTTTCGGTCTGACAATGGTGGGGAGTTCATCTCCAAGGCCTTCGAAGGATTGTTAATAAAGCACGGCATCGAGCAGCAAGCATCAACACGATTCTCGCCGCAGCAAAATGGAGTAGCAAGGCATGCCAATCGCACCGTTGTGTAGATTGCAAGGAACATGATTCATGCTCAACGACTAAAACTCTCGTTTTCAGCAGAAGCGGTGACCAATGCGGTGTACATCTGCAATCGATGTCCAACAAGGGCTTTTGTCACTTTGACACCGCAAGAGCTTGAAGTGGCCGCAAGCCATACATTGCACACATGCGTGTGTTTGGATGCATTGCTTACGCAAAGATGTCCAATGCCTAAGGGAATTAGCCTGATGCAAAAACAACCAAGTGTGTATTTCTTGAATCTTGTGAGGGAACCAAGACATATCATCTCATGTATGATGAGACAAGGTCCATCATTAAGAGCCGTGATGTAGTATTTGATGAGGATAGTATTGAAGTTAGAAGTAGAGAGATAGTTGCACAAGCTGCAATACACACACACGGTAGTACAAACAATGGTTGGAGTGGGATATTGCCTTCTTTTGAAGGCCTTTACTTATACCACTTGTTTGGCACCTTCCTAGTGCTTTCTTAAACAACTTCCAAGTGACTTCATCCCACATGGGTCTCATGTCCGCCCCCTAAGACTTTGCCACCACCACTTGACATTCCAACCTTATCTTTGACTTGGTATAGTCAACATAAGTGGGCTCGTCCTTATCATTTGGCTTAGCCATTCCCATATGCAACATGTGGCTCTTCCCCCTCTCCCTGTTTTCTCCGCTTTTACTTTCCCTCAAAATCTATCTCGATTAACTATTTACAATATCGTAAATACTACGAGAAATTCTAAACTCCAAGACTCCCACTTTGCGAGTAGTTACCTCCCCGCAATCCCGTCGCGGTAGCTAACCTTTGATGACGCTCTCTCGCAAGTGCCTTGGTCAAGATATCTACCACCATGTCTTCCGTTGGGCAATACTTCAAGCTTATCTCCCCGCTCTCCAACTTCTCGCAAATGAAGTGATAGTGCACATCAATGTGTTTCGTGCGTGAGTGGTGTGTGGCGGTCTTCGCAAGGGCTATGCACCCTTGATTGTCGCACATGATGGTCGTTGCTTCTTTTTGAACAAATCCCACATTGGCCAAAAGCTTGCGAAGCCAAATAGTCTCCTTCGTACTTTGGCTAATTGCCATATACTCCGCTTCCTTCGTGGACCAGACAATGGTCAGTTGCGTCTTGCAATTCCATGAGATGGCACCATCTCCAACAAAGAACACATATCCTGTTATTGAATGATACTCCTTCGCATCTCAAGCCCAATCCGCATCGTAATAGCCCCTCAAAGAAATGTCCTTACCGCCAAGCCACAATTTGTGGTCCTTGGTACCTTGCAGGTACTACATGATGCGCTTCACCGCACTTCAATGTGACGGACCAATCCTAGACATGAATTGGCTCACCATGCATACCGCAAATGCAAGGTCTGCTCGTGTGGCCACCATGGCATACACCAACGACCCAACTCCACTCTTAGATGGCACGCCTTGTATCTCACCTTAAATGCTCTCATACTCTTCCTTCAAGAGTTTCAAAAACTTGGCACTTACATCAATTGGTGTATCTATGGGCTTGCACTCTGTCATGTTGAAGCGGTTGAGCACCTCTTCAATATACTTCCTCTGGCTCATGGTGATGGTGCGTGCCTTGCGGTCCCTCACGAATTCGACACCAAGACAATACTTCAACTCACCAAGATCGGTCATGTCAAACTCCACGTTGACTTTACTCTTGAGCAGGGTTGTTCGGCCGTCCGTCCGTCCGGTAGTGTCCGTCCGTCTCGTTGTCCGTCCGATAGAGGTTGTTGTCCATTCGATAAGGATCAATGCTTGCTTGTCCATGACTAGAGGTAAATCAATTTATCCACTGCCACGAAGGCAAATACGTGGTTGACACGTCGATTAGAAGGTCGTGCGGGTACGAACAAGGGCGCGTACCTAAGAGGGCTGCGCGCGTACCTAACAAGACCGCACGCGTACCTAACAAGACCGCGCACATACGCCAAATTTTTATTTTTATTTTTTTCTTGTATGTGCCCAGCACTTGTAAGCATGCACCCGACCATTTGGATCGGGCGCGTACGTACAAGGGCTGAGCGCGTACAAACAAGGGTTGGGCGCGTACGTACAAGGGCTGGGCGCGTACGTACAAGGGCTGGGCGCGTACGAACAAGAGTTGCGCGCGTACGAACAAGAGTTGCGCGCGTACCAAACAAGGCCGCGTGCATACGCAAATTTTTTTATTTTTTTATTTATTTATTGTACGCGCCTAGCCCTAGTAAGCATGGGCCCGACCTTTTGGATCAGGCACGTACAGCCAAGGGCTGGGCGCATACGAACAATGGCTAGGCGCACACACATAAGGGCTGGATGCGTACGCCTACAAATTTTTTTATTTTTTAATATTTTTTCACGCGTATATGCCCAGCCCTTGTACGTACACGCCCGATTCCTTGAGGTGCGCGCCCGACCCCTTTAGGAACACGTCCGACCCCTTTATGTATGCACCCAACCCCTTTAGGCACGCGCCCAACCCTTTCAAGTTTGCACTCAACCTTTTAGAGTATGCGCCCTACCTCCTTAGGTACCCGCGGTACCTCTTTAGATAGGCACCCAACCCCTTGAAGTATGGGCCAAATCCTTCTAAGCATGCGCCTAACTTTTTAAATCGGGCGCGTACGTTCAAAGAATGGGCGCGTGCGATTGTCTTTGTTCTAGGGACGAGCTCAGCCCTTGTAAGCATGCGCTTGACCTTCTAGATCGGGCGCGTACGTACATGGGCTGGGCGCGTGCGCCAAAAAAAAAATTAAAAAAATTAAAAAAAAATCAAAAATTTAAAAAAAATTTAAAAAATATATATATATATATATATACATATATATATTTTTTTAATTTTTTTTTTAATTTTTTTTTTTTAATTTTTTTTTTTTTTTTTTTTTTTTTTTGGGCGTACACGCGCGGCTCTGATAGATTCGCACGCCGCCCTTTTAGGCACACGCCCAACCCTTTTAAATTCGCATCCAACCTTTTGTTGTATGCGCCCTATCTCCTTAGGTACGTGGGGAACCAAATTAGATATGCGCCCAACCCCTTGAAGTACAGGCCGAACCCTTGTGAGCATACTCCTAACCTTTTAAATTCGGCGCGCACATACAATGAGTAAGCGCGTTCAATTTACTTTGTTCTAGGGACGAGCTCAGCCCTTGTAAGCATGCGCTTGACTTCTAGATCGGGCGCGTACGTACAAGGGCTGGGCGCGTATGCCAAAAAAAATAAAATTTGGCGTACGCTCGCGGCTCTGTTAGGTTCGCGCACGTCCCTTTTAGGCACGCGCGCGGCCCTTTTAAGTTCGCATCCAACCTTTTGGAGTATGCGTCCTACCTCCTTGTATACCCGCGCGCTCTTATTTTGTAGTGACCCGCCCCTCCTATATATTCGCATGCCTCCTTGCACACTTATCAATCTCCTTTGCATATGCATCCATGCTCTACACGAATACAACTCGTCCTCTACTATTTTGTGTTTTTTAAATTCCTTTATCTCGTTGAATTATTGTTAGTGGCATAATGAAGATGTGGACCATGTATAAGCCTCATTCCTCCTTGTGCCCACCTTTCCTAAGCTTTTGTCCACCCCTTATATATATAATGTTGATTCCTTTTCACTAATATCATCTATTGTCTTTCTTTGATTAAAAGTGTCGTCATTAACTATTATTGATTTCAAAGATTGTCAAGGTGTGTGTATTTTTTTATTTACTTTTGGCAATCATGTACACAAAATCATTTATATTTGGCCATGGGCTATGGCCTTTTTAATTAACAAGGATTGCAACAATTGTTCATGTAATAATTGAATCAAATATTGTAAATGTCATTATAGACTCTAATTTCTTTTAAACCATAGAATGTGTCTTGTGTTATTGCTTTTTTATTTAAGCAATTGACACAGAATTAATTGGAATGATACTAAGAAGAAGTTGATGCATTCAACTGTAAATGTAAATGTTGTATATGCATCTTCATACCTTATACAACTTGCTAAGGTTTCATTGATATATCTAATTATATATCTCAATCACAATTTCTAGTTTAAGCATAGTAAGCATAAATTAAATAGTTTGTTTAAGAACTTCAAGTATTCAAAGTACACGTGTTTTATTAGGGGGTAAGTTGTAAATTTGATTTAGGATTTATAATTTTTTTTACACGCAATTGTCCGCCAAAAAGTGATGTCTGTCCTATCCGTCCGTCCGACTGTCCGTCCGTCCGCTGTCTTTGGGCCCTTGTCCGTCTATATAGACAACCCTGTTCTTGAGCCACGTCAATTTTGCCGTAAGGCTAGCTAAGATGATCAAGTCATCCACATAGATGAGCACTATCAAGAAGTATTCACCTGTTTGTTTGATGTACAAGGAGTGATCCGCTTCACTTGTTAGTGCTTGAACAGTGTTGAACTTTGCAACACTGAGCATCTTGGATGAAAAACAAGTCGATGCGTTGGTACCATACTCTTGGTGATTGCTTGAGTCCATACAACGACTTCTTGAGCTTGCACACAAGATGCTCAAAGTCCTTCTTCTCAAAGCCTTGCGGTTGACTCATATAGATGTCCTCCACCAACTCGCCATTAAAAAATGCGGTCTTCACGTCCATTTGATGGATCTCCAAATCGAGCGTCGCTCCAAGCGCAAAGATGCACCGAACAGTGTTGAACTTTGCAACAAGAGCAAAGGTCTCATGGAAGTCCACTCTTGCAACTTGCAAGAATCCTTTGGCCACCAATCTTGCTTTGTGGCGCACAACTTCCTCCAAAGCATCCTTCTTTGTACGAAATACCCACTTGCACCCAATACTCTTGTGACCCTTTGGAAGGGGTGTCAACTCCCACGTCTCATTTGTCATAAGTGAGTCATACTCCTCTTCCATGGTTGCCTCTCACTTGCTCGCATCCTCGGATCGCATGGCTTCACATAAGTTCAATGGATCCTCAAGGGCGGCCACTTTGGCGCGCTCTTCTTCATGTTGCGGCAAGATGTGGTTCATCCACCAATCGCCAAGTGGTCGCCGTTCACTTCTTGGATATCAAGGCTCTTCGATGCTTCCATCTTCTTCAACACCACTTGGCGATGGTGTTCGTGAAGGTGATACGTTTGCAGCTTTTTCCCTATGAACCACCGTTTCCTCCGTCTTGCAATCACCATCTTCACTCACACTTCAGGGAGTGGGTATGGAAGATTCGTCCACCAAAACCAACGATGGCGTGTCACTACTCCCACTTGGACTAATCTCCAAACCGTGACCAACACTAGTGCTATCATCATCAAACACTACATCACGGCTCTTAATGATGGTCCTGGTCTGAACACACATGAGACGATATGCTTTGGTTCCCTCACAATATCCAAGAAATAAACACTTGGTACCTTTTGCATCAAGCTTACCCCTCTTTGCATCGGGTACCTTTGCATAGGCAGTGCATCCAAACACAGGCATGTATGCAATGCATGGCTTGCGGCCACTCCAAGCCTCTTGCGGTGTCATGGTGACAAGAGCCCGTGTTAGACATCGATTGCCGATGTACACCGCATTGATCACCGCTCCCGCCGAAAACGAGAGCTTCAGTCATTGAGCATGAATCATGCTCCTTGCCATCTCCACAATGGTGCGATTGGCACACTCTGCCACTCCATTTTGCTGCGGTGTGTATGGTGTTGATAGTTGTCGCTCAATGTTGTGCTTCTTCAAAAATCCTTCGAATGCCTTCGACATGAACTCCTCGAAATTGTCGGACCGAAACACCTTGATCTTGTGCTCCGATTGAGTCTGTGCAAGTGCCTTGAACACCTTGAACTTCTCAAGACACTCCCCCTTTGTCTTCAGTGTATATAACCACACCTTCCTTGAAAAGTCATCGATGAAGGTCACAAAGTACATCGCACCACCGATTGACGTCGTCTTCATGGGACCGGACCCATCCGAATGCACAATCTCCAAGGGCTTCGAGGCACATGTCCCTCCATCTTTTGAAAATGGGGTCTTATGTTGCTTGCCTTGTAGACATCGTTCACAAAGCAAATTAGACAAGTCATCGTTGTTAAGAGTCATTCCGCTTACCATTTTTTGAAGGAAGCACACGCTCCTCACATTCAAATGCCCAAGTCGACGATGCGAAAGCTCTTTTGCACCATTGTTCGTTGATGATTGTGCTATGATAGCCGCATCCGCCTTGTGCACGTTTGTGAAGGTCACTTGATACAAGTTGATTTTAGACGGTGCTACAACAAGTACAACTCCATTTGATGCTTTTAATGTACACCCATTTACATAGAATTGCACCTTCAATTCACTCGACACAAGCTTGCTCACCTTTGAACTTCTCAATGCTGTTAGCACTCTGATTTTCAAATGAGGCCATGTTGAGACTCTAATGGCCAAGATCAGCCTTTCTATACTTCTAATGTGCAGTAACGCACCTCAATCACTCAATTGAATCCTTTCAAGACTCCAAAGTGCATGTAGGCACCTCAAACACTCAAATCTGCCTCCGTTTAGCACTTGTACACAATTAAACAACACACAAACCCAAATCAACTCCTTTTAAGGCTCTTGTTTGCAAGTATTTACTCCAAAACACTCTAATGAGTCCCTTCTAAACTCATACAATCAAATCAACCTTTTTCTTGCTCATCCATGCAAATATGGACTTCAATGACCTCAAAGAGCTTCACATTGACTTCTTCGTCTTCAATGTATATAACCACACCTTCCTTGAAAAGTCATCGATGAAGGTCACAAAGTACCTTGCACCACCGATTGACGTAGTCCTCATGAGACCGGACACATCCAAATGTACAATCTCCAACGGCTTGGTGGTTGTATATACGCGCCTGGCCCTGATTGAGACGCACCCGGCCGCAAATGTTGCACGCGCAGTCCAAATGTACGGGTTTGGCCCTATGATGTGACGTCAAAAGCCGTCTGAGGTGTCAGCACACGTGTTTTACTAGGTAGTTAATTATAAATTTGATTAAGGGTTTGTAGTTTTTGTTTACACTGTACCTTCAACTAGAAGGTGTTGTCCATCCTGTCCATCCGTCCGACTGTCCGTCCATCTGCTTTTTTTGGGTCCCTATTTGTCTATGTAGACAACCCTGCTTTTTAGGAGTCGTAGATACTACAGGCAAATAAAAGAACGCTAAGTACGTGGCATCTATGATGTTGAAGTTCATTGAACAAGTTGGCCCCCACAACATTGTTCGGGTGTGTACTGACAATGCTTCAGTAGTGCTCAATGCCTCAGAGTTAGTTGTCAAGAATTGTTCACACATGTACATTTAAGGATGTGCCGCGGATGCCATGGACTTATTACTGGAGGACTTGGGGAAGGCTACATGGATAAAAGAAACTCTCGACAAGGCCAAGTTCTTAGTGAAGTTTCTCAAGAATTGGCAAATGCCGGTTGCCGTGTTTTGTAAACACGAGGCCAAGTTCAGCCTATTAATGTCCGGGCAAACAAGATTTGCATGTAATTTACTAATTTTAGAATGATAGATCGCCTGTTGAAGGTCAAAGAATCATTGAAGCAAACTGTTGTTGATCCTGAATGGCGGGCATACTCCTCAAAGAAGTCACTCATGACTAGAGATAAACTAGTGATCTCTCGGAGCATCAAAAGAAAGGTTCTAGATGAGCATTTCTAGGAATGGTGCACAAATTTCCGGGAGATGGTAGCCCCTGTAGTATATGCGCTTCGGGAGTTTGACGCTAAGGAACCTTGTATGCCCAAGATTTTGCACATCCTTCACGACCTGGAGAAGCATGTTCTGGCATTGCGTAAAGAACCATTTTGTCTTGATAGTGACTTAGCGGTCATTGCTGAGGACGAGTTCTACGCACGGAAACAAATGATGACAACGGATTTTCATTCCGCCGGTGCACTTCTCAATCCTTATTTATTCCATGACAAAGAGTTGGTTGATGATCCGGATGTCATCACGGCATGCAAACGAGAACTATCAAAGGTACGTAATCCTAAGGCTTATCCGGACGTCGTGAACGAGTTCCTCGCATTTTGAAACAAGGATGTACCATTTCATGACATGTTGAATCCTAAGGACCAAAAAATATTCTCTGTATGCTTCGTGAGATAAATTACTGGGTGACAATAGGTGACACCCACCCAGTAATTTATCAATTTCCTCTTTGACCATTAAGGAATACTTTGGGTTCATCATGTATTATCTTTGCCTAACAGGTTTAGCATCTGCTTCTAGGATAATACGATGTTGACAAACATCTGGAGGTATGCCTTTTAAGTCTTTATGTGTCCAAGCAAAGGCATCTTTCTCCTTCTTAAAAAATTTCAACCACTCATCATATTCTTGAGGTTGTAATCCGTCATATATTTTTATTGGCTTAGGATCTTCTTTAGTTCCTAAGTTTATTTCTACAGTGTTTTTTATTAAGGGTCTGACACTAGGTGTCTTCTTTTCACCCAGTAATTCTTCTGAATCACTTACATAAGGAAGCTCCTTATCTGACTCTTGTTCAATTATCACATTATATATTAGGGCATTTTGCCATGCCTCTATGGCTGCATCTGAGTCATCCAGCTGACTAGGAGGAACAAAGTATTCTCCAGGGCCTAAACATTTAATAGTAGGCATATCTTGAACTTTATTAGTGTCACCAGGTTCAGATTCAGAGTCTGCCTCAGTGGTCCAATCTGAATCCTCATTCTGAGTCTCTCCGTGGTACTCCACTGGAAACATAAGTAGCACTATTTTACTTTTACCCTCCCCTATCGTTAATGTCCCTTTACCCCAGTCATCTTTAGCTTTGGCTAAGGATAACCAAGGTCTACCAAAGAGAATAGGGTAGGTTGATATGGACTCAGTTACTTTAAAAACAATATAATCAACTTTATAGTCAATCTCACCAATTATGGTATTTAATTGCAACAATTTACCTAATGGCTTCACTCGGCTTTGGTCTGCCATTCTTAAGATAATAGGAGTAGGTACGATGTTAGTTATACCTAACTCTTCCATAGTATTAACATTCATAAGATTAACACTACTTCCACTATCAATTTGGACTCCATCAACTAAAGTCCCATCTATAATGACATCAACTGTAGGTGCTCCTGGATCAAAAGAGATATCATGGACACTTACAATCTCAGGTTGAAGTTTTCTTGTCTCTTTGTTTGTTTTTTGTTTAGGTTTCTTAACATTGTTGTCCTCAACTATTTTGGCTCTTTTCCTTATTAAAGAGGATGTTAATTCATTCTTACAAGATGGGGACAAAGCAAGTAACTGTCTTAAGGAAATCTGAGGTTGTAATCTATCCAAATCTGTAAGGATGTCATAAGGATTCATCCCAACAACTAATCTCATTATTCTATAATGCTTTCTTTTTTTCAATGTCAATGAGGGTTCTTTAACAATGGTCTTTGAAGGTCTATAAAAAGTAGGTTGTTCCAACGGCTTTGTTGGAATACTTGGCTTATCCTTAGGTGGAGATACATCTTTTGGTTGAATAGGCTCTGGCCTAATGTTGGTCTGGGAATCACTATTTGTTATGTCTATCGTTTCTCGATTGGGTTTAGGTGGTTCAGGTTTCTTAAATGTAGTGGGCATTTGTCTATTAAGCACATGATTAAGCTTAACTTTACTATAATCACTTTCTGAACTACTAATTGGCTCTTATTCCTTAGCTTTTCTAGCTTGTGATCTAGTAATAAAAACATCTTGGGGTGTATCAACAGCCAGATAATTCACATCTCTAGCATTAGAGGATTCTACCTCTTGAATGTGAACTTGCTTTCTTACATTAGAAAATTCTGTGATAATAGCACTGCAGTAAGTAGAAACATGACCTAGTTGTCCACATCTTCCACAAACTGGGTTATATCCCACTTGTTGTCATGGATTTGGACATTCCCTCGAGTAATGACCCGACTCTCTACACCTAAAACATACAACTCCCTTATTCCTATCTTGATTAGATGGTCCTCTCCAAACCGCATGTTGACTATATTCATTGGTCCCACTGAGACGTCTATTATCACTGGGTTTGATAAAGGGTTGTTTAGAAGTAATCCTATAAGGGACTTTTTGATTATTATTACTTTGTGTAGGTTGTTCTTGCACCAAGGCCTTAATTTCTTTGATATTTCTACAAGTAGTTATGTCATGGCCCTTTGCACCACAGTAAGCACACTTAAGTTTAGGGATTCCCCCAATAGGATATCTACACTCTATACTTAAATGTCCATGCCCTTTACAGTTACTACACCAAATATTAGTTCTTTGGTTTGTAGCCTTAGGTCTCTTATTCTTTCCCTCATTAATTTAAACTAACAATTCCCTGAATTGTTTTTGTAAAGCTTGGATTTCAGTTTCTTCATTGTTAACAGAGATTAAAGCTAAATGCTTTTCTCTATCTGAGATTGGTCTTGGTAACATTAACTGAGGTTGTTGGGTTATTACTTTAGGATAGTAGTCTCTTCCACTTCTATCCATTCCTATTGGATAAGTTACGGGCATATATTGAGGATCTGGTTGTGTAACTCTTCTATTTTGATACAACATGTTAGATCTCTCCATAGCAGCTTCCCAATTTCTAGCAGCCTCATATGCTGCAATTAAGTTTGCAGGATTAGAAAGTTTGACTTGATAGATACACAAAGGATCTAATAATCCTCTGTTGAATGTGTTTGTAATCCATGACTCGGGCATCTCATTATCCCTCCATCTATGTAACAAACTCTTAAGTCTGGTATAGTAACCCGCTATAGATTCAGTAGGATACATCTGAGGGTATAAACATGAGGTCTAAACCTGGCCAAATTAGGATACATGCTTTAAAACTTTGTAATTGATCTTGCAAGGTATTATGATAAGACTGAGGTCTAAACCTGGCCAAAAATGCATCTTTTAAAGCATCCCAATCTGTTGGTCGAGGATTTAATGCTGCATACCACCTCTGAGCTTCCCCTAGTAGATTACCAGGAAAACTAGTGATATACTTATCAACTACTAGATTATTAGCTATTGCTACTATT
Organism: Bryoerythrophyllum caledonicum; assembly: GCA_963971425.1. Lineage (NCBI taxonomy): Eukaryota > Viridiplantae > Streptophyta > Bryopsida > Pottiales > Pottiaceae > Bryoerythrophyllum > Bryoerythrophyllum caledonicum. Next base: position 19,476,695 of record OZ020526.1, on the reverse strand, counting down.
TGAAATCTTTCCAAGTAGGAATCGGGATCTTCTCCTAAATCTCCATAAAATATGGGAAATGAAGCTATATTAAGCATCCTAGGATGCGCCATAGCAACGGGATCAACCAAAGGGTTGTCATGAGTAGGAGGGGTTGAAGGTGGTGAGGATAATGAGGACCTGCTAGAGGTAGAATTAACAGAAGGAGAAGTCCTCCCAGAAGTACCTGAGGAATGTCCAGCTAGACTCTCTAGTCGTGATGGTGGTTCTGAGTGTTCTTCTTCTTCTTCGACACTGTTAAGTTTACTTTCACCTCCTTTAGGCTCACTTTGCCCACTTACTTCGAACTCTTCCTCGTTAATAAGATTATACTTAACCTCCTCTTCCTTCGCACTAGATTGATCAATCTCTTCTTGTATGTCAAAGTTTAAGGTAGTAGGTCTAAGGATTTGGCTAAATGCTTCTAACACTTCCTTACGAAACTCATGTTTTTCTTCCTCATTTTTCAATGTTCTGGCATTAAGAAAGTGGTCAATAGATTCTTTTGCTTCACTGTGAGTAAATATTGGTGTTTCTAATTTTGATTCAAATCTTTGAGCAAAAGGTATTTGATAGGGAGTCTCAAAGTTTGTTTGGTTTGAGGAGTTACCTACTTTGTAGGTACGATCAATTGTTAAGGAGTTTGGTATGGGGGTTCTAAACAATTGTTCTAACTCATCAAGTTGTTGAGCGATAACGTTAAGTACATCTTGATTAAGTTTTTCATCTAATTCTTCCTCCTCTGAGGATCCTTCCTTTTCTAAGAAATTAGACCAAGCTTTCTAGCTTTGGGTCTCCCAATCTTCTTCTTTTGGACTACTTGAACAACAAGAGCGAGTGGTATCTTTTTTATCTTTTTTTTTTTCCTACATATTCATTTTTAGGATTTTTTAATGCTGCGAGTACTAACTCTTCTGGGGTAAACTGTGGCTTCTTTGATTCTGACTGAGGAGAATTTGGAGGATCGGGCAATGTCTTATATGTTTTCTCCCTTTTAATTTGTCCCAATGCCTTTGCTAAGGCTTTTTCTAATTCATCATTTAATTTGAATGGAAAAGGAGTTGTAGCAGTGTTAAAGGTAGGATTGTGTACTCCCAATACTGTGGAGGGTTGTTTTTTCTCTGCCCGTTTCTTATAATGTTGAGCTCTCTCAACTTTTTGTTTTTCTCTTTTTTCTTTGTCTTTTCCTAACATTAGTAATCCCCATAGAGTTTTTATCTTTATTTTTATTTTTATTTTTTATTTTTTATGTTTAGAATTTTAATTTAAGCAAAGATAAATAGCCTCCTCTGAAAGATTCATTCCCTTAACATCTTCATGGATATGCCTAGAATAACTTAAGATAGTCAAGAGCTCTCCTATCTCCTCAGTACTCACCCAATGACTTAACTGTCCAAGTAATCCGTCTATCCCGTCCTCGAGTATTTTTAATTCTTTCCTATCATTAGGTGCAAGAGTTTTATAACGTTGAACTTTGGATATTATTCGTTTTATTATTCTAGATCTTCTACTCAGAGGACTCTCCCATGGTTGTTCCATAAAGAATTTGGTAATGATACCAAGTTGTTAGGGTAAAATTTTCTATTTTAATCATTAATGGTAAAGGTTCAATAATTAACTCCCTCGGATATTTAAACTTTTGTAAAAGACCATTAATGATATTAATTTTCTTTTTTGAATTTTTATTATTTTTCCTAATTCTTTCTATCTCCTTCCTCAAAAGGTTAAATAATTTTAATTCATTATATTTTATTTTTTCATAGATTATTAACAATCTTTTCAACCTAGTTCTTAAGTCCTTTGGTGTTTCATTTTCAAGATTCATTGATTAAAGACATAATAAATCAAAAGCTATAGTCACGGGAAGTTCTGGGTCTTTGGACAAGAAATCCGGAAAAAACACCTGAGTTTGGAAGTTAAGTTTACTATAAATAAATATATAAGTTTCTTTATCAAACTTAAATCCGTTCCAAGCTCCAATACCTTTAGAAATTAAAGGTTGGGATTGAAGTTTTAATCTACTGTATTGAGCAAAAAGAAATTGTAGTTGGTATTTCAAATACAATGTCTTTTTCTTGACAATTACTTCGTTAAATCCTTCACTTTTATCCCACATTTTATTTAAAATTATTTGTTTAATTTCTATCGGTAATTGTTCAAACTTTTCCTTAAAGTTTCTATCAATTTTTAGGTGCGCTCCATAAAATTGAAAACCTTGACTATAATACGCACCTCTATAAACACGATATAGGGCGCTAAATAAATATGGTCCGTTGAAGAAGTCACTTAGACTTTCTTCATTAATTTCCCATGGAAAAGACATGTTCTCCTAACTTCTCCTTCCATGGGTTCTCACACTAAGTATGTCCAATTCACTTTTGGATCAAACCCTTAATTTTTGTGTTTTTTATAATGAACCTTCTTGTTCATTAATACACTTTAATTCACAGTAATACTTAAGTATTCAAATTAATTAATGACAACTTTCTTCAATTAAAAACTACTTAATACTTGGCGGTACCATCCCCAGCATGGTTGCCAAAAAAATGTAATCGTGAAAATTCACATTCACAAAACATCCAAGACTCACACAAGTCTACCCTTGATTCTAAATTCTTCCCGGGATGGTCTAGCGTCAACCGTTAAGTAGTTTGTCTTTAATTACAAGTCAAAAAGCTATCTTTCCATTGAAATACTTAAGTTTATGCACTTGTTTTTAGGGAATTTTAGCCTTAAAACACATCAAACTTAACATTCTACTCTTAAGGTATTAATCCCAAGGATTTAAGTGCTTAGGTAGAGCCTTGCTCTTGAGTTAACTATGAATATGCACGTTTGTTAGTTTCCTATACTTTTGCCATCTTCGGCTCTTGGATACTATCCATTGCACTCATGGTTGATACCTTAATTAATTCCATTTAGAATTCACGAACTTACCTCGTGCAATTCGCTCCACTTCTCACGTACATCCCACGGTTCACGTACTCACGTACTTATCAAAAGTGTTAGTCTCGAACAACATACAAGTTAGATTAAACCACTAAATATTTCTACTCTAAGTCCGGACTTAAATCTAACCTATCTATTAGTCCTTAACACTTGAATGCAAAAAAAATATCTTCACTCTTATACTTGCATGACTTAAGTTCTGTAACTCAGACTTAAGTTTTGTCATTCAGACTTAAGTTTTCCCTCACTCTAGACTTAAGTTTTCCCTCACTCTAGACTTAAGTCCTAACACTCAGATTTAGGTTCTATCGTTAATACTTAAGTTCTTTCTCACTCTGGATTTAAGTCCTGTAACTCTAGACTTAAGTTTTATCACTTAAACTTAAATTCTATTCCACTGTGAACTTAAGTTCTTTCACTCAGATTTAATCCTGTCATTCATACTTAACTCCTCCCTAACTCTAGACTTAAGTTTTGTTGTTTACACATACACAAGACTCCCGTCTTATATCTTAATATTTAAGTTTCCACACCCGAACTTAAGTATTTCATCAATTACTTATGCATTCCTCACATTAATGCAATAAATTTCTTACTCCAAATTAATTTCTAAATGCCTTACATACACTTAGAATTATTACATTAATATTCACAATGTCACTTTGACATAGTTAAGATCTTCCCTAACTTTATCTCTTGACGTTTTAATATTAAGTATTCATATTCCACTCATATGTAATACATTAATTTAATTCATCAATACACACACAATATTTCATGTCACATAATTAATTAGGATAGTATCCTAATTTTTACAATGAAGATTTAAATAAATAATTAATGCATTTATGCATAAGAATTTATTCACAATTAATACCTCATGCATATATTTGCATTTACAAAACACAATATCAAATTTATTCAATAAAGTTCAAATATTATTGTAATTATATATATGATTCAAGTCACACATAAGACTCTACACACACAAATTCAATAATAATTATATATTAATAATTTCACACATAACATAATACTCTTACAACATAAGAGATTTCTTCAACTACTAGTTTTTTCACCTAAGCTAGGGCTCACTCCAATCTTCCTCCAAGGAATTTCTATGGTAATGGCCAAGAATGCTAAAAATTCAAGCTAGTCATTCTACTCAAATCCAAGAGGCACAACTCTTAGAAAAACGGTTTTGCCTATAATTAACCATTGATATTAATTCCACTAAATCCTCACATCTATTCATATCTAGATATGAAAAGGCACACCCTTCCCAAAGGGTGCGAGTTCAACCCTTTTTTCATTAATCCTTCTATCTTAGATATGAAGAGGTATTTTTCAATTAATTAAGTACTTAATGTAAACTTAATCATTAATTATTTAATTCTCCATATCTACAATCCTTTTTACACTTAATTTTCTGAAAAAATCTATTTTAAGGATTTAGGCTCTACACATACTCCTCCGAAGCCCTTGATAAGTTGGGAATGATCTGAACATCGGCATCTTATTTGTGCAAATACACAACTCAAGGATCCACCCACAAACGCCTCCGCATAGTCACGACCATTTGTTCAACATTGGTGAACGTATAGAGTGACTGTATTTGTTTGGTTGCCTTCGTCGTCATGCCCCAATCGCATACTCCAATGTACACTCGCGATTCATTGAGTGGGAAATGGAGGAGGATATTGTCCGGAGACAAGTCATTGTGAAGATTGTTGCTCTTGTGTACTTCATACATTATGCGCAACAATGCCCACGCGAGCTCGGTCCATTTTTTACGAAAAAGAACTAGATGATTCGCTCAAATAACCTCATCGTCCGTAAAATTCCCGTGGTGAAGATATATGAACACATCGCCACCGTATTCGTGATCACGGTTCAACATCTCTCGCAAAGTCCCCCCATTCCATCAATAGGCATAGCCTACGTATTTATCGGCATGAATGGCTACGAATCGAATGACACCCGGATGTGGAATCCTCACTGCCATTGACTCATTTTGGTGCTCCACTTTTGCCAAGTCCGGCCTCTCTTGCCATTGGTTAGACAATTTAGCGGTAAACTCCCAAAATGCTTCAATGCCAGGAGCTTCTTCAATACAAACTCTACGAATGGTGGCATATCCACCTCTCCGTGAGTCATTGTCAATAGTAATGACCCTCGCTGTCGGTGGAATGGCAATCAATTGGGCCATTCCTATGTGGTCCTCATGTCTTCCTTCTTCCACCACCCCACAGACCCTCGCCGGTTCCTATTTTTGGCAAATGGCTGCATCTGAGCAAGAAACAAATCAGTTGTCAACAACACGTCGTTGAAAGCTTCATCATCTGCACGATGTTGTCTTTTAAATTTTGCCAACAAGTTTTTGGCATTTCATAATGCATCGTGTACTCTAGCATCCAAGAACTTTAAATAACCCTTCTTCCCGGTCTCCGCATACCACTGTGGAGCATGGAGAAAATTCATCATCCGTTCTGTCATCTCCATCTTGAACTTATCCGGGCCCTCGTCATGCTATCGGACATACTTGCTCTCCAAAGCCCAAATAGTATTATCCTCACAGAATTTCACAATAAAATCAATGAGAAAATTCTTGCAACTCTCCAATGGAATGTCTGAACGGCATACAACTTCAACGTAGCACCCTCGGCAACTTTCAGCTTCTTCTTGTCCTTCGGCATCTTGATAGACTCACTGGAAGATTGAGAGTTTCGTTTCAAAACTTGCTAGAAGTTTTTAGAAAAACTTCTTCAAATTTGGTCAAAATATTCCTCAAAGTTTTAAAAAAATTGCTTAAAGAATGGTTGGAAATTCCTCAAAAGTTTTTAAAAAAAATTCTCAAAATTTGAAAAACTTACCCCCCAAATAACATCATTTCTTTTCCCCCAAAGATGAGAAGCCAATGAATGGATTTTGTCCAGCCAAGGCCACTCTGCATCCACTCTAAAATATAGAGGGGAGAAAATAAGAGAGAAGAATGGAGGGCGGACGACCTTTTACGGCTTGGCAGACGACCATGGTCGTCCCATCAGACGGCCGTGGTGATAGGACGGCTAGGTAGCCATCCGCCTATTGATCGACCGACCGATCGGACGGCCGACAGGCTGTCAACGAACTGTCCACTTGATCGGACAGTCAATCGAACGACTGCCCGATCAGATGGCTATCGAGCCATTGAACCGATCGGACAGCCATCGCACGCCCCCCTGATCGAATCGCCCCGATTGCACCAATCGATTGGACGGCCGATCGATATTGGACGACTGCGATGCGGCCGCGTGGAGCTTCGACGAATCCAACAGTTCAGAAGACTAACCAGAGCCTTGAGTAAATGGTTTTTACCCCCCGAACGATGCGTCCGACAAGACGTCCGGACGACGTCTCAGAATGCTCCCAGACTCCCAAGGACATTGGATTGGTAACTCTGATTGGCACGCTCCGCCACTCCATTTTTCTCTGGCGTAAATGGAGTTGATAGTTGTCGTTGAATGCGGTGCTTTTTCATAAGTCCTTGGCATGCCTTGGATATGAACTCCTCGCCATTGTCGGACCAAAACACCTTGATCTTGTGCTCCGATTGAGTCTCTGCAAGTGCTTTGAACTCCTTGATCTTCTCAAGGCACTCCCCCTTCGTCTTCAATGTGTATAACCACACCTTCCTTGAAAAGTCATTGATGAAGGTTACACATTAATTTGCACCACCCATAGATATGGTCCTCATGAAAACGCACACATCCAAATGCACAATCTACAAGGGCTTGGTGGCACGTGTCCCTCGAGCCTTTAATAATGAGATCTTATGTTGCTTGCCTTCTACGCACCCTTCACAAAATGAGATAGACAAGTCATCCTTGCCAAGGGTCATCCTACATACCATGGTTTAAAGAAAGCGCACACTCCTCACATTCAAATGCCCAAGTCGATGATGGCAAAATCACATTGCACTATTGTTCGTTGATGATTGTGCTACGTTAACCGCATCCGCCTTGTGCACGTTTGTGAAGGTCAATTGGTACAAGTTGGCTTCACGAGGTACCACAACAAGTACAACTCTATTTGATGCTTTCAATGTACACCCATTTACATTGAATTGCATCTTCAATCCACTTGATACAATCTTGCTCACTGATAGCAAGTTTGCTTGCATCTCTGGCACATGGAGGACCTCGTTGATGGTTATCTACCTTCGACGCTCTCTAATAAGCACTTCCACCACAATGGATTCAACTTCAATAGCGTTCACGACATTATCATCACCTAAATGCACATTGCGTGGTGGAATTACCACGTACGTTTGAAATGCCACTCTATGTGGTGTCATGTGTTTTGTGGCACCTAAATCGAAGATTTACTTACACATGGATTTGAAATGAGGTCCATTTTGGGTTGTAAACGTGTAGTCATCATCGTCCTTGGCATAGTTGGCACCCTCCTTATCATTTGCTTGGTTTGCGTTGTCGCACTCCCACTTCTTCGGCTTGAAGCAATTTCGTGCAAAATGGCCAGGCTTGCCACAATTGAAATACAACGTGATGATGAGTTGCCCCCCCTATTTTGCCTTGAAACAAAGGCCGCATCATCGCCATGAACCTCCATCTTCTTGCGTTTTGATACTTTGTGCATCATTCGTGCGGTAACAAACTCCATGGTAAGTCTCAATGTCTCCAAGGCCCTGATCAAACTCTCAAATGATGGCGGCAAGCTCTCAAGCAACGTCATGACGATATTTTAATTTCTTACGGGAACATCCAAGCAATTAAGTTGATCCGCAAGTTCCTTCATTTTGTTGATGTCTATTAACGTGTCATCACCTTCTTGCATCTTGATGGTAAAGAACTTACTGCGAATGAAGAGGATGTTGGACAATCTCTTGATTTCGTGGATGTTGCACAAAGTCTTCCATACTTCCGCGGTTCCTTTGCAACTCCTTATGTAGGCAAGTTGGTTGTCTGCCAAAGTCAGCCTGATGACGGTCATGACCTTCTTCGCACGTTGATTGTAGTCTTTGACCACCGTGGGATCATCGTCCTTGGATGGAGGGTCGTGGGTGCCCTATGATCTCCCAAAGGTCCATGGACTTTAACACCATCTCAATCTTGAACTTCCAAAGGCTAAAGTTCTCACCTTTGAACTTCTCAATGCTCTTAGCACTCTCACTCTCAAATGAGGCCATGTTGCCACTCTATTGGCTAAGATCAGCTCTTTTATGCTTCTAATGTGCACTTATGCACCTCAATCACTCAAATGAGCCCTTTCGAATTTCAAAGTGCATGTAGGCACCTCAAACACTCAAAGCAGCCGTCTTAGGCCACTAGTACACAACTAAGCAACTCACATTCCGAAATTAGCCCCCTTAGGCAACTAGTACACCATTAAGCAACTCACAATTCCAGATTAGCCCTCTCAAGGCTCAAATTTACAAGTATACACTTGGAAACACTCAAATGAGTCCCTTCTAAGCTCATCCAATCAAATCAGCCCCTTCCTTGCTCATTCATGCAAATATGGACTTCAATGACCTCAAAGAACTTCACCTAGACTCCAATGTGCAAGCTAAGCACCTCAATCACTCAAATCAGCACTTTAAAAGAGCAAACAAGTACATCCGCTATGATTGAACACTTGCAAGGTCCAAACTCTTCAATGTGCACCACCATCGCTCTTCCAAATTCCTTGTGCCTCCCGAATCGCCTCAAGTGCTGCAAACGAGTCGTCGTACACCTCGAATACTTGTTATCAGCCCTTGTACACTCCAATGCTCCAAATGCATGCTTAAACTCCTCAAACGCCCCAAATCAGCCCTCGTGCTTCTCGAACACTCAAACTCTCGCAAGACCTCCTCCAAAGACCGATTGCAACAAAACTCTACATTCGCAACTCACAAAAGTAGGCCCATAACCTATTGATGTTAGAAGAAGTAGAGAGATAGTTGCACAAGCAAGAATACACACACAAGGTAGTGTAAACAAAGTTTGGAGTGAGTTATTGCCGTCTTTTGAAAGCCTTTTCCATTACCACTTGTTTGGCACCTTCTTACTGCCTTGGCCCTTTTTGAACAACTTCCAAGTGACTTCAACCCACATGGGCCTCATGGCCGCCCCTAAGACTTTGCTACCATCCACTTGACTTTCCAACCTTATCTTTGACTTGGTATAGTAAAAGCAAGTGGGCTGGTCCTTATCCTTTAACTTAACCATTCCCATGTGCAACATGTGGCACTTCTATCTCTTCCCATTTTCTCCCCTTTTACTTTCTCCCAAAATCAATCTCGATTATCTATTTACAACATCGTAAAAACTATAAGCAACTCTAAACTCCAACATGTTGATTGTTGCCTCTTGATGCTGTGATGCTTCCAGTAGCCTCTAAATGCCTTGGAGATGAATTCTTCACCATTGTCGGACCATTCAACCACACCTTCCTTGAAAAGTCATCAATGAAGATGATAAAAAACCTTTCTTATCGAATGGACGTGGACGTCATGGGACCACACACATCCAAATGTTCAATCTCTAAAAACTTTGTCAAACAAGTCCCTCCATCCTTTGAAATTGGTGCCCGAGGTTGCTTGCGTTGCACACACTCTTCACATAATGGCATAGTTGACTCATCTTTACTAAGGGTTATGCCACTTATCATGTTTTGAAGCAAATGCACACTCACGTTCAAATGGCCAAGTCGACGATGCCAAAGCTCCATGGCGCCATTTTTGCTTGATGATTGTGCCAAATTGGCTGCATCCGCCTCATACACCTTGGTGAAGGCCTCTTGGTACAAGTTGTCTTCACAAGGTGCTACCGCAAGTACATATCCATTTGGTGCCTTCATTGAGCACCTGTCCATATTGAATTGCACCTTCATACCGCTTGACACAAGCTTGTTCACCGAGAGGAAGTTTGCTTACAACTTGGACACATGGACGACGTCATTCATTGTCATCTTCTTCGAACGCCTTACGAGCATTTCAACAACAATGGTACGGACTCCAATGGCATCCATAACACTATCATCACCCAAATGCACGTTGCGTGATAGAATTACCTCATACGTTTAAAATGCAGCCCTATGAGATCTCATGTGTTTTGTGGTGCCCAAATCCAAAATCCACTTACAAATGGACTTGGAATGAGGTCCATCTTGAGTTGCGAACGAGTAGTTGTCGTTTTCTATAGCATGGCTGGCATTCTCCTTCTTAGCTTGATTTGCATTGTCTCGGTCCTACCTTTTTGGCTTGAAGCAATTTCGTGCAAAATGGCCCTCTGCCACAATTATAACATACCTTTGGCTCTCCACGTGAGGATGAGCTGCCTCCCTTGCTTTGCCTTCATACCAAGGCCGCATCATCACCATGCAGCTCCTTCCTACGCTTAGAGACTTCGTGCATCATCTCTGCAACCACAAACTCCATGGTGAGGTCTTTTATGGGCAACGTCTCCAAGGCGGTGATGAAGTGCTCAAATGAGGGTCGCAAGCCCCAAACAAATGCATCACCACATCTTTATCTTTAATGGGTACCACCATATTGATGTTTAAAGAAGTAGAGAGATGGTTGCACAAGCAAGTGAAAGACACACAAGTGACAAGATAGTACAAACAATGCTTGGAGTGAGATGTTGTCTTCTTTCAGAGGCCTTTATTTGTACTACCACCGGCGTCTCATGCATCTTGGAAGTGCCTTGTGAAGCAACTTGCAAGTTCGTCTATGCCAACTTATGGCCACCCACTACTCTTTGCATATCCCATGCAAGACATGTGGGTTGGTCCAAGCTATTTGACCTTGTGCTATACATGTACCGCTCAAGTTCCTTCCACATCTTCCATTTTTCTCCCCATTTACTTTCCTCTCTAAATCTACCTCAATAACTATTTACAATGCAAAAATAACTACAAGCAACTCTTAGCTCTAATAGATGCAATGAAGATGGGATCACCGATAGTAACAAACGAAGAAAGGTCAAAAAAGTTGTAACTACACTGGTTGATGGTGCAATCGTCGGGGAAGTGCGCATCATTATTCAACAATAGAGGAGTATGCGTCTAATTCTTATGATGATGAGGATGATGTATGTGGGGATGACAAGGAGTTAAGTGGATCGGAGGATAGTCGTGCGGAAGTGCCTAATGATGAAGATATTGTTGTAAGAGCACCATTGGAAATCATCGGTACTCACACAAATCCAAGATGGCGCACCTCCAGAAAGTAGAAGGATTGATATAAAAGTAAAGATATAATATATACAAGATTAATAGATATAGATTTTTTAAATATATAAATCAATGTCCATAAAAACATTGACAAAGGTTATTGAATTTATTTTTCCATAAACATATATTGAAAATTTGGTTCTCGTCCATAGTAGGCATGCCTCAAAAAGCCTGAAAGTTCACTCATGTGTAAGTCTCATTTTCCTTTAAGTTCTTGCGCGTCCTCCCTTCTAGACGCTTGCGGCCCCCTCTCCCCGACGTTGGTGCCTCCCTCCAAAAACGTTCGCGCCCCCCCTTCCAAACGCTCGCGCCCTTCCATGTCAACTCAATTCCTCAAAATAAACACAGACGAGTCAGACGCGTGGCATCCTAGGTCGACAAGAAAACTCTACTTTAATTCTTCTGACAATCAACCCTAAGTTGATCGATAACAAAAGCCTCATGACCCTTAATGGACGGACATGCGGACATGGAGGGCCTATGAACAACCCGGATCTACGAGGTTGATTTGATAATCTTGGCTAGTCTTTTGGTCAAGTTGGCATGGCTCAACGGCAAGCTCTACGCGGAATTTGAGATGAGCAATCTTGGGGAGTTGAAGTATTGTCTTGGCGTGGAATTTGCGAGGGACCGCAAAGCACACACCATTACCATGAGCCAAAGAAAGTACATGGAAGGGGCACTTAAGCGCTTTAACATGGAGGAGTGAAAGCCCGTCGGTACTACTCTTGATGTAAATGTCAAATTGATGAAGCTTTCAAAGGAAGAGATTGAGGCCATTTAAGGTGAGATGGACGGCATGCTATACAAGAGTAGAGTTGGATCATTGATGTACACCATAGTAGCAACATGGCATGAAATTGCATTTGCGGTGAGCATGGTTAGCCAATTCATCTTTTGGGCTAGTTCGACACATTGGAGTGCCGTGAAGCGCATCATGCGGTAGTTGTAATGTACAAAGGACTACAAGTTGTGCCTTGGCAATAAGGACATTGTTTTTTGAGGGTATTGTATTGTAATTGGGCCGGAGATGCATATGAGCGTCGTTCAACAACGGGGTATCTACTCTTTGTAGAATTGATGCCATCTTGTTGTTTGACAACGGGGTATGTATTCTTTGTTGCAAGAGGCAACCGACCATTGCATTGCCCATGACGGAGGCGGAGTACATGACAACTAGCCTATGTGAGGAGGCCATTTGGCTTTGCAAGCTTTCCACGGATGTGGGATTTGTTCTAGACGGAGCAACAAGGATCATATTTGATAACCAAGGCCCAAGGGTGCATAGCACTTGCAAAGAACCCCACACATTACTTATGCACAAAGTACATTGATGTGCATCATTATTTCATTCATGAGAAGTTAGAGAGCAGCGAGATAAGCTTGAGCCTTGAAGTATTGTCCGACAGAAGACATGATGGTGGATGCGTTGACGAAGACACTTGCAAAAGAGCGACATTAGAGGTTTGCAAAGGCAATGGGATTACAAGAAGGTAAGTACTCTCAACATGGGAGTCTTGAAGTTTAGAGTTGTTCATAGTTACATAGGTGTTGTAGATAATGAGGTAGATTAAGAAGGAAAAGTGAAAGGGGAAAAACGGAGAGGGGTGACTACATATGTGGCATGGTCAAAGTGGGTGGACCAAGGCCATGTGCATGGCATGGTCAAAGATGGTGGCCACCAAATTGAAGTATAAATAAAGGCCTTTAAAAGAAGGCAACATCACACTCTAAGCATTGTTTGTAGTACCTTGTGTCTGTCATTTGCTTGTGCAATCATTTGTCTACTTCCATTGAACCTCAATACCATTGAACCTCAATACCATTGAACCTCAACAATCCCATATGTATTAACAAAGGTTCTAACCAAGTTGTAGTTTATGTAATGGCCTTCAAAAGAAGGCAATAACTCAATACCTATGCAATTGTTTGGATAGAATCAAAGGTTTTGGAATCCAAAATCTTTATCTATAGTGACAAATCATATGGATCTTTCATTGATTTGGTACATTGCGTCAAGTGTGGCTCATTAAATAGCATTTTTAAAACCAAAGATTATGGTGGTGTGTGTAATTTCATTTGAAGCAAAGACCTAGATAAGAAATCTAGTGCTTGAATAGCTTTGAATCTGGCAATAATACCAATTATCCAATGGGAGTGAAGGTCTTTGATCCAGCTTCACAAGCGGCTGCGTTCGTGGCAATAATTATCTTTTGAGAGTCATCACCTTGACTAGAGCCCTGTAAGGTATTATTTTGACATTGGTTGAATTCTATATAACTACAATAAAGTAGAATATAGGATAAAGACATCAATTGGTTGTTTATAGGAAATTACATATGAAGACATGTTTTGAAGTATTAGGGGTGAGTTGAAAAGAAATTTAAATTGGATTTTTAAGAAACTAAGCACGGAGTTGAAATATGCGCAAAAATGTGTAGATGATAATGTATGTTATTACATATCATCAATTTTTTGACACAAGTTTCTTGGTTTCTGAATATATTGAAGTCAGGAATACTAAACAAAATATTTTGAATAATAGTATTGTGATGATCCTTACTTAAGGTAGATTCTTTGAGCTTTGAGTAGTTACTAATAATTAATAATTAAGAATAGTCATTAAAAAATAAAAAATTGTGGATATTAATAAATAAAAAGTTGTGGATAATAAAGCTTCTCTAAAATATAAATAAAAGGTTGTGGATATAAAGCTTCTCTAAAATCTTCTTTATAGATAATTAGACATGGTAGTGTTAGGAATTTAAAGCTGACCGAATTGAATGGAGGCGTACATATACCATTGATGAGACTTGGTTTTATGGTTACAAAACAAAGAAAGGGTACAAAATTATTTTGGACTCTTTGATGGTTCCAACACCATTTGACAAATGTATGCATGAGCTTGATTTTGGATTTTTATAAAAGAAATTTTTCTACAAGAAGTTGTGGCATCCATGGCTTCTTCAAAACGATTTAGCTTGCATATTAAGATGGCTTACCATTGGAGAATTGGGGACGTAGAATGGAAAGTGATGGCATTTATAATATATATTGTTCAGGGACAAGAGAAACACCATATCATATATTTGGATCGTGCCAAGCAATGAAGGAAGTCTGGAATAGAATTCAGTATTTGCAAATAAGGGGAGGTTTATCTGAGTAATTAAAGACATTTTTGAAGCACCAATTTAGCTTGCATATTAAGATGGCTTATCATTGGCAAATTGGAGACGTAGAATGGAAAGTGATGGCATTTGTAATATATATTGTTCACGGACAAGAGAAACACCATATCATATATTTAGAACATGCCAAGTAGTGAAAGAAGTCTGGAGTAGATTTCAATATTTGCAAATAAGGGGGGTTTATCTGAGTAATTAAGACTTTCTCTGGAGCACCGATTATTGGATTGGAAGCAACGATAGGTTATATTACTTCTACAAATATTCAAAGGTATACATGGAATTTACTTAGTAATTGAACATTGTCGAATGCTTCTAAGAAACCCTCGAATATTTAGAAGATTTGCATAATTTGATGTCTTTGGTGCATAAAGTGTAAACTTGACTTGGAAGAGGCAAATTCCACATTGAAATAGCTTTACATAAGGTTTGGCAGATAAGTGCCAAACAATATAAGAGCATGGCAAGAACTGATAAGATATGTTAAATTTTTGAAGTGATGTATATAAACAAAGAGAAAAGGAAGAAAATTTAATTTTGATTTGGATTTTAGTAGGCATCTCTTTTAACCCCTTAAAACCGCAATATTTAGCACCCAAACTAACTAAAACCCGCCAATTTTAATGCATTTAACACAAAATGAAAACAAACATAGTTTTTACATATCTAACCATAGAATATGTGTACAAGTTTGTGTTAAAAGATTTGTTCAATTTGACCCCACGGATTGAAAGATATCAGCCTTTGAATTGAGGCATAAATTCTTCTTTAGGTCTATACACTTCAAGTTTTGCATATATTAAAACCTTCTCATATTTTTGAAATTCAAAATGTGTACAATAGATGCAAAGATCTCCATTCCATTTACAAGAGGAATTTTTCTTTTTTTGAAATGGACAAAAAATTGAATTTCTATTGAATTTAAAATTAATTAAAGTTTTACTACACTATTTGTTATATGTAAAATAAACCACTGCACTATTTGCATATGTTACTGTATAATCTTTGTAACTTTTGAACCGTAAGTTGGATTTCTATAAAAAAATTATGTCTATAGGAAGCTAATAAATAGTTGCCTACTCTATAAAAAATCTCAAAAATTCATGCCTACTTGATTATTGGACCCTACGTGATTTCAAAATGTCCCTTGAAGGGATATTGGTCCATTAGGGGTTAAGATAGAAGAGAATCATACACAATGGCAAATTACACCAAATTGTTATTATCTTACAAGAGATTTAGCTAATAGCTTTAGATAAATTCAAAGACTAATTGAAGAATCCCCTGATAGTAAGCAAGACTTTCTTTCTATGAATTCTAGGATGTATACTTTGGTGTCATAAGATACTTGTGCTTCATCACCAGGGCTCTGTAATTTAACCTCTTCTAGGACTGAAGGTGTTGTTGAAGAAGTTTAGACTATACATTATTGCATTTGGTCTCAAAACAACTTTCTTCTATGAATCCAAATATTGAGGAAGCTTTGTTGAGTAAATTTTTAGTCATTAGTAGTGTAGTTTAGGTACTTTATTTTAGCCTTTGACTAGTTTTTTTTTAATGAGGTCTCCTCTGCCTACTGTTGGCTCGATTTTTGGCAAGATTTGTTAACCATTGGGTTTATTTTGTTTAATAAAGTTTGTCCCAGAACAGGTTCAGCACCACTATGTCATTCCAAACTCCCCCATCCTCTATGCTAGCACTTTCCTTATCCATTTCTACATCTTCTACAGGTTTACATATCCTTGGAACAACATCAACGGTTATAAGGCCATCCATATTAAATTGTAAACGGGTTTTAGACCGTGGCTTCAGAATTTATGAATGACAACCCTTCTACCAACATGGGATACTATACCACAAGCAATTTGAATTCAATTTATTGGGTTTGATAATGGACTTGACATAGCATATGCTCAACCCCTAAACTTCTTTGACAATTTTACATAAAAACCCTTCAAAATTGTTGATTCTAATGCAATGGATAAGGAAGGAAACAAAAACTTATATATCTAGTTTGAACCGTAGGGTCTCAATTAAAACATATTAACTCTTTAAGGCCGATCAACCATATATGGATTATTTTGGGAAAAAAACCTTTATAGAAAGCGCTACAGACCACTTGAAAGGAAAAATAGACCATGACTTAGGGGTGAAGGAAGATGGGCATCTGTTGAAACCATCGCTACAGCAATCAGTGCAAGCATGGTCGAGCTACAGTGATTTCTGTGAAACGAGTTCGTAGATTTTTGTGCTGAAATGCACCCATTGTGCATATGCCATTCTGTATGATCTAGAACACTTGTAGATCCTCATAGGCCGAAAAAACTCATTGGCTAAAAGGTTCAAGCAATTTATAAACAAAATCTCATCAACTCTGATTGCATGGATTGAAAGATTATTACAGTGTTTGAAGTACAAAAAACTGTTCGTTTGCTTCCTTGCGTTAAGGGGATCAACAAACTTTGACTTCATTTGGTGTCAAGTTTTTGCACTATACAAGGTCTAAATTTTACACCATCATGTTGATCATGATATTAGTTCCTTTCATATCAAATATTATAGGTTAAAAGGGATTTAGCATATTCAAAAGTATTTTACAAGGAGTGGATGTTTAAAAAGTGCCAAATTCACATTAAATAATAAATAATATGAAGATTTCCAAGTTCTATATGAAAATGAAGAAGTTTTTTGGTTCATTATCCAATAAGGTAGAGGCATCCAATTCCGATCAGTATAGTATAAATGGAATGGTGCTTGAAAATGGGAACTGCATGAAATGGTGCATGAAGCGACCCAAAATCGATAATTCAAAAACTGAAAACACGAGTCGTTATCGGCATTAGGTTATGAAGTGTGCAATTTTGGGTTGCTCCACCTCAATTGAACTCTCATTGGTGGCCTTGCCTCCTAAGTCGAACAAGGCCGATCGGCATTGGATACCCTCCATGAGTTGGTTATCCATGGCATGTCTTCTCTCTTTTATTCACTCACTTGTTGGAATTGGGCAGAGGAGGGCACTAAATCTCACCTACTCTACAATTTGATTATGGGCTCCGGTGGTTTTTGGGCTTTTAAATTCTATAACAATTCCAAATCTTTGTGAATAAATTTGAAAAAATATTTGTTGAGTTTCATTCCTGATTCCGCATCTTTCTACACAAACATTTTTGACATACAATGTCATTTGAGTCCCCAATTGGCTTAAGTCTTCGGAATTGGGTGCCTCTACCCTAGTGTGTGGCAATGTGTGAAAATGTTTGACTTGGGATTAAATGCATTTTTTCACTAAGGACAAGAGAAGTTGATTGACAAAATGAAATAATGTTACTTGCTAGGTTTGAAAATATCACATCTAATAGAGTGTCCTAACAAAAAATTTGGAGTTGTCTCACATGCCTACACTTGATGCACTAAAAAGATGGCATAACTATTTGTTTATAAGTCTAATGCAAATAAAAAATTTACTCCCACGTACGTCTTGTCTTCGCGCATCTCTTTACAAAATTTCAAGAATTGCAAATATAAATTGCAACATGGGAACATGCCCGAGATTTGCAAAAGCCCACCTAGGGACTTGTCATTTAGGAGTTAAGCTGCAGAGTACAGATTGTGTGCGCCCACATTGGACATGCGCCAATGACATGAATTGGCCGTCACCTTTTTTCAATAAATCACGAACTAATAATCCACACTGGTGATTTTCAAGGAGTAAGAAATACCAAAGCTGGGGATTCGAGGAGATTCTATGAGACTAGAAAACCCACACCGCACAAAGAATTCAGAGAATTCAAGTTCTCGACTTTCGCGGACGAGATCGCCGTTCTTCCTCACCGCGACCCATCTCGTACCATCTCGTGTCAACTCATGGTAAAATCGAACTCCCTTGCGAATGGTTCGCCTATACCCTAAACCTGGTCGATCAAAGGTCTAAACCCTGGTTCTCTTAGTTGAAGATACCTATCAGCCTGACGAGGTTAAAAAAATTCAAAATATTCAAAGCGGTTGCATCAGTCCGGCTCTAGAAGCAAGGACGATTCCTCACTCGCCACTGGCTTCGGAAGCGTCCTCTTCTCCCTGGCGTCGCTTGGCGCGTTCGATCGCCCGGCGCTTGCGCATGGGCAGGGACACTAGGCGCTGCTTCTCCTCAGCCTCACGCACCTTGCGATCGTGCGCGTCACGCTCAAACTGCCGCTGCACCAAGAAAGCGTGCCGCTTGGATAAAAAGTAGAGGAACACCAGCATAAGCGCCGCGTACACAGGCTTGATCGTCTGCTTGTACACGAGCCATCCCGGCACGACTGATGCTGCCGCTAGCCACAGCTGCTGACCCTTGTGCCAACTCATGACTGTTGTAACCACACTGAAAAAGGAAGGCAGGACGACGACGACGATGACACACCGAACAAGCAGGGTGAGTCTAGACGAAAAGAAGGCAAAATGAGGGAGCAGCACAAGTGCGAAGGCAGGCAGGACAGGGATGAAAGAAGAGAAGTGAAGAATTGAAAGCATCGGCACGGGAGGAAGCGCTTCCGAAGGAGACCAGGAAGTCCGTCGTGCGGATCTGGTCGACCATGGCTTCGCCGCAGCATGCGGTCCCCAAGCTCGTCGGAAAAGAAGGACGAACGAATATACTCCGCGTACCAGTAATGTCACCCGTCCTTCCGCCTCTTCCAAACTCCAAGTTTCAGGCGGCAGGCCTTTTACTTTCCGTTTTTCCCTCCTTTTTAAGCCAAACATCATTCCCCAACTTTTCTTTCATGCTTCTCAATTTCAGCTTTTGAACCCGTCAAGCACCAAATGTCCTAGAACAGGATTCTTCAGAACCCGGGCAGGTAGGTTCATGTGGTGTTAAGGTAGAGGCACCCAGTTCCGATCACTTAACCCTTATATGCCAAAGCAGCCAGAAATTGGCTTCTCGGATGACATTGTTGGATGATAATCAACGTAAGCAACTATTTCTCATCCATTTTAAAAAAAGGAGAGTTCCTTGAATGTACAAGCATTAGATGACTACAGTGTTACCCATGTCCTCCGGACACAACATTTTTTTGTGTTGAGTCCCCACCTCCCCGTCCCCTAGCCCTTTCCCTCCCATCCCCCGTCCCCCCGTCCTTGTTCCCTTGTCCCCCGTCCCATCCCCTAAACCCTTTCCCTCCCGTCCCCCGTCCCCCCGTCCTTGTCCCCTTATCCCCCGTCCCCATCCCCATCCCCGCCCCGTCCTTTTATCCAAAACCCTAATTTTTAGCTTTTCATTTTATCCAAAACCCTAACTTTTAGCTTTTCATTGATGTGTTCATCCATCGACGCATTCATCCATCGACGCATTCATCCATCGACGCGTTTGTCATCTTGTATTCTTTTATAGATTTAGACTAGAGTGTTACTCGTGTCCTCCGGACACAACATTTTTTTGTGTTGAGTCCCCACCTCCCCGTCCCCTAGCCCTTTCCCTCCCATCTCCCGTCCCCCCGTCCTTGTCCCCTTGTCCCCCATCCCATCCCCTAGCCCTTTCCCTCCCGTCCCCCGTCCCCCCGTCCTTGTCCCCTTGTCCCCCGTCCCCATCCCCGTCCCCATCCCCGTCCCCATCCCCATCCCCGCCCCGTCCTTTTATCCAAAACCCTAACTTTTAGCTTTTCATTTTATCCAAAACCCTAACTTTTAGCTTTTCATTTTATCCAAAACCCTAACTTTTAGCTTTTCATTTTATCCAAAACCCTAACTTTTAGCTTTTCATTTTATCCAAAACCCTAACTTTTAGCTTTTCATTTTATCCAAAACCTTAACTTTTAGCTTTTCATTTTATCCAAAACCCTAACTTTTAGCTTTTCATTTTATCCAAAACCCTAACTTTTAGCTTTTCATTTTATCCAAAACCCTAACTTTTAGCTTTTAGCATTTTTCATCAAAACCCTAACTTTTAGTTTTTCATCCAAAATCGTTTTTCATGTACGCGTTCATCCATTCGACGTGCCGTTTTCATCTACGCGTTCATCCATTCAACGGATTTCTCATCCTGTATTCTTTTATAGATATAGACTAGAGTTTTACCCGTGTCCTCCGGACACAACATTTTTTTGTGTTGAGTCCCCACCTCCCCGTCCCCTAGCCCTTTCCCTCCCGTCCCCCGTCCCCCCGTCCTTGTCCCCTTGTCGCCCGTCCCCTAGCCCTTTCCCTCCCGTTCCCCGTCCCCCCCCGTCCTTGTCCCCTTGTCCCCTTGTCGCCCGTCCCCCGTCCCCAACATTTTTTTGTGTTGAGTCCTTACCTCCCCGTCCCCTAGCCCTTTCCCTCCCGTCCTCCATCTCCCCCGTCCTTGTCCCGTTGTCCACTTGTCGCCCGTCCCCCGTCTCCGTCCCCGTCCCCGCCCCGTCCTTTTATCCAAAACCCTAACTTTTAGCTTTTCATTTTATCCAAAACCCTAATTTTTAGCTTTTCATCCAAAAGTTATGTTTTCATCCACGGAGCTCATTTATCATCTACACATTCATCCATTCGGCGCGCTCATTTCATCCAAGATTCTTTTATAATAAGAGACTAGAGTGTTACCCGTGTCCTCCGCACACAACATTTTTTTGTGTTGAGTCCCTACCTCTCCGTCCCCTAGCCCTTTCCCTCCAATCCATTGTCCCCCCGTCCCCCGTCCCATGTCCCCGTCCCCATCCCCGTCCCCGTCCCGTCCTTTTATCCAAAACCCTAACTTTTAGCTTTTCATCCAAAAAGATCGTTCATCCATCGACGCGTTCATCCATTCGACGCATTGTTCATCCTAAATTCTTTTATAATAAGAGATGAAACTGGCCTCATTGAGGTATTCATGTTTTATCTAAGAAAGAAAATGCTTGTGACACGGATCTCATTACAGTGAAATTGATAAATTTCTAGCTTTAGCTCTAGATCTGAATTCAAGCCATCAAAATGATGTTTTTTGAATTTGAGTCCAACTATTGAAATGAAGCTAATGATGTCTAGTTTCAATACCATTTTGAAAATTAAAAAAACTCGTTAAATTGAATAAGTTATTGCAATTTGAACTTGGACCTATAACCGTGGTTTTAATTTTAACTGAACACCAAACTTTTACTTACACCACAAGTTTTGGCACTATAATGTCTACCTTTGGTGAAATTTTCAGAATTTTTTAAGCATAATATGTATTTAATATGAATTTTTTTCACTTTTTCTTCAGAAAATCACAATAAATTCAAATTTCCACCTGAAAATCTGTGATTTTTGTAACATAATTAAGACACATGAACGCATCTTTGAATTTTAAAAAAAAAATCCACTTATAGTTGATGAGAAACTAAAGCATACAGTTGATTGAAAATTTAGCTTGATACCACGGTCATAGGCTCTGTCGTTCAAGGGTTAAGCCAATTCGGGACTCAAATGGCATTGTATGTCAAAAATGTTTATGTAAAAGAATGTGGAATCAGGAATGAAACTCAACAAATATTTTTTCAAATTTAATCTCAAATATTTGGAATTGATATTGAGTTTAAAAGCCCAAAAACCACCGGAGCCCATAATCAAATTGTAGAGTAGGTGAGATTTAGTGCCCACATTTGCCCAATGCCAACAAGTGAGAGTGAATAAAAGAGAGAAGACATGCCATGGATAACCAACTCATGGAGGATATCCAATGCCGATCGGCCTTATTTGACTTTCAAGGCAAGGCCACCAATGAGAGCTCAATTGAGGTGGAGCAACCCAAAATTGCACACTTCATGACCTAATGCCGATAAGGACTGGTGTTTTCAGTTTTTGAAATATCAATTTTGGGTCGCTGCATGCACCATTTCATGGAGTTCCCATTTTCATGGACCATGCCATGCATACTCTACTAATCGGAATTGGGTGGCCGATCGGAATTGGGTGCCTCTACTTTAATTTTCAACAATTATCTTTGAGCACTTTTGAAACTTCATAAAAATTATATAAAAACTAAATGTGGCATTGTAAAAATAATTATACTATCCAATGTACTCTTGTGGAAAGGTGGGCACTTTGGGCTCACTCAATCTTCCACATTAATTGACACAAATTTTTGAAATTTTGCACTATTCTATTTCTATTGTTAATAACATAGTAAAGTCTTTCCATCATAAGAAATATAGCAAAAGATTGCTACCAAGTTGTAATATAAGTAAAGTCTTCCACCAACTTGCCATTCAAAAATGCAGTTTTCACATCCATTGGATTGATCCTTATGTCTAATGCACCATCAAATAGTGGTGAACTTGGTGACGGGAGCAAAGTTCTCAAAGAAGTTGCCTCCTTCAACTTGTAGGTACCCTTGGCCACCAATGTTGTTTTGTGGGCACAACTTGATTCGAACCATATTTTTTTTTATAAAATATCCACTTGCCACCAATTTTCTATTGCAATCCTTTCAAAGGACAACCAACTCCCACATTCAATTTACCATGAGTGAGTCTTGTTCTTGTTGCATGGCTGCCTCCCACTTACTCGCGTCTTCCAATTGCATGGCCTCAAACATGTTCAATGGGTCCTCGAGAGTTGCCACATTGGCCCGCTTTATCTCATGTTGCAGCAAAATGTGGTTCATCCACGAACCACAACTCTAAAAGTGCTCTGTTAAAGGATGTGGCCTTGAGGACTGCACCACATAGCGTGATGCTAGTGATGTACGTCCGCCAAACCACAACCGCCCAACGGATGTATTCATCCGTTAGAGTTTCACGTGTGTGCGTATTGTGGCGCATACAAGCTTGGCTTAACGTTTTTTTCAAGCCAAGCTTTGTGAGTGTGTTTAGAGACAATTTAGTATGTTTTCTTTGCTTGTAAGTGATGGGTTATCATTAGTAAATACTCTGTATTACCTAGTTTTGCTTGTATTTGTTGATTCTTCCTTCGTGGAGTGCGAGACGCTTGACTACTCTTATGAATCACAACATTTTCAGTTAACAAAGATCTCTATTCTTACTCTGCTTTCTTGCCGCTTTTGCATTAAGAGAGTTTGTGAAAGAATAAGAAATGATGGGTTATTAAATGGATTAACAAATCTAAGTTTTATTAGGGGATTGTCCTACTTCCATAACAATGAGAATCCTTTATATAAGCAAGGAGCTGTTGGAGTAGGAGTGTATTTTTGGTAGCTTGTAGGGAGGTTGCTGCAACTCGGCGGTAGAACACCAAAAGCTCAAGTTTTCATTTTGCTATCATCCGTTGCGGTTTTCATTCAGTTGGAGTCAGCAGGTTTGAGTGACGTGGAAGCACTCAGCATCAGACGTGAAAACAATGGGGATGTGAGAGCAGGCTCTGGACTAGTGGGATTTAAATTTTTTTGAGACAAGACTATAGTAGGGAGCCTGACTAAGTATAAGTGAAGCAGGATCTCGGGACAACCTGCGACGAGGTAAAGGACACGGGCTAGTAGAGATTTAATAAGTGTTAGCTTAATAACCGTGAGCCTATTGGATGTGTAAGCAACGGGTCCCAAATTGAGCATGGGGCATGGGCGGTGACGTGTCTTCAGTAAGTAGACATCCGGTCGAAGGGAGCCAAAGGTCAATAGGCTGTTGAGAATGCCGAAGAAGTTGGGAATGACGATGTTTGTCATCCATACAAATGGAGTGCGTTCACATCCATCCATAGATGTACCTAAACGTTGAGGCCTTAATTGCGCTAGAACCCTAAATTTGTGGCAAAGTACTCAATTTTGCTAGTTTTTGTGCTCAAATTTCACAAGTCCTTGAAATGAGCACTTCAAAAATCTAATTTTTGCAATTTTAGTTATTTTGCGATTCTGATTGCGGATTTGGATTCGTGGAGGAAATCTATGGTGTGATGTCTAACTTTTTTTTAGTTTTTAGAACTTTGAAAAATCACATTTTTATGTGGCATATAAAAATAAAAATTAGTATCTAAACTTTGGAGGTAGTTTGCAAGGGCATTTTGACTCGGATGTGAGCGAAATTTGCACCTCCAATTGAGGATTTTGCCATTCAATCCAATTTTAGTGTTGGATTGGCTTAATGACGCATTATATCACGCATTGTGTCAATTGCACTCGGGAAATTTGTATTTTTGAACTTCTTGGTCAATTGTTCCACTTTTCCTTTGATTTTGACATTTGGAGAAACATTTTTAGTATTTTCCTTTGTTTGCACGTGTTTGCAAATTGGAGGTATCCACTGCAGGCCTGTGCTAGTGGCTCTAACCTTTTCATTTTTTCTTTCATGTTGTTGGAGGAGAGGATTGAGTTTTGAAATTTTTGATTACGTTTTTAATACCTCCTCCGTGTTGCGCGCTAATGTTGCCGGAGTTTTTCAGTAGGCCCATTTATTGTTGTAGTAGTTTGTGATAGGATATCGTAGGGGTAAAGCCGAGGTGATGACCACCATGGCCTTTCTATATGGAGGGTTGTGGTTGAACTTGCCGTAGCCAGAGGTGAAGACCGTTGCACTACATAGTTTGGTGATTATGTAGGTGCATGTTGCCCATTCTTAGCCTTATCCTTTAGATAGTACTCGTAGTTAGTTTCCTTGGGTAGTTATGTTTATGGTGAGTATCAGGAGTCGGTAATACTGCTTTTCTTCACTAGACCACCCGAAGAGTGCTTTGACCACAGACTTTGAGCCAGAGTCGGATATCGACGAGGCTTTTGAGCCTATTTTGACGTTGGACATCGATCGTAGGCATCGGATTTGGGATGTGGGTATGTTATGCAAGATAGGTTCTTGGAACGGACTAGGAGCATCCACTTGCCCGTTTCTTGGCTTAGATTTCAGACATGGATGAAGGAGAAGTCCTAGCAAATACCATTGTTTAATGGTTGGTACGCATTTGAGTTGTTGCCACAACACTTGGAGCTGGAGGCCCTTCAGACGTACACAAGGCCTTTCAGAGGTACACGAGGCAGAATTGTGCCTCGTTGAGGAATATTGGCGCCAACGTGTGGATTGGTGACTACGTTCATAGAGAGTGCGGTTGCCCAATTCGCAACATCCATCGAGCAGTCCAAAGTGGAAGAGAGTTATTGCAGTGAGGACTCTAGGACATGGACGTTATCTTTGTGGGCGAACGGTTTGGCATGGGAGCCATGTCATGTTTGACCCAAGCCACATGTGCGACATCGGTGGCGGTTGGCAATCTGCTAGCCTTCAAGCTTTTAGGACAGTTCCTCGAGCATCTGGAGGGGGATTTTGGCATGATAAACTGCAAAGCATCCAAGATTTCCGCCGATAGAAGGATGATACAACCTGCATGATGTAAAACCAATTGACATGATTGTCTGCAAAGGCCAGCGACGTTTACACTAAACGTTAGCTGGTACAAATCTTCTTGTCTAAGTAGGAAAAGAAGGTGCACGAGTCCATCAATTGACACCTTCTTTTCAAGTACGAAGGCCAGGAGACAGTCTTGGGCATTTGCCAAGGTCGAGGACCTAGAGAAGGCGATTAGTGTGAACGAGGCTACATGCCTCATTACCTCTATGTTGGAGGATCCAAAGCCCAAGAAGCTTGTCACGACGACCAGTA
This sequence comes from Bryoerythrophyllum caledonicum, assembly GCA_963971425.1. Classification (NCBI taxonomy): domain Eukaryota; kingdom Viridiplantae; phylum Streptophyta; class Bryopsida; order Pottiales; family Pottiaceae; genus Bryoerythrophyllum; species Bryoerythrophyllum caledonicum. The sequence continues at coordinate 19,450,822 of OZ020526.1, read as the reverse complement.
GCTTAGAGGAGGCACAACCTAAAAAGGTTGTGCATTATTGGGCTTGAATTCGAGTCATTATAATGATATTTTTTAATTCTTAGGTCAACTATTAAAATGAGATTTTTGAAGTTTGGTTTCCATTCTAGTTTAAAACTTTGAAAAATACTCAAAATTGTATAAGATATTACGATTTGAACTTTGGGCCTATAACCAATTTTCTAATTTTTGCTAAATACGGAAGTTTTATTTACACCACAAGTATTGTCCCTCAAATGTACACTTTTGGTGACATTTTCAAAATTTTTAGGATACATAAAATTTGATATGAACTTTCTTTATATTTTCTTCAAAAAATCACAATAAAAAAAAATTTCTCCACGAAATATAGAATTTTTCTGACATAAACAAAACATGTGATTTCATCTCTGAAATATGAAATAAAAAATTTGACACTTATATTTGATGGAAAATTACAGCATATAGTAGAACGAAAATAGGGATTGATTCAACGGTTATAGGCTCCATCCTTTGACCTCTAAAGGCCCAACAGTCCCCTCCGGAAACTCTTGACGGTTTGGAGAGGTTCCTATGGTGAAAATTTATAACATTCCTCTTTGAAATTACTACTCTAGATGGACATTGCTAAAATCTTCGTGTAAGTCCAATTTTTTTTCTAAATCCGAAAGTTTATGAAAAAGTTGTAGGGTTTTGAATTTCAAATGGAGAGACCAAACACGTCGGGCAACTACAAAAACTTTTGCTAGGACAATCTATTGAATGTGAGATTTTGAATACTAGCAAATAATATTATTTCCTTTCATATTGTCAAAAAAAATCTCTTGTCTTTAGTGGAAAAATAGCATAATAATCAAAGTCAAACATTTTTGCACATTGTCATACCTTGTCGGCAAGGTACCAAGAAAATTTCTTCTTTTCTTTATAAAACTTAGAGATCTTCATATTTTTACATTTTACTTTTTTGCTACAAGATGTGGTGTAAACCTTCTTATTGATCTCTTTATTAAAAATTTTATTCGGAATATCAATCTGAATCATATTATTTGTTCACAAAGGTATAAAATGTGAATAGACAATTTTTGAACCTTCACTCCTTGTACATTTGTATTGAATACGCTACACCTCTTCTTCACCTCTAAAACCTGGTCTACAAGGAATTAACATCATGATTAACATGATGGTAATGTCTTTAGACCTTGTGCAGCGCAAAAATTTGACATCAAGTGTAGTTAAAGTCTGTTGATCCAGTCAAAGCAAGGAAGAAAAATAACGCATCTCTCTACTTTAAACACAATAATCTTTCAATCGTGCGATCAAAGTTTATGAAATTTTGTGAATATATTACTTATTGAGTTGTATTTGAGATCTTCACTGGCGGTCGCTTTTTGTAGAGTCAAAGGAATTATTTGGACTAGAAGCGTCTTGTTTACTGTGGTTTTGTATGTTGCACACATTTCCAACAATGGAGAGAGAGAGAAAGGTTGACTCATATAGACATTAAAGGTCCCCAGAGCTCTAGGAGGAAGTTGAAAGGGAAGCCCCAACCGAAAATTACACTAGACAGCTCTACAAAGGCGCAGCCAGGTTGGGAGGAGACGAGGTAGTCGTGGACCTTAACTAGGGCACGAAAGTTTATGAAGATCTATCATATTGATCACATCTTTATAACACCTTCTAAATCTACCTCAACTATTTACGATATCATAATAATAAAAAACAACTCTAATTTCTAACACTTCCACTTTGCAAGTAGTTACTTTCTCGCAAGACAATTGCCTTTGCTAACCTTTCATGCCGCTCTTTTGCAAGTGCTTTCGTCAGCACATCCGCCACCATGTCTTATGTTGGACAATATTTCAAGCTTATCGCGCCACTCTCCAACTTCTCGCAAATGAAATGGTGTTGCACATCAATGTGCTTTGTGGGTGAGTGGTGTGTGGGGTTCTTTGCAAGAGCTATACACCCTTGATTGTTGCACATGTTGGTCGTTGCTCCTTCTTGAACAAACCCCACATCCGCCAAGAGCTTGCAAAGCCAAATGGCCTCCTCTGTATTTTAGGCTAGTTGCCATGTACTCGACTTTGTCCTGGACAAGGCAATGGTGGGTTGCCTCTTGCAATTCCACTAGCTAGCACCATCTTCAACGAAGAATACATACCCCATTGTCGAACGATACTCGAAGCATTACGACATCAAGTGGCAACTATCTACACCATATTGGATTCAATAGAAGTAGAGAAATGGTTGCACAAGCACTCAATATATACAAGGTAGTACAATAATGCTTAGAGTGAGATATTTACCTTCTCCTCAAGTCCAAATCTTTAGTACCATTGCACAAGGATTGGTGAACAACCTCGTTGATTGTGCAACACCTCATCTATGACACATGGGTTATTCAGATCTCGATGACGAAGCCGCCACCCCATCTATGACACATGGGCTAGTCGGACCTCGATGACCGTGCTGCCACCTCATTTATGACACATAGGCTAGTCAAACCTCGTTGACCATGCCACCACACATGCAAGATACATGGGATGATCAAACCTCTTTGACCATGGCAGGTGTCTTTTTACTTCTCTCCCTTTTCTCTTCTTTTATTCTCCCCTCTAATTTTACCTCACTACAATTGTATTTACAATATCGTAACAACTACGAGTAGCTCTATATTCCAACAATAACTACAAACAACTCTTATGTCCAATACACCATACACCCCCTAGCAAAACGGAGTGGGCGAGCGAGCTAATCGCACCATTATGGCGATCGGGAAGAGCATGATCCATGCTCAATGGATCAACCTTGTTTTTTGGGCTGAATTAGTGACCAATGCGTTGTACATACGCAAATAGTGCCGACAAGGGCCCTTGTCACCATCACAACACAAGAGGCTAGGGGAGGTTGTCTCCAACAATGGAGTATGTGTCGGCATTGGGGACATTTGACAGCCGCAAGCCACGCATTGCATATTGGTGATAAAAGTTGCTTATAGTTATTACGGTAATATAAATAGACTTGTATCAAGGTAGATTTAAAAGAGATAGTAAAAGGGGACCAAAAAATGAGAGATGAAAGCATATATGGGCTGGTTATGAAGGTTTGACCAGCCCATGTGCACTCCATGAGTGGGTGGCACGGTCAACAGGGTTTGACCAGCCATACCTCTTGAATGTGTGGTGGCACGGTCAACGAAGATTGACCAGCCTAAGTGCTTTGAATAGGATGGTTTGACCATCCGATGTGTGGTGAAATATATGTAAAGGCCTTCGAAAGAAGGTAATAGCTCACTCCAAGCATGGTTTGTACTACCTTCTGTGTTTTACTGCTTGTGGAACTATCTGTCTTCTAATCTTGATTCCAATAGGTTGTTGAGTATTGAGTGCTTAACTAGTGTAGAAAGGTAGGACCAGCCCTACCTTAGAAAATAAGAAGTAGAAAATGGTAGCTTGGTGTCATTGTCCCATAAGGATTACAATCAAAGGCTGATGTATTCCATTGATAAGAAGAGCATCGGAAGTGGGAGAACTCACCTCTCTCATTGCAAGCTTTACCACCATCTTGTTCATTCTTCATTGTCTTCCTTTCATTTCATTCTTCAATAGGTTATGGGCCCACGGACGTGAGTTGCAAAGGAGAGGATGGCTGATGTACTTGGAGCAAGCTTGGAGCACTTTGAGAGAGCCGGATTGCTCAACATTGTGCATTGGTGAGTGTTTGCTTGTTGTTGTATTGTTGCGAGGTCGTTTGGGCTGATTTGAGGCTCATTAGAGCAACTAGGGTTTCATGTGTCTTGATTTAGGGTTAGGTCAACACATTTGACCTTGGGATTGTGCTCTTGATGTTTGGAGTGCCCATTTGAGTGCATTAGAGTGCATGGTGTTGCACTAGTGTCTAAACTAGTGAGTTTAGTGGATTTGCACTTGAAGAGGGGCTGATGTGGACTAGAGGTGCCAAGGTGAGTGCCTAGGGTCGTGTGTAGCACTAGAGGTGCTGATTTGAGTGTTTAGAGTGGTCATTTACCCTAGAGGTACTAAAGTAAGTGCTTAGGGTTGCAAGTGACACTAGAAGGGCTCGTTTGCACTTGCATGTGCACTTGATATAGTGTTTTGGATGCATTGGAGTTGCGTGGGTCTTGTGAAGAGGGCTGAAGTGCTTCGAGTGAGTGGGAGCTACTCCACTCGCAAGCTATGGCCTCAAGTGAAGGAGAGGGGCTGCGGCTCGTGGACAAGTTTAATGGAGACAACTTCAGCCTATGGAAGTTTAAGATGGAGATGATCCTCTCCGCCAAGGACCTATGGGACATCGTGGATCAAACGGAGCTGCCCCCACCATCCACGGCCGATGAGAAGGACAAGAAGGACTATGAGCAGCGTTGCAAGCGCGCCTTTGCGGTGATTGCCACCAACTTGGGGACAAGGACATGGTGTTGAGTATAGAGTGTTTAACTAGTGTAGAAAGGTAGGACCAGCCCTACCTTAGAAGATAAGAAGTAGAAATTGGTAGCTTGGTGTCATTTGTCCCATAAGGATTACAATCAAGGGCTGATGTATTCCATTGATAAGAAGAGCATCGGAAGTGGGAGAACTCACCTCTCTCATTGCAAGCTTTACCACCATCTTGTTTATTCTTCATTGTCTTCCTTTCATTTCATTCATCCATAGGTTATGGGCCCACGAACGTGAGTTGCAAAGGAGGTGAGGGCTGATCTACTTGGAGCAAGCTTGGAGCAACTTGGGAGAGCCGGATTGCTCAACGTTGTGCCTTGGTGAGTGTTTGCTTGATTTTGTGTTGTTGCGAGGTTGTTTGGGCTGATTTGAGGCTCATTGGAGCAACTAGGGTTCCATGTGTCTTGATTTAGGGTTAGGACAACACATTTGACCTTGGGATTGTGCTCTTGATGTTTGGAGTGCCCATTTGAGTGCATTAGAGTGCATAGTCTTGCACTAGTGTCTAAACTAGTGAGTTTAGTGGATGTGCACTTGAAGAGGGGTTGATGTGGACAAGAGTTGCCAAGGTGAGTGCGTAGGGTCGTGTGTAGCACTAGAGGTGCTGATTTGAGTATATGGAGTGGTCATTTATCCTAGAAGTGCTAAAGTGAGTGCTTAGGGTTGCAAGTGACACTAGAAGGGCTGATTTGCACTTGCAAGTGCATTTGGTATTGTGTTTTGGGTGCATTGGAGTTGTGTGGGTCTTGTGAAAAGTGCTGAAGTGCTTAGAGTGAGTGGGAGCTACTCCACTCCCAAGCTATGGCCTCAAGTGAAGGAGAGGGGTTGCGGCTCGTGGACAAGTTTAATGGAGACAACTTTAGCCTATGGAAGTTCAAGATGGAGATGATCCTCTTCGCCAAGGACCTATGGGACATCGTGGATCAATTAGAGCTGCCCCCACCATCCACGGCCGATGAGAAGGACAAGAAGGACTATGAGCGGCGTTGCAAGCGCGCCTTTGCGGTGATTGCCACCAACTTGGTGGACAAGGAGATGGCGCACATCAAGGCTTCCAAGGGACCAGCGGAAGCGTGGACCACGTTGTGCAACATACACGAGACCAAGAGCCTCTCCAACATCTTGTTTTTGAGGAGGAAGTTCTTCACGTTGAAGATGGAAGAAGACGGCGACATGTTGGATCACATCAACAAGGTTAAGTCCCTTGCGGACCAGCTCACTTGTTTAGATGTGCCCGTGAAAGACGATGATGTTGTCAAGACCTTGCTTGAGAGCCTTCCATCATCGTACGAGCACTTGATCACGGCCTTGGAGACACGGCCTGTGAAGGAGCTGACCGTGGGCTTCATTACCGCAAGGCTTATGCATGAGGTGTCCAAGAGGAAGGAGAGAGAGCCTCACGGTGAAGATGCGGCTATGATCTCACGCCAAGACAAGAAGGGCAGCTCTAGCACAAGGCAACAGGCGCGTACATGCTACAAGTGTGGCAAACCAGGCCACATTGCTCGCAACTGTTAGAGCAATAAAGAAGTGGCCAAGAATACAATAGATGAGGTAAGCCATAATGACTTTGTGTGTGGCCAATGGCGGGCACCCAACACCTCCATGAACAATTGGATTGTTGATTCGGGGGCCACACAACACATGACACCCCACAAGCATGCCTTTGACAAGTATGAGCCCATTTCGGGGCGCAACGTGTTTATGGGAGACAACGGCGTGGTGGAGGTGGTGGGCAAGGGCTCCATCGTGGTGGAGAGCAACGTGGAGGCCAGTGGAGGCGCATCGTGGTGCACGACGTGCTCCATGTGCCCAAGTTGCATGCCAACTTGCTATCGGTGAGCAAGCTCGTATCAAGAAGGTTGGTGGTGCAATTCAACACCAAAGGATGTGTGGTGCGCTTTTGTGAAGGTAATTTGATTGACACATCTTCGATGAAAGCCAACTTGTATCGATTGGAGCTCAAGGTGATGAGTGGGGCTGATGTGGGTTGCCTAGCATACACATCAACCAACGGGCCACTCATGGAGCTTTGGCATAGAAGGATGGGTCATCTCAATGTAAAGGGAGTCCAGGCGTTGCAAGGCATGGCAAACGGCATGGACCTAGGTAAGGCTCTATCCAATGTGGTGCCATTTGCTTGTGAAGGGTGCATTGAAGGCAAGCTTGCAAGGCAGCCCTTCCCTACCGATGGTGCGGAGCGTGCCACCAAGGTGTTAGAGGTGGTCCATTCGGACGTGTGCGGGCCAATGAAGACGACGTCTTTGGAGGAGCAAGGTACTTCCTTACCTTCATTGATGACTTTTCAAGAAAGGTGTGGGTGTATGTGCTCAAGTGCAAGAGTGAGGTGCTACCAAGCTTCAAGGAGTGGAAGAGCTTGGTTGAGAAGCAATCGAAGCACAAGGTGAAGGTATTGCGCTCCGACAATGGCGGCGAGTACACGGGCAAGGCATTCGATGAGTTCTTGCGCAAGCATGGCATTGCAAAGAACACATGAGCCCCCTACACTCCACAACAAAATGGTGTTGCAGAGCGTGCAAACCGCACCATTGTGGAGATGGCGCGGTCCATGTTGTATGCCCAAGAGCTTGGGCATGAGTTTTGGGCTGAGGCGGTGTGTACCGCGGTGTACACACGCAACTGGTGACCTAGTAGGCTCTCCCAGGTGTGACGCCCGAAGAAGCATGGAGAAGTAAGTGTCCCACCATCTCCCACATGCGTGTCTTTGGTTGTGTGGCTTATGGAAAGGCGCCCGATGAGAGGACCAAACTTGATGCAAAGGCCATCAAGTGCTTGTTCCTTGGATATTGTGAGGGCACGAAGGCGTATAGGTTGATTTGCATGGCAATGAAGAAGATAATGAAGAGTCCGGTTGTGGAGTTCTTCGAAGACAAGGAGTCTTTGAAGGAGCGTCCAAGTGGGAGTGTTGATGAAGGACCAGCCTTTGAGGTGGACGGCTCCTTCTAATCCGATGATGATGAAGAGCTTGAAGAAAAGCCTGAGTCTTTGGTGGTGCAACCAGCCCTTCGTGGCCCTTCGGAGAGCTTCGTGGAAGAAGGGAAAGGCGCCATTGATGAAGAGTTGGAGGGTGAGCCCAAGCATGGAGGGCAACCGGCACCCATTGTTCGTACGAGGACAAGGAGGGTAGCAACAGAGGCTCCACCGCAGCCACCACCAAGGAAAGATGACAACCACACTACGGAGGAGTCTATTGAAGAATGAAATGAAAGGAAGACAATGAAGAATAAACAAGTTGTTGTTTATGCTTGCAGTGAGAGAGGTGAGTTCTCCCAATTCCCATGCTCTTCTTATCAATGGAATAAATCCGCCCTTGATTGTAATCCTTATGGGACAATGACACCAAACTACCCTTTTCTACTTCTTATCTTCTAAGGTAGGGCTGGTCCTACCTTTCTATACTAGTTAAGCACTCTATACTCAACACTCCCACTTAGCGAGGTGTTCTTGGACTCTAAGCGCATTGCCTTGCTCAACATCACATGTGGCTCTCTTCCAAGTGCCTTTGTGAGCACATCAGCCACCATGTGCTCCGTGGGGCAATACCGCAACTCAATTACCTCATCTTCAATCTTCTCTCGAATGAAATGGTGTTGCACATCTATGTGCTTCGTTCGTGAGTGGTGCTTGGGGTTCTTCGCGAGTGCAATGCAACCTTGGTTGTCGCACATGATGGTGGTTGCCTCCCCTTGCACACACCCTACATCAGCCATCAATTGCCTTAGCCAAATGGCCTCCTTGGCGGAGTGGCTCACCGCCATATACTCCGCTTCCGTGGTGGATAGAGCCACCGTTGGTTGGCGCTTGCTATTCCACGATATGGCGCCCACTCCAAGGAAAATGACGTAGCCCGTCGTGGACTTCCTTGTGCTTGCATCGCCTCCCCAATCCGCATCGCAATATCCTTGAAGGTTGATGTCTTTGCCTCCAAGAGTCAACTTCATCTCCATCGTGCCCTTCAAGTACCTCATGATCCTCTTCACCGCTGCCCAATGCATAGGACCGGGCTTGGACATGAATTGAGACACCACGCCTACCGCAAATGCAAGGTCAGCCCTTGTGGCTACCATTGCATACATTAGACAACCCACACTCTCCTTGTAGGGGATATCCAACATACTTTCGTCATGCTCTTGATACTCTTCATCGCCAAGCTTCACCAATGGCGCCTTTGCATCCAAAGGTGTGCCAATGGGCTTGCAATCCTCCATGCCAAAGCGTTGGAGCACACCCTCGATGTAGCTCCGTTGGTGCATGGTGATGGTGAGGGCTGCCCTATCCCTCTCAATGTCAACTCCCAAGAACAAATGCAACTCACCAAGATCACTCATGTCATACTCCTCTTCTGTTGGAGTATAGTGTTGCTCGTAGTTATTACGGCATTGTAAATAGTTGTATTGAGGTAGAATGAAAGGGCGGGAGTAAAATGGGAGAAAATGGAGAGAGGTGTATTGGCACATGTTCCACATGGGCAAGGCAAAGTCAAAAGAGAAGGACCAGCCCACTTGTGTTGACTTAGCCAAGTCAAAGTAGGGGCATGAAAGTCAAGTGGGTGGTGGCAAATGTCTTTGGGCGGCCATGACGCCCATGTGAGTTGTAAAGACATGGAAGTTGCATGAGAAGGCACTAGGAATGTGTCTTGTGCAATGGTATAAGTAAAGGCCTTCGAAAGAAGGCAAACATCTCATTCCAAGCATTGTTTGTACTACCTTGTGTGTATCTTTGCTAGTGCAACCATCTCTCTTCTTCTATTTACTTCAATGGGTTATGGGCCCACTCATGCGAGTTGCTAGTGAAGAGTTATAGTTGCAAAGTTGTGTGGAGGAGGTCACTTGTGTCTTTTGTGTGTTGGAGGAGTTCAAGGGCTGATTTGGAGCCAAGGAGATGCACAAGGGTTGATTTGGAGCTTTGGAGGTGCACACGGGCTTGTTTGAAGCATTCGAGTGCACAAGAGCGAATTTGGAGCATTGCAGGTGATTGGGAAGGCACAAGAAGTTGGGAGGAGCGGCGGTGGTACACATTCAAGAGTTTGAACCTTGTAAGTGTTCAACCATTGTGCATGTGCTTGTTTACTCTCTAAAAGTGCTGATTTGAGTGAAGGAGGTGCTTAGATGCACATTAGAGTCTATGTGAAGCTCATTGAGGTTATTGAAGTCCCTATTTGCATGTATGAGCAAATGAGGGGCTGATTTGATTAGATGAGGTGCAAAGGTGTCCATTTGAGTCTTAAACGATTGGATTTGAGTGTTTGAGTTGCACCTTGCACGTTTGAGCTTAGAAGAGACTTGTTTGATTGATTTGAGTGCAAACTTGCACATTAGAGCCTTGAAGGGGTTGATTGGAGTGTGTGAGTTGCCTAGGTGTGTATTAGAGCTCTAAAGGGGCTAATGTGAGTTTTTGAGGTGCTTGCATGCACATTGGAGCCTAGAAGGGGCTCATTTGAGTGATTGTGGTGCATTTGTGCACATTAGAAACTAGAAGGGGCTGATTTGAGTGTAAGAGTGTAAACATGGCCACATTTGAGAACGAGAGTGCGAGGGTCATTGACAAGTTCAAAGGGGACAACTTCAACCTTTGGAAGTTCAAGATGGAGATGGTGTTGAAGTCCATGGACCTTTGGGAGATCGTTGAGGAGACCGAGGAGCCTCCATCATTCGATGATGAGCCAAAGGTGATAAAGGACTACAATCGGCGTGTGAAGAAGGCCATGTCGGTGATTGGGCTCAATTTGGTGGATAACCAACTTGCCCACATCAAGAATTGCAAAGGACCAGCGGAAGCATGGAAGACATTGTGCAACATCCACGAGACGAAGAGTTTGTCGAACATCCTCTTCATTCGCCGCAAATTCTTCACCATCAAGATGCAAGAAGGTGATGACTTGTTGACCCACATCAATCAAGTGAAGGCCCTCGCGGATCAACTCACATGCTTGGAGGTCCCCGTGAGAGATGAAGATGTGGTCATGACCTTGCTTGAAAGCTTGCCACCTTCATTTGAGAACTTGATCACCGCGTTGGAGACCTTACGCATGAAGGATCTCACCATGGAGTTTGTAGTGGCGCGAATGATGCACGAAGTATCCAAGCGCAAGGAGAAAGAGCCCCATGGTGACGACACGGCTTTGGTATCAAAGCAAAGCAAGTCGGGCGGCTCATCTTCTCGTGGCGAGCCAAAGGTGTGTTACAATTGCGGCAAACCGGGCCACATTGCACGAAATTGTTTCAAGCCCAAGAAGTGGGAGCGCGACAATGCGAATCAAGCAAAGGAGAAGGAAAATGCCAACCATGCGAAGGAGGATGATGACTATGCATTTGCAACTCAAGATGGACCTCATTCCATGTCGTTGTGCAAGTGGATCATGGATTCGGGCGCCACAAAACACATGACACCACATAGGGCGGCATTTGACACATATGAGGTAATTACCTCGCGCAACGTGCATTTGGGTGACGATAGTGTTGTGGATGCCATTGCAGTAGGTTCCATTGTTGTGGAAGTGCATGTGAGGGGATGTGCGAAGAGGATTACCCTCAAGGATGTCCTCCATGTGCCAAAATTGCAAGCCAACTTGCTCTCGGTGAGGAAGCTTGTCACAAGTGGAATGAAAGTGCAATTCAATGTCGACGGGTGCACTTTGAGAGCACCAAACGGAGATGTACTTGCGGTGGCACCCCGGGAAGACAACTTGTACCAAGTGACCTTCAACAAGGTGTTTGAGGCGGATGCGGCCAACTTGGCACAACCATCAACGAAGCGTGATTCAATGGAGCTTTGGCATCGTCGACTTGGACATTTGAATGTGAGAAGTGTGCGGTTTCTTCAAAGTATGGTAAGTGGTTTGACCCTTGACAAGGAGGAAGCTTCTATGTCCTTTTGCGAAGGATGTGTATATGGCAAACATCATAGGGCACCATTTCCAAAGGATGGAGGAACTCGTGCATCCAAGCCTTTGGAGATTGTGCACTCGGACGTGTGTGGTCCAATGAGGACCATGTCGATTGGTGGATCAAGGTACTTCGTCACCTTCATTGATGATTTTTCAAGGAAGGTGTGGTTGTATACGTTGAAGACGAAGGGGGAGTGCCTTGAGAAGTTCAAGGAGTTCAAGGCGCTTGTAGAGACGCAATCGGAGCACAAGATCAAGGCGTTTCGATCGGACAATGGTGGAGAGTTCATTTCTAAGGCCTTTCAACGTTTCTTGAAGAAGCATGGCATCGAGAGGCAATCATCAACTCCATTCACGCCCGAGCAAAATGGAGTTGCGGAGCGTGCCAACCGCACCATTGTGGAGATGGCAAGGAGCATGATTCATGCTCAACACCTCAAGCTTGAGTTTTGGGCGGAAGCGGTGACGAATGCGGTGTACATTCGCAATCGGTGTCCAACAAGGGCTCTTGTCACCATCACACCACAAGAGGCTTGGAGCGGTCGCAGGCCATGCATTGCACACATGCGAGTCTTTGGTTGTATCGCATATGCAATGGTGCCACAAGCCAAGAGGGGTAAGCTCGATGCAAAGGGCACCAAATGTTTGTTTCTTGGCTATTGTGAGGGTACGAAGGCATATCGCCTCATGTGTGTAGAGACGGGGAAGATCATTCGAAGTCGTGATGTAGTCTTTGTTGAAGATAGCACTAGCGTTGGTCATGGTTTGGCGATGAGTCCAAGTGGGAGTGATACACCGCCGTTGGTGTTGGTGGACGAATCTCCAAACCAAGCTTCCACAAAAGATTGTGAAGGCGGTGATGCAAAGAAGGAGGAGCAAGCGCATGCCCAAGAAGAAGGTGTAACGGAGGCACCTTCGTCAACGCCAACACCAAGTGTTAACGAAGGGGAAGGAAGTGTTGAAGAGCCTCGGTATCCACGAAGGGAGCGGCGGGCGCTTGGAGAGTGGTGGAAGAACCACATCTTGCCACAACATGAAGTGGAGCGAGCCAACGTGGCACATCTCGATGATCCATTGAACATGTGCGAAGCTATGCAATCGGAGGATGCGAGCAAGTGGGAGAAAGCAATGCACGAGGAGTATGACTCACTCATAGCAAATGGCACATGGGAATTGGCTCCCCTTCCAAAGGATCGCAAGCGAATTGGGTGCATGTGGGTGTTTCGCACGAAGAAGGATGCTTCGGGCGAAGTTGTGCGCCACAAGGCAAGATTGGTGGCGAAAGGATACTCTCAAGTGGAAGGTGTTGACTTCCTTGAGACCTTTGCGCCCGTTGCCAAATTCACCACAATTCGGTGCATTCTTGCACTTGGAGCGGCTTTGGACATGGAGATCCATCAAATGGATGTGAAGACGGCGTTCTTGAATGGCGAGTTGGAGGAGGAGATCTACATGGAGCAACCCCATGGTTTCGCACAAGAAGGCTTTGAGCATCTTGTGTGCAAGCTCAAGAAGTCGTTGTACGGACTCAAGCAATCACCTAGGGCATGGTATCAACGAATCGACTCCCTCTTCACCAAAGAAGGCTTCACAAGAAGCCAAGCGGATCACTCGTTGTATATCAAGCAAACAAGTGAGTATTTGTTGATAGTACTCATCTATGTGGATGATTTGATCATCTTGGCTAGCCTTATGGCAATGTTGGCGTGGCTCAAGGCCAAACTCAAGAAGGAGTTTGAGATGAGCGACCTTGGAGAGTTGAGGTACTGTATTGGAGTGGAATTCGAGAGGGATCGCAAGGCACGCACCATCACTATGAGCCAACGGAAGTACATTGAAAAGGTACTCAAGCGATTCAACATGGAAGAATGCAAGCCCATTGGTACCCCACTTGACGTAAATGTCAAGTTGTTAAAGCTCTCGGAAGAAGAGTTTGAGGCCATTCAAGCTGAGATGGAAGGCGTACCATATAAGGGCGGAGTTGGGTCTTTGATGTATGCGATGGTAGGCACAAGGGCGGACCTTGCATTTGCGGTGAGTTTGGTGAGCCAATTCATGTCAAGGGCCGGTCCGGCACACTGGAGTGCGGTGAAGCGCATCATGCGGTACTTACAAGGTACCTTGGACTTCAAGTTGTGCCTTGGCGGTGACAACATCACCTTGAGTGGGTATTGCGATGCGGATTGGGCGGGAGATGTGAATGAACGGCGATCGTCAACAGGGTATGTGTTCTTTGTTGGAGTTGGTGCAATCTCATGGAATTGCAAGAGGCGGAGTACATGGCCACTAGCCAAAGCACGAAGGAGGCCATTTGGCTTCGCAAGCTATTGGATGATGTAGGGTTTGTTCAAGAAGGAGCAACGACGATCATGTGCGACAATCAAGGGTGCATTGCTCTTGCAAAGAATCCCACACACCACTCACGTACGAAGCACATTGATGTGCAACACCACTTCATTCGTGAGAAGTTAGAGAGTGGTGAGATTTGTTTGAAGTATTGTCCAACGGAAGACATGGTGGCGGATGTGTTGACGAAGGCACTTGCGAAGGAGCGGCATCAACGATTGGTGAAGGCGATGGGATTGCGAGAAGGTAACGACTCGCAAAGTGGGAGTGTTGGAGTATAGTGTTGCTCGTAGTTATTACGGCATTGTAAATAGTTGTATTGAGGTAGAATGAAAGGGCGGGAGTAAAATGGGAGAAAATAGAGAGAGGTGTATTGGCACATGTTGCACATGGGCAAGGCAAAGTCAAAAGAGAAGGACCAGCCCACTTGTGTTGACTTAGCCAAGTCAAAGTAGGGGCATGAAAGTCAAGTGGGTGGTGGCAAAAGTCTTTGGGCGGCCATGACGCCCATGTGGGTTGTAAAGACATGGAAGTTGCATGAGAAGGCACTAGGAATGTGTCTTGTGCAATGGTATAAGTAAAGGCCTTTGAAAGAAGGCAAACATCTCATTCCAAGCATTGTTTGTACTACCTTGTGTGTATCTTTGCTAGTGCAACCATCTCTCTTCTTCTATTTACTTCAATATCTTCAAGGCTGCCCTTCAACTTTCCCATCATTAACATGCCACTTACCAACAAGATCACGTCGTCCACGTAGATGACCATCGCCATGAATTAGTTCGTTGTTTGCTTGATGTACAATGAATGGTCAGCCATGCACCTTGAGAAGCCTTCCCTTGTGAAGAATGCATGGAAGCTCTCATACTAAGCTCGTGGAGATTGCTGGAGCCCATAAAGGCTCTTCCTCAACTTGCACACAAGGTGGGCTTGGCCTTTTTGCACAAACCGCGGTGGCTGGTCCATGTACACATCCTCCTCCAACTCTCCATTCAAGAAGGCCGTCTTCACTTTGATTTGATGGATCTCCAAGTCCATGGCTGCCCCGAGCGCTAGCAAGCACCGAATGGTGCTAAACTTTGCAACGGGAGCAAGGGTCTCATTGAAGTCCACACCTTCAACTTGTGAGAAGCCCTTTGCGACCAACCTTGCCTTGTACCTCACGATGTCACCATTGGCATCCGTCTTCGTTCGAAAGACCCACTTGCACCCTACACGCTTGCGGTTTGAAGGCAATGGTGCCAACTCCCACGTTCCATTGGCCATCAAGGAGTCATACTCTTCTTGCATGGCTAGCTCCCACTTGCTCGCATCTTGCTCGTGTATGGCCTCACTCATGGTGTGAGGCTCTCCAATGGCAGCCAAGTTTGCACGCTTCACATCACGTGGAGGCAAGATGTGGTTCTTCCACCACTCTCCAAGTGGCTTGCGCACCCTCCTCGAGTACCGAGATGCCTCCGTGGTGTCGTTGTCATCTTTCCTTGGTGGTGGCTGCGGTGGAGCCTCCCTAGCAACCCTCCTTGTCCTCGCACGAACAATGGGAGCCGATTGCCCTCCTTGCTTGGGCTGGCCCTCCACCTCTTCATCAATGGTGCCTTCCCCTCCCTCCACAAAGCTATGCGGAGGGCCACAAAGGGCTGGTTGCACCACCAAAGGCTTTGGCTCTTCTTCAAACTCTTCATCATCATCGGATTTGAAGGAGCCGTCCACCTCAAGGGCTGGTCCTTCATCAACACTCCCACTTGGACGCTCCTTCAAAGATTCCTTGTCTTCGAAGAACTCCACGTCCGGGCTCTTGATTATCTTCTTCGTTGCCATGCAAATCAGCCTATACGCCTTCGTGCCCTCACAATATCCAAGGAACAAGCACTTGATGGCCTTTGCATCAAGCTTGGTCCTCCTCTCATCGGGCACCTTTGCATAAGCCACACATCCAAAGACACGCATGTGAGAGATGGTGGGACGCTTACCACTCCATGCTTCTTCGGGCGTCACACCTTGGAGAGCCCTACTAGGGCACCGGTTGCGTGTGTACACCGCGGTACACACCGCCTCAGCCCAAAACTCACGCCCAAGCTCTTGGGCATACAACATGGACCGCGCCATCTCCACAATGGTGCGGTTTGCACGCTCTGCAACACCATTTTGTTGTGGAGTGTAGGGGGCTCATGTGTTCCTTGCAATGCCATGCTTGCGCAAGAACTCATCGAATGCCTTGCCCGTGTACTCGCCGCCATTGTCGGAGCGCAATACCTTCACCTTGTGCTCCGATTGCTTCTCAACCAAGCTCTTCAACTCCTTCAAGCGTGGTAGCACCTCACTCTTGCACTTGAGCACATACACCCACACCTTCCTTGAAAAGTCATCAATGAAGGCCTTTACTTATACCATTGCACAAGACACATTCCTAGTGCCTTCTCATGCAACTTCCATGTCTTTACAACCCACATGGGCGTCATGGCCGCCCAAAGACTTTTGCCACCACCCACTTGACTTTCATGCCCCTACTTTGACTTGGCTAAGTCAACACAAGTGGGCTGGTCCTTCTCTTTTGACTTTGCCTTGCCCATGTGCAACATGTGCCAATACACCTCTCTCTATTTTCTCCATTTTACTCCCGGCCTTTCATTCTACCTCAATACAACTATTTAGAATGCCGTAATAACTACGAGCAACACTATACTCCAACACTCCCACTTTGCGAGTCGTTACCTTCTCGCAATCCCATCGCCTTCACCAATCGTTGATGCCGCTCCCACGCAAGTGCCTTCGTCAACACATCCGCCACCATGTCTTCCGTTGGACAATACTTCAAACAAATCTCACCACTCTCTAACTTCTCACGAATGAAGTGGTGTTGCACATCAATGTGCTTCGTACGTGAGTGGTGTGTGGGATTCTTTGCAAGAGCAATGCACCCTTGATTGTCGCACATGATCGTCGTTGCTCCTTCTTGAACAAACCCTACATCATCCAATAGCTTGCGAAGCCAAATGGCCTCCTTCGTGCTTTGGCTAGTGGCCATGTACTCCGCCTCCGTTGTGGACAAGGCAATGGTGGGTTGCCTCTTGCAATTCCATGAGATTGCACCAACTCCAACAAAGAACACATACCCTGTTGACGATCGCCGTTCATTCACATCTCCCGCCCAATCCGCATCGCAATACCCACTCAAGGTGATGTTGTCACCGCCAAGGCACAACTTGAAGTCCAAGGTACCTTGTAAGTACCGCATGATGCGCTTCACCGCACTCCAGTGTGCCGGACCGGCCCTTGACATGAATTGGCTCACCAAACTCACCGCAAATGCAAGGTCCGCCCTTGTGCCTACCATCGCATACATCAAAGACCCAACTCCGCCCTTATATGGTACGCCTTCCATCTCAGCTTGAATGGCCTCAAACTCTTCTTCCGAGAGCTTTAACAACTTGACATTTACGTCAAGTGGGGTACCAATGGGCTTGCATTCTTCCATGTTGAATCGCTTGAGTACCTTTTCAATGTACTTCCGTTGGCTCATAGTGATGGTGCGTGCCTTGCGATCCCTCTCGAATTCCACTCCAATACAGTACCTCAACTCTCCAAGGTCGCTCATCTCAAACTCCTTCTTGAGTTTGGCCTTGAGCCACGCCAACATTGCCATAAGGCTAGCCAAGATGATCAAATCATCCACATAGATGAGTACTATCAACAAATACTCACTTATTTGCTTGATATACAACGAGTGATCCGCTTGGCTTCTTGTGAAGCCTTCTTTGGTGAAGAGGGAGTCGATTCGTTGATACCATGCCCTTGGTGATTGCTTGAGTCCGTACAACGACTTCTTGAGCTTGCACACAAGATGCTCAAAGCCTTCTTGTGCGAAACCATGGGGTTGCTCCATGTAGATCTCCTCCTCCAACTCGCCATTCAAGAACGCCGTCTTCACATCCATTTGATGGATCTCCATGTCCAAAGCCGCTCCAAGTGCAAGAATGCACCGAATTGTGGTGAATTTGGCAACGGGCGCAAAGGTCTCAAGGAAGTCAACACCTTCCACTTGAGAGTATCCTTTCGCCACCAATCTTGCCTTGTGGCGCACAACTTCGCCCGAAGCATCCTTCTTCGTGCGAAACACCCACATGCACCCAATTCGCTTGCGATCCTTTGGAAGGGGAGCCAATTCCCATGTGCCATTTGCTATGAGTGAGTCATACTCCTCGTGCATTGCTTTCTCCCACTTGCTCGCATCCTCCGATTGCATAGCTTCGCACATGTTCAATGGATCATCGAGATGTGCCACGTTGGCTCGCTCCACTTCATGTTGTGGCAAGATGTGGTTCTTCCACCACTCTCCAAGCGCCCGCCGCTCCCTTCGTGGATACCGAGGCTCTTCAACACTTCCTTCCCCTTCGTTAACACTTGGTGTTGGCGTTGACGAAGGTGCCTCCGTTACACCTTCTTCTTGGGCATGCGCTTGCTCCTCCTTCTTTGCATCACCGCCTTCACAATCTTTTGTGGAAGCTTGGTTTGGAGATTCGTCCACCAACACCAACGGCGGTGTATCACTCCCACTTGGACTCATCGCCAAACCATGACCAACGCTAGTGCTATCTTCAACAAAGACTACATCACGACTTCGAATGATCTTCCCCGTCTCTACACACATGAGGCGATATGCCTTCGTACCCTCACAATAGCCAAGAAACAAACATTTGGTGCCCTTTGCATCGAGCTTACCCCTCTTGGCTTGTGGCACCATTGCATATGCGATACAACCAAAGACTCGCATGTGTGCAATGCATGGCCTGCGACCGCTCCAAGCCTCTTGTGGTGTGATGGTGACAAGAGCCCTTGTTGGACACCGATTGCGAATGTACACCGCATTCGTCACCGCTTCCGCCCAAAACTCAAGCTTGAGGTGTTGAGCATGAATCATGCTCCTTGCCATCTCCACAATGGTGCGGTTGGCACGCTCCGCAACTCCATTTTGCTCGGGCGTGAATGGAGTTGATGATTGCCTCTCGATGCCATGCTTCTTCAAGAAACGTTGAAAGGCCTTAGAAATGAACTCTCCACCATTGTCCGATCGAAACGCCTTGATCTTGTGCTCCGATTGCGTCTCTACAAGCGCCTTGAACTCCTTGAACTTCTCAAGGCACTCCCCCTTCGTCTTCAACGTATACAACCACACCTTCCTTGAAAAATCATCAATGAAGGTGACGAAGTACCTTGATCCACCAATCGACATGGTCCTCATTGGACCACACACGTCCGAGTGCACAATCTCCAAAGGCTTGGATGCACGAGTTCCTCCATCCTTTGGAAATGGTGCCCTATGATGTTTGCCATATACACATCCTTCGCAAAAGGACATAGAAGCTTCCTCCTTGTCAAGGGTCAAACCACTTACCATACTTTGAAGAAACCGCACACTTCTCACATTCAAATGTCCAAGTCGACGATGCCAAAGCTCCATTGAATCACGCTTCGTTGATGGTTGTGCCAAGTTGGCCGCATCCGCCTCAAACACCTTGTTGAAGGTCACTTGGTACAAGTTGTCTTCCCGGGGTGCCACCGCAAGTACATCTCCGTTTGGTGCTCTCAAAGTGCACCCGTCGACATTGAATTGCACTTTCATTCCACTTGTGACAAGCTTCCTCACCGAGAGCAAGTTGGCTTGCAATTTTGGCACATGGAGGACATCCTTGAGGGTAATCCTCTTCGCACATCCCCTCACATGCACTTCCACAACAATGGAACCTACTGCAATGGCATCCACAACACTATCGTCACCCAAATGCACGTTGCGCGAGGTAATTACCTCATATGTGTCAAATGCCGCCCTATGTGGTGTCATGTGTTTTGTGGCGCCCGAATCCATGATCCACTTGCACAACGACATGGAATGAGGTCCATCTTGAGTTGCAAATGCATAGTCATCATCCTCCTTCGCATGGTTGGCATTTTCCTTCTCCTTTGCTTGATTCGCATTGTCGCGCTCCCACTTCTTGGGCTTGAAACAATTTCGTGCAATGTGGCCCGGTTTGCCGCAATTGTAACACACCTTTGGCTCGCCACGAGAAGATGAGCCGCCCGACTTGCTTTGCTTTGATACCAAAGCCGTGTCGTCACCATGGGGCTCTTTCTCCTTGCGCTTGGATACTTCGTGCATCATTCGCGCCACTACAAACTCCATGGTGAGATCCTTCATGCGTAAGGTCTCCAACGCGGTGATCAAGTTCTCAAATGAAGGTGGCAAGCTTTCAAGCAAGGTCATGACCACATCTTCATCTCTCACGGGGACCTCCAAGCATGTGAGTTGATCCGCGAGGGCCTTCACTTGATTGATGTGGGTCAACAAGTCATCACCTTCTTGCATCTTGATGGTGAAGAATTTGCGGCGAATGAAGAGGATGTTCGACAAACTCTTCGTCTCGTGGATGTTGCACAATGTCTTCCATGCTTCCGCTGGTCCTTTGCAATTCTTGATGTGGGCAAGTTGGTTATCCACCAAATTGAGCCCAATCACCGACATGGCCTTCTTCACACGCCGATTGTAGTCCTTTATCACCTTTGGCTCATCATCGAATGATGGAGGCTCCTCGGTCTCCTCAACGATCTCCCAAAGGTCCATGGACTTCAACACCATCTCCATCTTGAACTTCCAAAGGTTGAAGTTGTCCCCTTTGAACTTGTCAATGACCCTCGCACTCTCGTTCTCAAATGTGGCCATGTTTACACTCTTACACTCAAATCAGCCCCTTCTAGTTTCTAATGTGCACAAATGCACCACAATCACTCAAATGAGCCCCTTCTAGGCTCCAATGTGCATGCAAGCACCTCAAAAACTCACATTAGCCCCTTTAGAGCTCTAATACACACCTAGGCAACTCACACACTCCAATCAACCCCTTCAAGGCTCTAATGTGCAAGTTTGCACTCAAATCAATCAAACAAGTCTCTTCTAAGCTCAAACGTGCAAGGTGCAACTCAAACACTCAAATCCAATCGTTTAAGACTCAAATGGACACCTTTGCACCTCATCTAATCAAATCAGCCCCTCATTTGCTCATACATGCAAATAGGGACTTCAATAACCTCAATGAGCTTCACATAGACTCTAATGTGCATCTAAGCACCTCCTTCACTCAAATCAGCACTTTTAGAGAGTAAACAAGCACATGCACAATGGTTGAACACTTACAAGGTTCAAACTCTTGAATGTGTACCACCGCCGCTCCTCCCAACTTCTTGTGCCTTCCCAATCACCTGCAATGCTCCAAATTCGCTCTTGTGCACTCGAATGCTTCAAACAAGCCCGTGTGCACCTCCAAAGCTCCAAATCAACCCTTGTGCATCTCCTTGGCTCCAAATCAGCCCTTGAACTCCTCCAACACACAAAAGACACAAGTGACCTCCTCCACACAACTTTGCAACTATAACTCTTCACTAGCAACTCGCATGAGTGGGCCCATAACCCATTGAAGTAAATAGAAGAAGAGAGATGGTTGCACTAGCAAAGATACACACAAGGTAGTACAAACAATGCTTGGAATGAGATGTTTGCCTTCTTTCGAAGGCCTTTACTTATACCATTGCACAAGACACATTCCTAGTGCCTTCTCATGCAACTTCCATGTCTTTACAACTCACATGGGCGTCATGGCCGCCCAAAGACATTTGCCACCACCCACTTGACTTTCATGCCCCTACTTTGACTTGGCTAAGTCAACACAAGTGGGCTGGTCCTTCTCTTTTGACTTTGCCTTGCCCATGTGGAACATGTGCCAATACACCTCTCTCCATTTTCTCCCATTTTACTCCCGCCCTTTCATTCTACCTCAATACAACTATTTACAATGCCGTAATAACTACGAGCAACACTATACTCCAACAGAAGAGGAGTATGACATGAGTGATCTTGGTGAGTTGCATTTGTTCTTGGGAGTTGACATTGAGAGGGATAGGGCAGCCCTCACCATCACCATGCACCAACGGAGCTACATCGAGGGTGTGCTCCAACGCTTTGGCATGGAGGATTGCAAGCCCATTGGCACACCTTTGGATGCAAAGGCGCCATTGGTGAAGCTTGGCGATGAAGAGTATCAAGAGCATGACGAAAGTATGTTGGATATCCCCTACAAGGAGAGTGTGGGTTGTCTAATGTATGCAATGGTAGCCACAAGGGCTGACCTTGCATTTGCGGTAGGCGTGGTGTCTCAATTCATGTCCAAGCCCGGTCCTATGCATTGGGCAGCGGTGAAGAGGATCATGAGGTACTTGAAGGGCACGATGGAGATGAAGTTGACTCTTGGAGGCAAAGACATCAACCTTCAAGGATATTGCGATGCGGATTGGGGAGGCGATGCAAGCACAAGGAAGTCCACGACGGGCTACGTCATTTTCCTTGGAGTGGGCGCCATATCGTGGAATAGCAAGCGCCAACCAACGGTGGCTCTATCCACCACGGAAGCGGAGTATATGGCGGTGAGCCACTCCGCCAAGGAGGCCATTTGGCTAAGGCAATTGATGGCTGATGTAGGGTGTGTGCAAGGGGAGGCAACCACCATCATGTGCGACAACCAAGGTTGCATTGCACTCGCGAAGAACCCCAAGCACCACTCACGAACGAAGCACATAGATGTGCAACACCATTTCATTCGAGAGAAGATTGAAGATGAGGTAATTGAGTTGCGGTATTGCCCCACGGAGCACATGGTGGCTGATGTGCTCACAAAGGCACTTGGAAGAGAGCCACATGTGATGTTGAGCAAGGCAATGCGCTTAGAGTCCAAGAACACCTCGCTAAGTGGGAGTGTTGAGTATAGAGTGCTTAACTAGTATAGAAAGGTAGGACCAGCCCTACCTTAGAAGATAAGAAGTAGAAAAGGGTAGTTTGGTGTCATTGTCCCATAAGGATTACAATCAAGGGCGGATTTATTCCATTGATAAGAAGAGCATGGGAATTGGGAGAACTCACCTCTCTCACTGCAAGCATAAACAACAACTTGTTTATTCTTCATTGTCTTCCTTTCATTTCATTCTTCAATAGACTCCTCCGTAGTGTGGTTGTCATCTTTCCTTGGTGGTGGCTGCGGTGGAGCCTCTGTTGCTACCCTCCTTGTCCTCGTACGAACAATGGGTGCCGGTTGCCCTCCATGCTTGGGCTCACCCTCCAACTCTTCATCAATGGCGCCTTTCCCTTCTTCCACGAAGCTCTCCGAAGGGCCACGAAGGGCTGGTTGCACCACCAAAGACTCAGGCTTTTCTTCAAGCTCTTCATCATCATCGGATTAGAAGGAGCCGTCCACCTCAAAGGCTGGTCCTTCATCAACACTCCCACTTGGACGCTCCTTCAAAGACTCCTTGTCTTCGAAGAACTCCACAACCGGACTCTTCATTATCTTCTTCATTGCCATGCAAATCAACCTATACGCCTTCGTGCCCTCACAATATCCAAGGAACAAGCACTTGATGGCCTTTGCATCAAGTTTGGTCCTCTCATCGGGCGCCTTTCCATAAGCCACACAACCAAAGACACGCATGTGGGAGATGGTGGGACACTTACTTCTCCATGCTTCTTCGGGCGTCACACCTGGGAGAGCCTACTAGGTCACCAGTTGCGTGTGTACACCGCGGTACACACCGCCTCAGCCCAAAACTCATGCCCAAGCTCTTGGGCATACAACATGGACCGCGCCATCTCCACAATGGTGCGGTTTGCACGCTCTGCAACACCATTTTGTTGTGGAGTGTAGGGGGCTCATGTGTTCTTTGCAATGCCATGCTTGCGCAAGAACTCATCGAATGCCTTGCCCGTGTACTCGCCGCCATTGTCGGAGCGCAATACCTTCACCTTGTGCTTCGATTGCTTCTCAACCAAGCTCTTCCACTCCTTGAAGCTTGGTAGCACCTCACTCTTGCACTTGAGCACATACACCCACACCTTTCTTGAAAAGTCATCAATGAAGGTAAGGAAGTACCTTGCTCCTCCAAAGACGTCGTCTTCATTGGCCCGCACACGTCCGAATGGACCACCTCTAACACCTTGGTGGCACGCTCCGCACCATCGGTAGGGAAGGGCTGCCTTGCAAGCTTGCCTTCAATGCACCCTTCACAAGCAAATGGCACCACATTGGATAGAGCCTTACCTAGGTCCATGCCGTTTGCCATGCCTTGCAACGCCTGGACTCCCTTTACATTGAGATGACCCATCCTTCTATGCCAAAGCTCCATGAGTGGCCCGTTGGTTGATGTGTATGCTAGGCAACCCACATCAGCCCCACTCATCACCTTGAGCTCCAATCGATACAAGTTGGCTTTCATCGAAGATGTGTCAATCAAATTACCTTCACAAAAGCGCACCACACATCCTTTGGTGTTGAATTGCACCACCAACCTTCTTGATACGAGCTTGCTCACCGATAGCAAGTTGGCATGCAACTTGGGCACATGGAGCACGTCGTGCACCACGATGCGCCTCCACTGGCCTCCACGTTGCTCTCCACCACGATGGAGCCCTTGCCCACCACCTCCACCACGCCGTTGTCTCCCATAAACACGTTGCGCCCCGAAATGGGCTCATACTTGTCAAAGGCATGCTTGTGGGGTGTCATGTGTTGTGTGGCCCCCGAATCAACAATCCAATTGTTCATGGAGGTGTTGGGTGCCCGCCATTGGCCACACACAAAGTCATTATGGCTTACCTCATCTATTGTATTCTTGGCCACTTCTTTATTGCTCTAACAGTTGCGAGCAATGTGGCCTGGTTTGCCACACTTGTAGCATGTACGCGCCTGTTGCCTTGTGCTAGAGCTGCCCTTCTTGTCTTGGCGTGAGATCATAGCCGCATCTTCACCGTGAGGCTCTCTCTCCTTCCTCTTGGACACCTCATGCATAAGCCTTGCGGTAATGAAGCCCACGGTCAGCTCCTTCACAGGCCGTGTCTCCAAGGCCGTGATCAAGTGCTCGTACGATGATGGAAGGCTCTCAAGCAAGGTCTTGACAACATCATCGTCTTTCACGGGCACATCTAAACAAGTGAGCTGGTCCGCAAGGGACTTAACCTTGTTGATGTGATCCAACATGTCGCCGTCTTCTTCCATCTTCAACGTGAAGAACTTCCTCCTCAAAAACAAGATGTTGGAGAGGCTCTTGGTCTCGTGTATGTTGCACAACGTGGTCCACGCTTCCGCTGGTCCCTTGGAAGCCTTGATGTGCGCCATCTCCTTGTCCACCAAGTTGGTGG
The DNA here is from genome assembly GCA_963971425.1 of Bryoerythrophyllum caledonicum. Lineage (NCBI taxonomy): Eukaryota > Viridiplantae > Streptophyta > Bryopsida > Pottiales > Pottiaceae > Bryoerythrophyllum > Bryoerythrophyllum caledonicum. The sequence continues at coordinate 19,425,894 of OZ020526.1, read as the reverse complement.
CAATCACCGCAAAGGCGCGCTTGCAACGCCGCTCATAGTCCTTCTTGTCCTTCTCATCGGCCGTGGATGGTGGGGGCAGCTCTAATTGATCCACGATGTCCCATAGGTCCTTGGCGAAGAGGATCATCTCCATCTTGAACTTCCATAGGCTAAAGTTGTCTCCATTAAACTTGTCCACGAGCCGCAACCCCTCTCCTTCACTTGAGGCCATAGCTTGGGAGTGGAGTAGCTCCCACTCACTCTAAGCACTTCAGCACTTTTCACAAGACCCACACAACTCCAATGCACCCAAAACACAATACCAAATGCACTTGCAAGTGCAAATCAGCCCTTCTAGTGTCACTTGCAACCCTAAGCACTCACTTTAGCACTTCTAGGATAAATGACCACTCCATATACTCAAATCAGCACCTCTAGTGCTACACACGACCCTACGCACTCACCTTGGCAACTCTTGTCCACATCAACCCCTCTTCAAGTGCACATCCACTAAACTCACTAGTTTAGACACTAGTGCAAGACTATGCACTCTAATGCACTCAAATGGGCACTCCAAACATCAAGAGCACAATCCCAAGGTCAAATGTGTTGTCCTAACCCTAAATCAAGACACATGGAACCCTAGTTGCTCCAATGAGCCTCAAATCAGCCCAAACAACCTCGCAACAACACAAAATCAAGCAAACACTCACCAAGGCACAACGTTGAGCAATCCGGCTCTCCCAAGTTGCTCCAAGCTTGCTCCAAGTAGATCAGCCCTCACCTCCTTTGCAACTCACGTTCGTGGGCCCATAACCTATGGATGAATGAAATGAAAGGAAGACAATGAAGAATAAACAAGATGGTGGTAAAGCTTGCAATGAGAGAGGTGAGTTCTCCCACTTCCGATGCTCTTCTTATCAATGGAATACATCAGCCCTTGATTGTAATCCTTATGGGACAAATGACACCAAGCTACCAATTTCTACTTCTTATCTTCTAAGGTAGGGCTGGTCCTACCTTTCTACACTAGTTAAACACTCTATACTCAACACCATGTCCTTGTCCCCAAGTTGGTATCTCACTCCAACCATTGTTTGCAATATCTTAAGGGTGTATTCTACCTTCTGTATCCCTCTCTCTATTTCTTCTAACTTCAATCAGTTATGGGCCCACACATTTGGGTTGCAGGTCTAGAGTTTTGTTGCATTTTGTGTTTGGAGGAGGTCTTGCGAGGGTTTGAGTGTTCGAGGAGCACGAGGGCTGATTTGGAGCGTTGGAGGAGTTGGAGGGTGCATTTGGAGCATTGGAGTGCACAAGGGCTCATTTCAAGCATTTGAGGTGCTCAAGGAGTCATTTGGAGCATGTGTGGCGATTAGGGAGTCAGAAGGAGTTTGGAAGAACAGCGCTGGTGCACATTGATAAGTTTGGAACCTTGTAAGTGTTGAGTATAGAGTGCTAAACTAGTATAGAAAGGTAGGACCAGCCCTACCTTAGAAGATAAGAAGTAGAAAAGGGTAGCTTGGTGTCATTGTCCCATAAGGATTACAATCAAGGGCTGATGTATTCCATTGATAAGAAGAGCATGGGAAGTGGGAGAATTCACCTCTCTCATTGCAAGCTTTACCACCAACTTGTTCATTCTTCATTCTCTTCCTTTCATTTCATTCTTCAATAGGTTATGGGCCCACGAACGTGAGTTGCGAAGGAGGGGAGGGCTGATCTACTTGGAGCTAGCTTGGAGCACCTTGGGAGAGCCGGATTGCTCAACATTGTGCCTTGGTGAGTGTTTGCTTGTTGTTGTGTTGTTGAGAGGTCGTTTGGGTGGATTTGAGGCTCATTGGAGCACCTAGGGTTTCATGTGTCTTGATTTAGGGTTAGGTCAGCACATTTGACCTTGGGATTGTGCTCTTGATGTTTGGAGTGCCCATTTGAGTGCATTAGAGTGCATGGTGTTGCACTAGTGTCTAAACTAGTGAGTTTAGTGGATGTGCACTTGAAGAGGGGCTGATGTGGACTAGAGGTGCCAAGGTGAGTGCCTAGGGTCGTGTGTAGCACTAGAGGTGCTGATTTGAGTGTTTAGAGTGGTCATTTACCCTAGAGGTGCTAAAGGGAGAGCTTAGGGTTGCAATCGACACTAGTAGGGCTCATTTGCACTTGCAAGTGCATTTCATGTAGTGTTTTGGTTACATTGGAGTGTTGTGGATCTTGTAAAGAGAGTTCAAGTGCTTGAAGTGAGTGGGAGGTACTCCACATCAAGCTATGGCTTCAAGTGAAGGAGAGGGGCTGCGGCTTGTGGATAAGTTCAATGGAGACAACTTCAGCCTATGGAAGTTCAAGATGGAGATGATCCTCTCCGCCAAGGACCTATGGGACATCGTGGATCAAACGGAGCTTCCCCCACCACCCACGGCCGATGAGAAGGACAAGAAAGACTATGAGCGGCGTTGCAAGCGTGCCTTTGCGGTGATTGCCACCAACTTGGTGGACAAGGAGATGGCGCACATCAAGGCTTGCAAAGGACCAGCGGAAGCGTGGACCACGTTGTGCAACATACACGAGACCAAGAGCCTCTCCAACATCTTGTTTTTGAGAAGGAAGTTCTTCACGGTGAAGATGGAGGAAGGCGGCGACATGTTGGATCACATCAACAAGGTAAAGTCCCTTGCGGACCAGCTCACTTGTTTAGATGTGCCCGTGAAAGACGAAGATGTTGTTATGACTTTGCTTGAAAGCCTTCCACCATCGTACGAGCACTTGATCACGGCCTTGGAGACGCGGCCTGTGAAGGAGCTCACCGTGGAGTTCATTACCGCACGACTTATGCATGAAGTGTCCAAGAGGAAGGAGAGGGAACCTCAAGGTGAAGATGCGGCAATGATCTCACGTCAAGACAAGAAGGGCAGCTCTAGCACAAGGCAAGAGGCGCGTACGTGCTACAAGTGTGGCAAACCGGGCCACATTGCTCGCAATTGTTGGAGCAACAAGGAAGTGGCCAACAATGCAAGAGATGAGGTAAGCCACAATGACTTTGTGTTTGTGGCCAATGGCGGGGCAGCCAACACCTCCATCAACAATTGGATTGTTGATTCGGGGGCCACACAACACATGACACCCCACAAGCATGCCTTTGACACGTATGAGTCCATTTCGGGGCGCAACGTGTTTATGGGAGACAACGGCGTGGTGGAGGTGGTGGGCAAGGGTTCCATCGTGGTGGAGAGCAACGTGGAGGGCCAGCGGAGGCGCATCGTGGTGCACGACGTGCTCCATGTACCCAAGTTGCATGCCAACTTGCTATCGGTGAGCAAGCTCGTATCAAGAGGGTTGGTGGTGCAATTCAACACCAAAGGATGTGCGGTGCGCTCTTGTGAAGGTAATTTGATTGCCACATCTTCAATGGAGGCCAACTTGTATCGATTGGAGCTCAAGGTGGTGAGTGGGGCTGATGTGGGTTGCCTAGCACACACATCGACCAACGGGCCACTCATGGAGCTTTGGCATAGAAGGATGGGCCATCTCAATGCGAAGGGAGTCAAGGCGTTGCAAGGCATGGCAAACGGCATGGACCTAGGCAAGGCTCCATCCAATGTGGTGCCATTTGCTTGTGAAGGGTGCATTGAAGGCAAGCTTGCAAGGCAGCCCTTCCCTACCGATGGTGCGGAGCGTGCCACCAAGGTGTTAGAGCTGGTCCATTCGGACGTGTGCGGGCCGATGAAGACGACATCTTTTGGAGGAGCAAGGTACTTCCTCACCTTTATTGATGACTTTTCAAGGAAGGTGTGGGTGTATGTGCTCAAGTGCAAGAGTGAGGTGCTACCACGCTTCAAGGAGTGGAAGAGCTTGGTTGAGAAGCAATCGGAGCACAAGGTGAAGGTATTGCGCTCCGACAATGGCGGCGAGTACACGGGCAAGGCATTCGATGAGTTCTTGCGCAAGCATGGCATTGCGAGGAACACATCAGCCCCCTACACTCCACAACAAAATGGTGTTGCGGAGCGTGCAAACCGCACCATTGTGGAGATGGCGCGGTCCATGTTGTATGCCCAAGAGCTTGGGCGTGAGTTTTGGGCTGAGGCGGTGTGTACCGCGGTGTACACACGCAACCGGTGCCCTAGTAGGGCTCTCCAAGGTATGACGCCCGAAGAAGCATGGAGCGGTAAGCGTCCCACCATCTCCCACATGCGTGTCTTTGGTTGTGTGGCTTATGCAAAGGTGCCCGATGAGAGGAGGACCAAGCTTGATGCTAAGGCCATCAAGTGCTTGTTCCTTGGATATTGTGAGGGCACGAAGGCGTATAGGCTGATTTGCATGGCAACGAAGAAGATAATCAAGAGCCCGGACGTGGAGTTCTTCGAAGACAAGGAGTCTTTGAAGGAGCATCCAAGTGGGAGTGTTGATGAAGGACCAGCCCTTGAGGTGGACGGCTCCTTCAAATCCGATGATGATGAAGAGTTTGAAGAAGAGCCAAAGCCTTTGGTGGTGCAACCAACCCTTTGTGGCCCTTCGGAGAGCTTTGTGGAGGGAGGGGAAGGCACCATTGATGAAGAGGTGGAGGGCCAGCCCAAGCATGGAGGGCAATTGGCTCCTATTCTTCGTGCGAGGACAAGGAGGGTTGCAAGGGAGGCTCCACCGCAGCCACCACCAAGGAAAGATGACAACGACACCACGGAGGCGTCTCGGTACTCGAGGAGGGTGCGCAAGCCACTTGGAGAGTGGTGGAAGAACCACATCTTGCCCCCACGTGATGTGGAGCGTGCAAACGTGGCTGCCATTGCGGAGCCTCACACCATGAGTGAGGCCATACACTCGCAAGATGCGAGCAAGTGGGAGCTAGCCATGCAAGAAGAGTATGACTCCTTGATGGCCAATGGAACGTGGGAATTGGCACCATTGCCTTCAAACCGCAAGTGTGTAGGGTGCAAGTGGGTCTTTCGAACGAAAAGGGATGCCAATGGTGACATCGTGAGGTACAAGGCAAGGCTCGTCGCAAAGGGCTTCTCACAAGTTGAAGGTGTGGACTTCAATGAGACCTTTGCTCCCGTTGCGAAGTTTAGCACCATTCGGTGCATGTTAGCGCTCGGGGCAGCCATGGACTTGGAGATCCATCAAATGGATGTGAAGACGGCCTTCTTGAATGGAGAGTTGGAGGAGGATGTGTACATGGACCAGCCACCGGGGTTTGTGCAAGAAGGCCAAGCCCACCTTGTGTGCAAGTTGAAGAAGAGCCTTTATGGGCTCAAGCAATCTCCACGTGCTTGGTATGAGAGCTTCCATGCATTCTTCACAAGGGAGGGCTTCACAAGGAGCATGGCTGACCATTCATTGTACATCAAGCAAACAACGGACTACTTCATGGTGGTGGTCATCTACGTGGACGACGTGATCTTGTTGGTGAGTGGCATGTTGATGATGAGGAAGTTGAAGGGCAGCCTTGAAGAGGAGTATGACATGAGTGATCTAGGTGAGTTGCATTTCTTCTTGGGAGTTCACATTGAGAGAGATAGGGCAGCCCTCACCATCACCATGCACCAACGGAGCTACATCGAGGGTGTGCTCCAACGCTTTGGCATGGAGGATTGCAAGCCCATTGGCACACCTTTGGATGCAAAGGTGCCATTGGTGAAGCTTGGCGATGAAGAGTTTCAAGAGCATGAGGAAGGTATGTTGGATATCCCCTACAAGGAGAGTGTGGGTTGTCTAATGTATGCAATGGTAGCCACAAGGGCTGACCTTGCATTTGCGGTAAGCGTGGTGTCTCAATTCATGTCCAAGCCCGGTCCTATGCATTGGGCAGCGGTGAAGAGGATCATGAGGTACTTGAAGGGCACCATGGAGATGAAGTTGACTCTTGGAGGCAAAGACATCAAACTTCAAGGATATTGCGATGCGGATTGGGGAGGCGATGCAAACACAAGGAAGTCCACGACGGGCTATGTCTTCTTCCTTGGAGTGGGCGCCATATCGTGGAATAGCAAGCGCCAACCAACGGTGGCTCTATCAACCACAGAAGCGGAGTACATGGCGGCGAGCCAATCCGCCAAGGAGGCCATTTGGCTAAGGCAATTGATGGCTGATGTAGGGTATGTGCAATGGGAGGCAACCACCATCATGTGCGACAACCAAGGTTGCATTGCACTCGCGAAGAACCCCAAGCACCACTCACGAACGAAGCACATAGATGTGCAACACCATTTCATTCGAGAGAAGATTGAAGATGAGGTAATTGAGTTGCGGTATTGCCCCACGGAGCACATGGTGGCTGATGTGCTCACAAAGGCACTTGGAAGAGAGCGACATGTGATGATGAGCAAGGCAATGCGCTTAGAGTCCAAGGACACCTCGCTAAGTGGGAGTGTTGAGTATAGAGTGCTAAACTAGTATAGAAAGGTAGGACCAGCCCTACCTTAGAAGATAAGAAGTAGAAAAGGGTAGCTTGGTGTCATTGTCCCATAAGGATTACAATCAAGGGCTGATGTATTCCATTGATAAGAAGAGCATGGGAAGTGGGAGAATTCACCTCTCTCATTGCAAGCTTTACCACCAACTTGTTCATTCTTCATTCTCTTCCTTTCATTTCATTCTTCAATAGTAAGTGTTCAATCATGGTGTATGTGTTTATTTGCGCTCTTAAGGTGTTGATTTGAGTGATTGAGGTGCTTAGTATGCACATTGGAGTCTAGGTGAAGCTCTTTGAGGTCATTGAAGTCCATATTTGCATGTATGAGCAAGGAAGGGGCTGATTTGATTATATGAGCTTAGAAGGGACTCATTTGAGAGTTTGAGGTGTATACTTGCAAATTAGAGCCTTGAAGGGGCTGATTTGGGTGTATGACGTTGCTTAGTTGTATACTAGTGCTCGAAGGAGGCTTATTTTAGTGTTAGACGAGCCTACATGCACTCGAAGTCTAGAAAAGGCTCAATTGACCAATTGAGGTGCATTAGTGCACATTTGAAGCAAGTAAGGGCTGATTTTGGCCATTAGAGTATCAACATGGCCTCATTTGAGAGTGATAGTACTAGGACCATTGACAAGTTTAAAGGTGAGAACTTTAGCCTTTGGAAGTTCAAGATTGAGATGGTCTTGGAGTCCATGGACCTTTGGGAGATCGTGGAGGGCACCGACGACCCTCCCGCCAAAGATGACCATCTTACGGTGGTCAAGGACTACAATCGACGTGCGAAGAAGGCCATGACCGTCATCGAGCTCAATTTGGCGGACAACCAACTTGCCTAAATAAGGAGTTGCAAAGGACCTGCGGAACCCTGGAAGACGTTGTGCAACATTCACGAAACGAAGAGCTTGTTCAACATCCTCTTCATTCGACGTAAGTTCTTTACCATCAAGATACAAGAAGGTGATGACATGTTAACACACATCAACAAAGTGAAGGAACTTGCGGATCAACTTAATTGCTTGGAGGTTCCCGTAAGAGATGAAGATGTCGTCATGACATTGCTTGAGAGCTTGCCGCCATCATTTGAGAGCTTGATCACGGCCTTGGAGACATTGAGATTCGAGGACCTTACCATGGAGTTTGTTACCGTAAGAATGATGCACGAAGTGTCGAAAAGCAAGGAGAGGGAGGTTCATGGCGATGATGCGGACTTGGTTTCAACACAAAACAAGGGAGGCAATTCATCATCACGTGGAGAGCCGAAGTTGTGTTACAATTGTGGCAAACCGGGCCACTTTGCACGAAATTGCTTCAAGCCGAAGAAGTGGGAGCGTGACAACGCAAACCAAGCAAAAGAGAAGGAGGGTGCCAACCATGCGAAGGACGAGCAGGACTACGTGTTTACAACCCACGATGGACTTCATTTCAAGTCCATGTGCAAGTGGATCTTGGATTCGGGTGCCACAAAACACATGACACCACATAGGGTGGCATTTCAAACGTATGAGGTAATTCCACCACGCAATGTTCATTTGGGTGATGATAGTGTCGTGAACGCCATTGGAGTTGGGCCCATTGTGGTGGAAGTGCTTGTTGGAGGGCGTCCAAGGAAGATAACCATCAACGAGGTCCTCCATGTGCCAAAGATGCAAGCAAACTTGCTCTCGGTGAGCAAGCTTGTGTCGAGTGGATTGAAGGTGCAATTCAATGTAAATGGGTGTACATTAAAAGCATCGAATGGAGTTGTACTTGTTGTGGCCCCGTATCAAGCCAACTTGTATCAAGTGACCTTTACAAACGTGCACAAGGCGGATGCGGCTAACGTAGCACAATCATCAACGAACAATGGTGCAATGGAGCTTTGGCATCGTTGACTTGGGCATTTAAATGTGAGGAGTGTGCACTTTCTTCAAACCATGGTAAGTGGGATGACCCTCGGCAAGGATGACTTGTCTATCTCATTTTGTGAAGGGTGTGTTGAAGGCAAGCAACATAAGACCCAATTTCCAAAGGATGGAGGGACACGTGCCACCAAGCCCTTGGAGATTGTGCATTCGGATGTGTGCGGTCCTATGAGAACGACGTCTATAGGTAGTGCAAGGTTCTTTGTGACCTTCATCGATGACTTTTCAAGGAGGGTGTGGTTATACACATTGAAGACGAAGGGGGAGTGCCTTGAGAAGTTCAAGGAGTTCAAGGCACTTGCAGAGACTCAATCCGAGCACAAGATCAAGGTGTTTCGGTCCGACAATGGCGGGGAGTTCATGTCCAAGGCATTCGAAGGATGTTTGAAGAAGCACGGCATTGAGCGACAATTATCAACACCATACACTCCGCAGCAAAATGGAGTGGCGGAGCGTGCAAATCGCACCATTGTGGAGATGGCAAGAAGCATGATTCATGCTCAACGACTCAAGCTCTCGTTTTGGGCGGAAGCGGTGACTAATGCGGTGTACATCCGCAATCGATGTCCAACTCGGGCTCTTGTCACCATGACACCACAAGAGGTTTGGAGTCGCCGCAAGCCATGCATTGCACACATGCGTGTGTTTGGATGCATTGCCTATGCGAAGGTGCGCGATGCAAAGAGGGATAAGCTTGATGCAAAAGGTACCAAGTGTTTATTTCTTGGATATTGTGAGGGAATCAAAGCATATCGTCTCATGTGTGTTGAGTCGAGGAAAATCATTAAGAGTCGTGATGTAGTGTTTGATGAGGATAGCACTAGTGTTGGTCACGGTTTGGAGATTAGTCCAAGTAGGAGTAGTGACACGCCATCGTTGGTTTTGGTGGACGAATCTTCTAAACCAACTCCCTCAAGTGTGAGTGAAGATGGTGATTGCAAGACGGAGGAAACAGTGGTTCATAGGGAAGAAGATGTAAACGTACCTCCTTCACAAACACCATCGCCAAGTGGTGTTGATGAAGATGGAAGCATTGAAGAGCCTCGATATCCAAGAAGGGAACGGCGACCGCTCGGCGATTGGTGGATGAACCACATCTTGCCGCAACATGAAGAAGAGCGCACCAACGTGGCCGCCCTTGAGGATCCATTGAATTTGTGTAAAGCCATGCGATCCGAGGATGCGAGCAAGTGAGAGGCGGCCATGCAAGAGGAGTATGACTCACTTATGACGAATGAGACGTGGGAGTTGATGCCCCTTCCAAAGGGTCGCAAGAGCGTTGGGTGCAAGTGGGTATTTCGTACAAAGAAAGATGCTTCGGGAGAAGTTGTGCGCGACAAAGCAAGATTGGTGGCCAAAGGATTCTTACAAGTTGTCGGAGTCGACTTCCATGAGACCTTTGCTCCCGTTGCAAAGTTCAACACTATTCCGTGCATCCTTGCGCTTGGAGCCGCCCTCGATTTGGAGATCCATCAAATGGACGTGAAGACCGCATTTTTGAATGGCGAGTTGGAGGAGGACGTCTATATGAACCAACCGCAAGGCTTTAAAAAGAAGGACTTTGAGCATCTTGTATGCAAGCTCAAGAAGTCGTTGTACGGTCTCAAGCAATCACCAAGAGCATGGTACCGACGGATCGACTCGTTCTTCATTCAAGAAGGCTTTATAAGCAGTGAAGCGGATCACTCCTTGTACATCAAGCAAACGGGTGAGTACTTGTACATCAAGGCACGCACCATCACGATGAGCAAGAGGAAGTATATTGAGGAGGTGCTCAAGCGCTTCAACATGGAGGAGTGCAAGCCCATTGGTACACCACTTGATGTGAGTGCCAAGTTATTGAAACTCACGGAGGAAGAGTATGAGAGCATTCAAGGTGAGATGCAAGGTGTGCCATACAAGAGTGGAGTTGGGTCGTTGATGTATGCCATGGTGGCTTCACGGGCGGACCTTGCATTTGCAGTGAGCATGGTAAGCCAATTCATGACTAGGGCTGGTCCGTCACATTGGAGTGCGGTAAAGCGCATCATGCGGTTCTTGCAAGGTACTAAGGATCACAAATTGTGGCTTGGCGGCAATGACATTGTTTTGAAGGGCTATTGCGATGCGGATTGGGCCGGAGATGCAAACGAGCGACGTTCAACAACGGGGTATGTATTCTTTGTTAGAGATGGTGCCTTTGTGGAATTCCCAGAGGCAACGGACCATTGCCTTGTCCACGACAGAGGCGGAGTACATGGCAACTAGCCAAAGTACGAAGGAGGCTATTTGGCTTGGCAAGCTTTTGGCGGATGTGGGGTTTGTTCAAGAGGGAGCAACGACCATCATGTGCGACAATCAAGGGTGCATAGCCCTTGCGAAGAACCCCACACACCACTCACGCTCGAAGCACATTGATGTGCAACATCACTTCATTCGCGAGAAGGTTGAGAGCGGTGAGATAAGCTTGAAGTATTGCCCAACGGAAGACATGGTGGCAGATGTCTTGACGAAGGCACTTGCGAGAGAGCGTCATCAAAGGTTAGCTACGGCGATGGGATTGCGGAGAGGTAACTACTCGCCAAATGGGAGTATTGGAGTTTACAGTTGCTCATAGTTTTACGATATTGTAAATAATTAATCGAGATAGATTTTGGGGGAATCCAAAAGGGAAGAAAATGGGGAGAGGTAGAAGAGCCAGATGTTGCACATGGGAATGGCTTAGTCAAAGGATAAGGACCAGCCCACTTGCTTTGACTATACGAAGTCAAAGATAAGGTTGGAAAGTCAAGTGGGTGGTGGCAAAGTCCTAGGGGGTGGCCATGTGACCCATGTGGAATGAAGTCACTTGGAAGTTGTTCTAGAAGGCACTAGGAAGGTGCTAAACAAGTGGTTTCAGTAAAGGCTTTCGAAAATGCAATATCTCACTCCAACCATTGTTTGCAATACCTTGAGGGTATATTCTGGCTTGTGTAACCATCTCTCTAACTTCAAAAGCTTCCACTCACTCCAAGCACTTTAGCCCTCTTCACAAGATCCACAACACTCCAATGCATTCTAAATACTACACCAACTGCACTTGTAAGTGCAAATCAGCCCTTTTATTGTCACTTGCAACCCTAAGCACTTACTTTAGCACCTCTAGGGTAAATGAACACTCTAATCAGCACCTCTAGTGCTACACACAATCCTAGGCACTCACCTTAGCACCTCTAGTCCACATCAGCTCCTCTTCAACTGCACATCCACTAAACTCACTAATTTAGACACTAGTGCAACACCATGCACTCTAATGCACTCAAATGGGCACTCCAAACATCAAGAGCACAATCCCAAGGTCAAATGTGCTGACCTAACCCTAAATCAAGACACATGAAACCCTAGTTGCTCCAATGATCCTCAAATCAACCCAAACGACCTTTTAACAACACAACAACAAGAAAACACTCACCAATGCACAATGTTAAGCAATCCGACTCTCCCAAGGTTCTCCAAGCGTGCTCCAAGTACATCAGCCCTCCTCTCCTTCGCAACTCATGTCCGTGGGCCCATAACCTATTGAAGAATGAAATGAAAGGAAGACAATGAAGACTAAACAAGTTGGTGGTAATGCTTGCAATGAGAGGTGAATTCTCCCACTTCCTATGCTCTTTTTATCAATGGAATACATCAGTCCTTGATTGTAATCCTTATGGAACAATTACACCAAACTACCATTTTCTACTTCTTATCTTCTAAAGTAGGGCTGGTTCTACCTTTCTACACTAGTTTAGTACTCAATACTCAACACAAGGAAGTCCACGACGGGCTACGTCTTCTTCCTTAGAGTGGGCGCCGTATCGTGGATTAGCAAGCTCCAACCAACGGTGGCTCTATCCACCACGGAAGCGGACTACATGGCGGCTAGTCAATCTGCCAAGGAGGCCATTTGGCTAAGGCAACTGATGGCTGATGTAGGGTGTGTGCAAGGGGAAGCAACCACCATCATGTGCGACAACCAAGGTTGCATTGCACTCGCGAAGAACCCCAAGCACCACTCACGAACGAAGCACATAGATGTGCAACACCATTTCATTCGAGAGAAGATTGAAGATGAGGTAATTGAGTTGCGGTATTACCCCACGGAGCACATGGTGGCTGATGTGCTCACAAAGGCACTTGGAAGAGAGCGACACGTGATTTTGAGCAAGGCGATGCGCTTGGAGTCCAAGGACACCTTGCTAAGTGGGAGTGTTTAGTATTGAGTGCTTAACTAGTGTAGAAAGGTAGGACCAGCCCTACCTTAGAAGATAAATAGTAGAAAATGGTAGCTTGGTGTCATTGTCCCATAAGGATTACAATCAAGGGCTGATGTATTCCATTGATAAGAAGAGCATGGGAAGTGGGAGAATTCACCTCTCTCATTGCAAGCATTACCACCAACTTGTTTAGTCTTCATTGTCTTCCTTTCATTTCATTATTCAATAATCTCAAGCTCCGTGTTGAGTTTAGCTTTGAGCCATGCTAACTTCGACAAAAGGCTAGCCAAGATGATCAAGTCATCCATATAAATGAGGACTATCAACAAGTACTTACTCGTTTGCTTGATGTGCAAGGAATGACCCGCTTGGCTCCTTGTAAAACCTTCCTTGGTGAAGACAACATCAATGCGTCGGTACCGTACTCTTGGCGATTGCTTGAGTCAATACAATGACTTCTTGAGCTTGTACACAAGTCTATTATCAAAGTCTTCTTGTTCAAAACGTTGCGGTTGGCACATGTAAATGTCCTCTTCCAACTTCAAGATCAAGAATGTGGTCTTCACATCCATTTGGTGGATCTCCAAGTCCAAGGCCGCTTGAAGTGCAAGAATGTACCAAATGGTGGTGAATTTGGTAACGGGAGTAAACTTGGCAACTTGAGAGTACCCCTTGGCAAATAATCTTGTCTTGTGCCGCACCACTCGACCCAAATCATCCTTCTTTGTAGGAAACACCCACTTCCATCCAATGCTCTTGCGATCCTTTGGAAGAGGAGCCAACTGCCATGTGCTATTCGACATGAGCGAGTTGTACTCGTCTTGCATGGCCGACTCCGACTTGCTCAGATCCTCCGATTGCATAGCCTCACACATGTTTAAAGGATCATCAAATGACGCCACATTGGCACGTATTATCTCATGTTGTGGCTCTTCAACCATTCATCTAGCGGGCGACGCTCTCTATTTGGATGCCGCGGCTCTTTTTAGTTCTCCAAGTCGTCATTGCTTGGTGAAGGTGTTGATAAAGATACTACACCTCCTTCTTTGGCATTCAATCTCTTGTCTTTCTTAGAATCGCCATCGTAATCTTCAAGGATGGTGTTTTGAAAGATTCGTCCACCAAGGTAGGGGGTCTCGCTCCTCCCACTCGGATTCATCTCCAAAACATCACCAATACTAGTAGTATCTTCATCAAATACTACATTACAACTCTTAATGATCTTCTTTGTCTCAATGCACATGAGCCGATTTGCCTTAGTGCCCTCACAATAGCCAAGAAGTAAACACTTTGTACCTTTTGCATCAAGCTTACCCCTCTTCGTATTTGGCACCATTGCATATGCAATGCATCCAAACACACGCATATGCGCAATGCATGGCTTGCGGCCACTCCAAGCTTCTTTGGATGTGATGGTGACGAGAGCCCTTGTTGGACATCAACTGCGGATGTAGACCGCATTAGCAACCCCTTCCGCCCAAAATTTGAGCTTTAGGTGTTGTACATGGATCATGCTCCTTATCATTTCCACTATGGTACAATTTGTACACTGCGCGACTCCATTTTTCTCCGGCATATAAAGTGTTGACGTGTGCCTTTCAATGCTATGCTTCTTAAAGAAACTTTGAAAGCCTTTGGATATGAATTTCCCGCCATTGTCCAACCAAAACACCTTGATCTTCTGCTACGATTGCTTCTCTGCAAGGGCCTTGAACTCCTTGAATTACTCAAGGCATTACCCCTTTGTCTTCAAAAAGTACACCCACACCCTCTTCAAAAAGTCATCAATGAGGTCACAAAATACCTTGTACCACCTATGGAAGTGGTCCTCATAGAGCTGCACCCTTTGTTGCACGCATTGCTCTATCTTTCGGAAATGGTGCCCAATGTTGTTTACCTTGCATGCACCCTTCACAAAATTACATTGATAATTTATCTTTGTCAAGAGTCATGCCATTTACCATGCTTTCAAGTAAATGCACACTTCTCACGTTCAAATGACCAAGACGACGATGCCAAAGCTCAAATGCACCGCTCTTTGTTGATGATTGTGCCACGTTTTGCCACATCCGCCTCAAACACTGTCATAAAAGTCGCTTCATACAAATTGCTTTCACAAGGTGTGACTACATGAATGTCTTTGTTTGGTGCCCTCAACACACATCCATCCACGTTGAATTGCACCTTCATTCCACTTGTCACAAGTTTGCTCACCGAGAGCAAGTTCGCTTCTAACATGGGCACATGAAGAACGTTCTTAATTCTAAACCTCTTAGAGTAATCCCTCACGAATACTTTGACAACAATAGATCTGACGCCAACAGCTTCCTCAACACTATCACCACCCAAATGCACATTCCGTGGAGTAACTATCTCATACGTGTCAGATGCCGCCTTATAAGGTGTCATGTGTTTTGTGGCGCCCGAATCCATGATCCACTTATACATGAACTTGGAATGTGGTCCACCTTGAGTTATAATGCGTAGTCATCATCCTTCTTTGCATGATTGGCGTTCTCCTTTTCCTTTGCTTGGTTCGTGTTGTCCCACTCCCACTTCTTTGGCTTGAAGCAAATTTGTGCAATGTAGCCTGATTTGCCACAATTGTAACATACCTAGGGCTTGCCACGTGTTGAAGAAGAGCCTCCTTACGTGTTTTGTTTTGACACCAAGGGCGCATCGTCGCCATTGAGCTCCTTCTCCTTGCGCTAGGATACTTCGTGCATCAATCACACCGTCACAAAGTCCATGGTGAGTTCCTTCATTGCCAAGGTCTCCAAGGCGATGATCAAGTGTTCATATGAAGGCGGCAAACTCTCAAACAAGGTCATGACCACATCTTCATCTCTCACCGAGACATCCAAGCAAGCGGGTTGATCTGCAAGTGCTTTCACTTCATTGGCCTAATTCAATAAATCATCTTCCTCTTGCATCTTAATTGTGAAGAACTTGCGGCAAATGAAGAGAATGTTCAACAAGCTCCTTGTTTCATGGATGTTGCACAAAGTCTTCCATGCTTCCGCAAGTCCTTTGGAAAACCTGATGTGGGCAAGTTGGTTGTCCACCAAGTTGAGGCCAATGACGGACATGGCCTTCTTCACACGCTGACTATAGTTGTTCTTCACCTTTGGATCATCGTCTTGGGATGGAGGCTCCTCGGAGTCATCCACAATCTTCCAAAGGTCCATGGATGCCAATACCATCTCTAACTTGAACTTCCAAAGATTGAAATTCTCACCTTTGAATTTGTCAATGACTCTAGCACTCTCGCCATCATATGTTTCCATATTTGCAGTTCATCATTAACTTCTTACTTCCAATGTGCACTAGTGCACCTCAATCGTTCAAATGAGCCCTTTTTAGGCTCCAATATACACTTATGCACCTACAAAAGTCAAATTTTAGGGCTACCTATACGAATTATGGATTATGTGTATGGGCAAAGTACATACACACCTAGAACACTCAAATTTCAGGGCTCCCATATGGATTGTGAACTACGTGTAAGGGCAAAGTGCAGAAGTGCAAATATAATCACTTAGAAAGTAGACACCCTTGAATGTGCACCTCCAATGCTTCTAGAAACTCCTTGGGTCGTCTTCAATCACCTCCAATGCTCCTAGAAACTCTTTGGATTGACTTCAATCACCTCCAATGCTTCTAATGGCCTTGAATCAATACTTGTGCACCTTCAATGCTTCAAACTGAACCTTGTACACCTCCAATTCTCCAACAACCTTGAGTCAACTCTTGTACACTTCCAATGTTCCAAATTGGATGTTGTGCACCTTCAACACTCAAAGACTCTCAAGATCTCCTCCTAACCAAATTTGCACCAAAACTTCACACACAACTCACATGAGTAGGCCCATAACCTATTGAAGTTTTAAAGAAATAGAGAAATGATTGCACAAACAAATGAAACACAAAGTACTAGAAACAATGCTTGGAGTGATATATGGCCTTCTTTCGAAGGTCTTTACTTATAGTACCTATTGGTAACAACCTTTGCAAATACATATGGGACTACTTTAAGTTTGTATCACCTCTTCCCATTTTCTCCCCTCTACTTTCCCTTCTAAATCTACCACAATTATTTACAATATCATAATAATAACGAGCAACTCTAATCTCTAACATGATTCAGGCAGACAAATCTAATCAGCATAATTTCAGTTAGGAGTCTTCGATGACAAAGCCTTCTTTCCAAGGCCTTGACTTGGAAATTATACTGTGCTAATAATCTTGCAAAGGCTTTGGTAAAAAGGCTTCGTCCATGAAGCCTTCAAACCAGAGCCATTACAACATAATTCAGGTAGACAAATAAAATATGGCATAGTTCTTGTTAGGAGCCTTCGTTGACAAAGCCTTCTTTCCAATGCCTTGATATCATAAATCTACCTTACAAAAAATCTCAAAATATGATGTGTTAAGAGGCTTTTTTGACGAAGCCTTCATTACATGACCTCAAATTCTGTATTCTACTAGACCAATTATCTTTGTAGAACATATAAAAAAAGGCTACGTCAACAAAGCCTTGCTACAAGGTCCTATAATGAGAAATTTTGCCCTAAATTGAACCATGTCACCTCAAAACAAACCATCTCTTGTTCTTCATCAACCAAGCTTAAGCCGTTATGTGGTTAAATTTTAGGCTTCATTATAAAGTTCTAAAAAAAATGATTCATAAATGAAAATATGGAATTAACACCCAAACTTCAACAAATTACTTATTACTAAACCTAGGTTTTGTTACCTATTGGAAGAGCCTTATTACCTCATAAATTAACTTGATTGCATCCCGGAGTTCAATTTATAATTATAGTATAACCATAATATTGAAGTTTAGAGTGCCAGATTTGAAATCAATGTGAGGCTTCATTGTGAAACATGCACCAAGAAATAAAGGAACTATTGTTAAAAATATTCATGTACTTGCAGCTCTAATTTGTATCGATGTTTTGAATCTTCACATCATAACAACCATACATACAAGCGACATTGATTGTAATCGTAACATAATTGTAATCTCAAATTTGAAGGTTTTGTGCTTACCTCCTGATTAATTGTCTATGAGGTTGCTCGAGGAGTCGAATCTGCAGTGGCTACAGGTTGAGAAGATTCCGTCACATCTGCAATATCAGCTCTACTTCATCGTCTTATTGTGCCCTGCACAAATTCCAATGACGCTTCATGAAGAAAGGCTCATTTACAGAAGTTCCATGGCATTTTTGGGTCTCAACAGAGATCAAGTGGATAAAGTTTGCCGAGCCTCAAACTACCTTATGCAATGTTTTGGATATCTGCAGTGCATGTGTAACATAAGTTAAGTAACGTTAAAAAAACATCAACACGATTCTCCTCTCAACATGGTTCGTCAACAAAGGCTTGTGACTAAACTACAATTTCAATAATTAAGTATCACTTCCAAAGATTTATAGCTCCGTAGGTTGCCTTCGCTGTTGTCACGATACATAAATGCACATTTGATTGCAACTTTAACCTGATTGAACATGTGCAGCCTATAATCTATTGTGAATCTATCTTGTCAATTGGAAAGGTTTGTTGCACCATATTGATCAGATCTATTGGAAACATCCGAACACATGTCTATTGAAAAAGTGTGCAAGTTCTTGATGAAGACAGGTTAATTTACACACCTTCAAGAATACGTGCACATGGTTTCAGCAAAGATCACAATCAAATTACTAGGGTTCTGAACGATATATTGTGATCTTCAACCCATGATCGTCAATCAAGATCTTCAAATGCTCACGCTCAAACCTTTCATAGAAGATCACGATCAAGTTACTAGGTTCTAAACTCTCTCCTCCCAACATATATGGTCACACTCAAATCTTTCACACCTGAGACTCGCTATTAATCCCAAAGCTCCTCAGCGTCCACTTCTAGATGTGTTCACCGCCACTTCATAGAAGATGATCAACTATCAAAAAATTGACTTTTGTCAATGGTCACACTTGAACCTTTTACAATAGAGCCGGATCGATCAACAAAGCGTGTTTTGTCAATGCTCGCACTCAGACCCTATATAGTAGATCACGACTCCTGTGAAGTCAATATCACATAAGCGTGTGTTGTCAATTACTAGTCTATATTCAAATCTATATCTAGATCTATAACCACTCTACAACCACAAAATAACCAGTCTATAACGAATCTACAACACACGCATATTCGATTGTCCACAAGAATCAGTCTATATCTAAATCCTCCACTCGTGAACAACTCTCAATATTCCTAGCCCCATCACAAACTTGGTACCAATCTTGTTGCTCCTTATCCTTGAATGAAAATAGTCCCGACTCCCGAGGTGGTCTTTTGCATATCTCGGGCACATTCCTATGGTTGCAATTTATATTTGCAATACCAAAATTTTTGTCCAAATATGCAAGAAGACAAAGCGTACGTGGGAGTATATTTTTTTTGAATATTCTACATCCTTTCTCTACCTCTAAAAATGTCTACAATGTTCTAAAAATGTATAAGTTCATTTAAAATATAGACCTTGTGTAGTGCAAAACTATGACACAAGTGTAGTCAAAGTCTCAACTCAGGGATGAAAATGAACCATTTCTTCTACTTTAAACACTGTAATTCTTCAATCCGTGCGATCAAAGTTAATGATTTTTTTTGGTAAGTTATTAATGGAGTGTTGAATGAGATTCTACAGTCAAAAAATGAAATATTTTTTTGGTTTTTTTCCTTACTCATTGCACTAGGATTCACAGTTTTGAAGTGTTTAGGTTCTAAAGAGTGTCAAGGAAATTTAGAGGTTAACGTTCACATCTAACTGTCATCCTTTACCGCCCATTTCTAACCCAACCGGACCTGAGAATCCAACACACATCGACTCTTGGTAGGCCCCACCTTCATCAAAAGTATCTCTGAGATTGTAGGTTTCCAACTCCAATTGTCCCGACTCCATCACACTCTACTTGCACAAAAACCAGTATAAGATTAAAACTTACGTCCATGTCTGGAATTGTCAATGGCGCTAGTAGAGTTGATTGCGCCATCTCGGCTTGAGGAGTTGATTTTCTAAACACTGGTGGTGGAATACATTCAATCATATTGAGAGTATCTACGTTGCTCTCTCCGCTAATTTGGCCCCGCCGCACGGACAAGGTATTAGAATCAGCTATGTGCGTAGAAACTCACTAGATCAGCCACGGAAAGTCTTACAAGGTCAGGCAAAGAAACTCAACAAGGCCACTCAAGCGTATGGAAGAACCTCAAGTCTTGATTTCGCTATTCAATGAAGACACTTCTCTACAAATATGAGATAAAACAAGATAATACACTATAAATCGCCTTACAATTTTATCTCCGTCATTCTCCAAAATGAGGAGAAGTGCACCCACACATTCACGCTTTGTCAAATCGTCAAACAACACCTTTGCAATATCAGATATGTGAGCTTTTGTAATATTTGCTTTCTTCCTTCCCATTCTAGCCCTATGCAACTGCTTTGGAGTTGAAAACCTAAATACAAGCCTCTTCCGCTTCTTCTCCCTCTCATTTACTAGAAGTATAGAATCCTTTGTAGCTTTCCCAGTCATTTGAAAGAGGCCACTTCTAATGACCAGAACTTGCAAACAAGGTTGAAGTCTTCTCAATTTTATCTTAGAATTCATTCTTCACGCAGATGCTATTGAATAGAATGTATAGAACTCTGGATTGAAATTCAAAAACTTATTATTTTAATTATCACAATTGCTATATCAATTAAAATACATGTTGGCAAAATCACAATAGCTTACTACCTGACATCTGTTGTCATTTTCTTCAACATGTGTTTTTGTTTCACTGATAACATTTAACTTTATCAGCTCTATGATTAAACTTTTAGATGCGATTAGTTCTAGAATATACTTATTTTTTGACAAACCTCAATTTTCATCGTGAAAGACTAATTTTCAAAGCCCACCTACTTGAGTTGATATTAAATAGCCGTCTCCATTGATATGCATGCAAGTGAACGCCTAATACACTTTGTCTTGTACCAAAAAAACCTCATATATCTTTACTCCCTCCATTAAAATTATCAACTTTCAATTCTATTTGGTAAGGCAGATAGAGTTTGATAGCTTCGCTACCATTTTGAAGATTGTCGGTTCCATATTTTGTTGCCACTGATTTGGCGCAATAATTGTGTCTGCAGTTGTAAATTCACTTCCTTATTTCTTCTCAGGCTTTTCATCCAAAATATGTCAAAGCACAATATTATTCGGTGCTTCAGTGTATACAAATCATTATATAGCTCTCTGAAATCCTCCTCTGTAATTGTTCTACTTCAAAGTTCTCTGTGATGGCGTCAGTTGAATTGGGCACGCTCAGTATAGTTAAGAAATCTCATGTTAGTGTTATGGTGAAGGTTAAGAAATCTCAATCAAGTTTCGTATATCTCATGATGGTCATTGCTCTGTTAGTGCAATTAGACTTTCTTCATATTGATATTCACTCACATCCCGTCAAGATTGGTGTTGATAGAGAAGCTGAGGAGCAATTGACGACCCTCCTTAGAGAACTCCCTTCGCTACAAATTCTCCTATAGTCTTGGAGGCCGGCAAAGAGTTTGTAGTGGAGCTTCTATTCAATCCAAAAGGTGCCGCTGAACAGAGTCTGTCCAAGGAGTTGGTGCATGTGCTTGAAAGGTGCAAGAACTTAACATCTTCAAATCTGCAAAATAAGGTCACATCTTTTCGGTACTTGAGGCGCTATGGAGTCATGGATCCTCTAAGTATTACAAAGCTTAGAGGATCCAGCAAATGGGCGTATTTGCAAAATAATTGTTTCCTGGACAAGGTTTTCAATCTGACAAGGTATTTGTTTTCAAAATGTCTGAAGTTGGACTAGGCCATGGTGTTGATCTTGAAAGGCGGATGCAAATTGGTAGAGATTTGCACAATGTTTGGATGATATTTGACCATGTCAAGCGTGTGAAGGGGTGGACCACCATGGCTTCTCGTGTCTATGATGCCTCTTATTGTATTGTCATGGCAATAGCTGTTTGTGACATGCAATCTGAGGATGTTGAGGCTCACTTGTATTTTGGAAGAACCTAAATGTTGTTGCAGCTCAACATGGCATTTCCACGCCTAACTTCTAGGATTTATGGCGAACAATGCCCAAGCTAATTGGAACGCGGTGAGGATCATCTACGGTTTTGGTGATGCAAAGATTCAAATGGATGACAAGGTCTTGGTGGTTATCATGAGGTGCTACAACCGAGGAAGGCCTTGTTTGCCTGGACCTTTGCTTGCTTTCTTGGACTTCCGTTATCGCCAATCAAGTGGATTTATGGAACTTGTAAGTGATACATTTCATAAGCGATAGAGCAGGCATTGGACCTAGTAAAGAAGATCAAGTTTGTGTTTGTCTTGTTCAACGCAATGCCTAAGGCACCAAATACACGAAGAAGCTGCAGGAGGCTTTAGAAGTACTGCAAGGTGCTTCAAAAATTTGCACTAGAGAGCCACATTTGGAAGGTGAAGAGGTGTTCTTATCTTTAAAGCGTAGGGTAGACATCCCCATTGGATCAGAATATGACCCTTATTGCCCTGACAAGATTAGCATGTCTCGATCGGTGAAGAGGACACAACGCGATGAAAACAACATTGTCATTCTTCTACACGATTGTGAGTCAGAATCTATATTAGAAGACATTCCTCCAATTATAGAAACAACAACTGCCATACAAATTCTGCATCATACAAAGGTGGTCCTTGAGGCAACTTGTAATGAGAAGAAGTGGCACATAGCGTGGCTTCTCAAAGACTTCAAGAAAAGCTTGTTTTGCACAACAAGCTATAACATAGAAAAGTGCGTTGCCAAAATTTTCCAGTACAACAAGTCTACAGGAACTCCTACTTACACGCGGACGATGACCCGTTACAAGAAGAACAAGGTGGAGCACATGGAATTTTTCTTTTGGAACAATGATATTGAGCGTTGTGTAAAGGGCACAAGGCTCAAGTAGGTTGTGGCAAAACCTCCCGTGCCCGAGGTTTGGCCTATCAAGTTTGGCACCAATCTTACTTAGAAAGAAGTATTTGCTCTAGAGCATGCAAGATTTTGATTGGCGGAATGCCCTACACTTGCACCACATGAGTTCTTTGGTGAATTCGGAAGACTTATCAATTTTGATGACTATCCAACACCGAATTCCCCTAACGAGTATCCAAAGCGCAGATTTGAGAAGAACATTTGACACAAGCCCCAGACACCATCCACAAAGCACTTCAACAGCTATGCGTCTGCTTTTTTTGTTAACGGTAAAATTCTCATAGTTAGGATGCTTCTTTCTCTAGGATTGGGTTCAACTATAACGTTTGAATCTTACCAAGGATCCAAGGCTTCATCATATCTTATCACAATTGTACAATTTTCTAGCTCCGATTGTCCATTTTTCAAGGATATGGAAACAAAGTCTCTTGGTAAGCGTGGTCAATGAGTAAATTGCAAACATATGTATTATATTTTTACTCAGCTTTGTCACCTGCTTCCTGAAGTAGATCAATTTTTCTACACACCGAGTTTTAGCTATAGTGAAAACAAAAGCGTATTGGAAGTTCTACCAAAATGCCAAATTATTGTAGCGGTTTGACAACTAGTTCTATTGTGCTTATCATTGCAAATTTTATTGAAATAGTGGTGAGACTAAAAGGGCCACCAATTCATATTGCAATACATGCATCCTCTTGTAGTTATCGTTTTGGTTGGATTGGAAATAAACCCAAAGCACCAAATCAGTATAGGTGGATTCGTTCGCGGGGAAAGATTGTTTGTATGAATGCCACTATGTTATTGTCACGATTGATTACACACTTGCGTCCTAACTTCTCTTAACAATTATCAACACTCAATCACTCTCTCTTGCATCACTCTAAACCTAACATTTCCAATTCTCTTCCTTCATGATCTCATAATCATGTCAATTTCTATTTTCTTCACTGTAATCACAGTACAGTATACTCAATAATACGTGATTATCTTCCCGTAATCACTTTCAACAACCAATTCTTTCATAGAGATTACAATCTCTTCACTTTCATAATTCCATTCTCTAACTTTTCTATCTTCACAATTCTCACACAATGCTCATAAACTTCATCTCCAATCACACAATCACAGTTCTTTAACTCCAATTTCATTCATACTTAATCTTAATCACAATCCTACAAAAGAAAATAACAAAATCAAAAGAAAACAAAGAGGTAGCACCAAGCTTGCCCCGGCTTACGACTATCACAGTCTGGCCTCGAATCCATCTTCCACAAACTCTTTATCCAAAAAAAACCGAACCTAACTTCCAGATTCCAAACGTCACATGAGTTTCCGCTTCTTAACCAACTTTTCACATAACTTCCCAAACTTACTAGTAAACTACAAAACTAACTTGCTAACTTCCGAAACTAACCAATTCTAATCCGCATGTGAATACAAAAACTAATTACACATTCTACATAGTCCCACTTCTAACTGTGCAGCGCCCTCGCAAACACAAAACCAATTTCTAAACTTCAATTGGTGTATTGGCATTGTCAGAAATCACAGACTTATCCTTCGGCGTCCTGACCCCCTCCTCTTCATCACCTTCATCTGCATCGGTGTTCGACTGGTCCCCTTATAACTGCTCCGTCAGATCTTCATTCAGCTCACCCAATACTCTTACCTGAGCTTCAAGAAGAGTGATCTGCTTCTCCTTGTCCTCCAATATCTTCTGCAATTCTGCGTGTTGAGTCGATACTAGTTCGGAATTGGTTGTCACGGGAACCAATTCCTGCGAAGAAACCGCACAGACCATAGCTCCCTCCAAAGAATTGACCTTGGTCTTCAATTCTTCGTTCTCCTTCTGCAACTGGTC
Source organism: Bryoerythrophyllum caledonicum (assembly GCA_963971425.1). Classification (NCBI taxonomy): domain Eukaryota; kingdom Viridiplantae; phylum Streptophyta; class Bryopsida; order Pottiales; family Pottiaceae; genus Bryoerythrophyllum; species Bryoerythrophyllum caledonicum. The sequence goes on along the minus strand of OZ020526.1, from coordinate 19,401,506 downwards.
CCGCAATGCCTCCCAATCTGCCTCCGATTTTCCTCTTGCAACCGCCAAAGCGGTCACCTTTTGCTTCTCCTCCATCCACTTCTCCTTGAGCGCCTTGCGTTCTTGATCATTGATTAACTCCAGGGCCTTGAGAGTCTGGCGCTCCTCAGCCCATTCTGATTCCTTCTTCTTCAATGTGCTTGCCAATCTCCCACCCTTGAGAGTATCTTCCGCCACTGTCCTCTCCAATTCTCCAATTCTAACCTTATACCCCTCAATCTCTCCCATCCTTAGTTCTAACTCTCTCTTCAATCTCGACTCACTATCCAGTTTGGTCACTGTCATCTGTAACTGGGTGAGCTGAGCTAAAATTACTTCCTTCAACCCTCCCGTCTGCTGCTCACTCCCTGATGGACCAATTCTCTGATACAGCTCTTCCGAAACTGGGGTTGCCGTAGACGTGCTTCTCAATTGACGACCCAATATTTGCAACTGGGGACCAATCTCACGCTGCTCACTCCCTACTGCCCTACGACACTCTGCCATACCTGGTGCAGCTTCCACAGACCGAATTGGTACGGAAATTGGTTGCTTCTTCTTCTCCTTGATCGGCACCTCCACCACTTCAACGTTCTTCTCCTTGCCCTCCTGCCTCAGGCCGAACTTGATGGCTTCGCTCACATAGTTGGCGCACAGCAGCGTCGTCACCTTCCCCATCTTCCTTTTTGCTTCCAGCTCCGCGTGGATCCTTGTCGCCACATACGCTGCCCAATTAAACACCATACCTTCCAACGTCGCCACCGTCGAAAGCAGCAACTTCTTCGCCATGTACGTCGAGTGTCGGTTCAGCGCCAACCTCTTCTGCACGAAGCGCATCCATTCACCCAGCTCCGGCGTAAGAGCTTCTCCTGTCTTCCATCCTTGGCCCTTCTCGAACGCCTTTTCTCCTGACTTGAAGTAACTGCCAGGTACAAAATCCGACTCCAAATCGCCAGACACCGGCAGCTCACCCAACGGAAGATACAGCACCTTGTTAAGCACTGTCTCGTCTATACCAATAATCTTCCCCTTCACTACACTCGACCCATCCGCAAGATCGTAATTCTTCAAGTACTCTGCTAACAAATCTACATCAATCGGTGGCAAGTTCTACGACAACCGAATGAAACCGTGCATGTACGCCTCACAAAAACACTGCTGCTTCTCCTTCGACCAACAAACCTCTAACCGAATAGGCTCCATATTCGTGACAATAATACACTCTAACGGTGGCAGATCTTCCTTACGCCTCACATTGCGTTGTCTCTCCTCCCTATTGGACTGTCTCTTGCTACGCTCCATCGCCATTACTCACAAAGACAAGTTTACTCACTCAACGATTCTCTCAAACACTCCAACACACTACAATTCATGCAAACTCACAATGTTTACAAGAGTCCCACTTCTGGCTTCTACAATGGTCTTTTTTCTTCTCTCTCACAATACCTCATAATGAACTGACCTACTCCATTAACTTTGACAGCTTACATTACCCTAACTGTCTCTATTCCCATCATTACCACTTCTTTCACTCACCCCACACGTACTAATCCATCATCACAACTAAACGACCTACCTCCCTTTTTAACTAAACCCGTCTCGGGTTTTTAATGTTCTATTATTATTTGAAGTCCAATTCTGACTACGTATTATAAAGCCGTAACCGATTGCCATTAATACGAGTAGTAAATTTAGTGCCCGTAAAATCTTCCAATTGCACTGAACCATTGGGAAAACCTTCAATAACGCGATATGGGCCATGCCAACGAACTTGAAATTTGCCTGGAAAATTTTTAAAACGACTATCATAAAGTAATACTAAATCATTGGGCATAAAAGACTTTGGCCGTAATTTACTATCATAATAATGCTTTTGCCTCTTTTGAGTAGTTTCCATTGTAAATAAAGCATTCGCACGAATTTCATCCAATTGTTCTAATTTCATTAACCGGTGTGCCAATGATTCGGAATCCCCTAATCGATTATCAATAGCGATTCGTAAACTGGGCACTTCCAATTCTATTGGTAAAATTGCTTCTTGTCCATAAACTAATTGAAAAGGTATAGCATTGGTAGTAATTTTAAATGCAGTACGGTACGCCTAGAGAGCAGCAAACAATTTGGTATCCCAATCTGTACCCGCTCCTGAAATTGTCTTCGTTAAAATCTTGCATAAAATACCGTTGGTCTTCTCGGTTTGTCCATTTGCTCTTGGATGATACGGAGTAGTTTTTCGATGTTTAATCTCATATTTTGCTGTTAATGCTTCAATTGTACTATTAAGAAAATGAGTCCCACGATCACTAACCAATTCCTTTGGACATCCAAAACGAGTAATAATATTTTCATATAAAAATGTAGCCACCGTACTGGCATTATCAGTCTTTGTTGCAGAAGCTTCAGCCCATTTTGTAACATAATCAGTGGCTACCAATATATAACGTTTTTGTCCAATCCGCGAAGCAGGTGCAATTGGGCCCACAAAATCAATACCCCATTTTTCAAACGGTGCTTGGGCAAGAATTGGTACTAATGGCATGGCTGATGTACCGGTTGGCCGTCCAATTCTCTGACATGGATCACAGCGTCTTACAAATTGGTGCGCATCCGCGAATAATGTTGGCCACCAATAGCCAGCCTGTAAAGCCTTCCGTGCAGTACTGTCTCCAGCAAAATGCCCACCACAGCTATCCAAGTGACAGCCTTCCAATATAGTACAAACTTCATGTTGATAAATACAACGGCGTAAAATTCCATCCTTTCCTTGCTTATATAAAGCTTCGCCAATCATTGTGTATGGTGCACTCTTTAAAATAAGACGGCGTTTAAGTTTCTCCGTAAAATGTGAAGGAAACGTTTGAAATGTTAAATACTGGAGCAACTCACTATATTCCTCAGAAATTACATCCACGGCAAATAATTGGGCATCAGGTAACGCATCGTCAATTGGTTCATTTCCCAATACATTGGTTAAACGAGATAAATGATCTGCATTGGCATGAGCCTTCCCAGGGCGTACATTGATAGTGAAATCAAATTCTTGTAATAACAACACCCATCTCGCAATACGTCCACTCAACTGAGGTTTATTAATCATATACTTGAGAGCATCATGGTCCACATGAAATACAAATTTATATCCAAGCAAATAATGTCGAAACTTTTGTACAGAATAAATCATTCCCAATGCTTCCCGTTCAGTCGTAGTGTAATTGCGTTCTGCGGCAACCAATTGACGACTAGCATAGTAAATTGGATGATCAAATCCCCTAACATCTTTTTGGCTTAAAATAGAACCAATAGCTACATTGGACGCATCCACATAAACATGAAATGGGGTTTTCCAGCACGGTGCCACCAGAATTGGTGCACTGGCCAATTTTTGTTTTAACGTTTCGAAAGCTACTGTACATTCTTTAGTCCAAATTGGACTAGTACCATCGTTTGGAGGTTTCTTTAGAAGATTGGTTAATGGCTGGCAGATAACTGCAAATGAATGGATAAATCTCCGATAATAACTAACATGGCCAACAAAACCACGGACTCCCGTTATTGTATCCGGTTGTGGTAAATTTAATATAAGCTTAACTTTATCAGGGTCCGTAGCAATACCAGCAGTTGAAACTATGTGGCCCAATAATTTACCAGAGGGTACCCCGAATTGACATTTATCCGTATTTAGAGAGATGCCATATTTTGCGCATTGTTCTAAACACTTTCCCAAACATTCCAAATGTCTTGCTCTGGTACTAAATGTACAAAAATCATCTAAAAATATCTCCATAGAAATTCTCAAATACTCTTGAAATGCTTGTGTCATCACCCGTTGAAATGTGGCAGGTGCATTACAAAGTCCAAATGGCATTACTTTGTACGCAAACGTTCCCCAATCCGTTGTAAAAGTAGTCTTCAATTGATCTTCCTTAGCAATTTTCACCTGATTATAACCGGAAAATCCATCTAAAAACGAGTAACATTCATGTCCAGCTACAGCATCTAATATACTTTCTGTAAACGGTAATGGAAAATAGTCCTTCTTAGTTGCCGCATTCAATTTCCGAAAGTCTTGACAAATACGAATTTTCCCGTTCTTCTTTGGAACCATAACAATTGGTGAAATCCATTCGCTATAGGGTACTGGGTATATAAATCCCACATTCAATAACTTATCCAATTCTTCTTTAACCAATAACGAATATTTCGGATTAAGTCGGTGTTGCCTTTGACGAACTGGTACAACATTATCTTCCAATATAATTCGGTGTTCACAGACTTCGGCTGGAATACCCTTTAAATCCGCATAAGACCAGGCAAACGCTGACTTATGCCTCATAAAATAGGAATGCCAAATTGCTTTTTCTTCACCCGTTATACCATCATAAATTCGAATATTTTTGGGATCAGTCTCATTACCCAAATTCATGGATTGACACTTTGGAGTTTTAAAAACTTCTTGAATAACCTTATGCTCGGTATCCGATTCTTTCATAAAATCAGACAAATTAGAACTTTCCAGTTCAGGTTCCATAGCACTTACTTGATGAACTTCATGGGGATTCATCCATTGTACAATCATATGATCAGAATCATCATTAGCAGCTGGATCAACTAAATATTCACCCAATCCGGTGCATTGATAATTAACGGGATTACATTCTACGCTGACCGGTTTATCAATATGGATGCAATTGAAATCTTCCAGTTCATCTTCTAACGATTCATCTTCACAGTCGGACGTGAATTCAAAATTAGCAACCTGTGTTTCCCCATGATATTGAACTGGGTACATCTGAAGTACAATTTTATCTTTCCCGGCCCCAATTGTCAATGTGCCTCTACCCCAATCATTACGAGCTTTTGCTTGATATAACCATGGCCTCCCCAACAGAACTGGTTAAGACAATATGGAACTTTGCACTCTGAATACAATGTAATCAATTTTGTAAGTAATGCCAGCAATAACGGTATCAATTCCCCTTAGTGTATCCATAGGTTTAACTCGACTGGAATCTGCCATTCGCAATACTACTGTTGTAGGTAACAATTGGTCCAAACCCAATTCATCCATTGTATCAGCGTTCATCAAATTTACACTAGAACTACCATCAACATGTACACCTGGAACTAACACACCATCAATAGAAACATCAATGGTTGGAGCTCCTGGATCGGGATTCAAACTGACCTCTCTAATTTCCTTATTACGAGATCGGCGTCGAATTAACGACGAGTTTAATGTAGTACGACAATCCGGTGCAATTGCCAACAATTGTTTCATGGAAATTGTAGGTTGAATTGTACTTAAGTCCTTTAAAATATCATACGGTTCCAGATTGGTTGTAATACCCAATGCTTGTTTCTTCTTTCCCATTTTGGTTTCCATTATTGGTAAATTGATCTTTCTAATTGGTTCCTTAACTGGTTTCGGCAAAACCACTAACATTGGTTCTTTCAATACATAAGATTGGTTTGGCAACTGGGACAATATTGGTTTTTCGAGAATTGATGATCGACCCAATATAGTAGTTGGTTTGGGATGAATATTCACCCCTGTTACTGGAATGGATTCACCATTCTGAATTGGTATTGGTTGATCCTCATCTATTGGTTTCTCCAATATTGGATTGGATTCGATATTTTTCTGTTGATTCCTTGTAAGTACGGCTTGGACGACTTCTACTCTATGCACTGGTGATTCCTGATTAGTTTTAGAGTTCTCTTCCACAATTTGTACTGTAGTTGGTACCTGCTGATCCCTGTTATTGGGATTAAATGGAGCATTACATTGGAAATATTGGTGACCAGATTGCTTACAATTTCCGCAAACTGGTGCATAATCTTCTACAAATTTTGGATTTGGGCAATCACTGGCATAATGCCCCAACTGCCGACATCGAAAACAACGAACTATCTTTCTTCGTGAACCACCTGGCATATTGGGTGTTTCAACGGGTATATAACGACTAGGCTGATTCCATGTAGCTTCAGTAAAAAATCCTGGTTGTCCAGTCGCAACAAATGTTGTATTGGGCTGTTGATTTGGCATAGCTTGGAAGTTGCCTTGTTGGTTGTTGCTACAATTTTGCATATTGGGTCCATAATTTGGGTTAAAATTTGGATTTTGAAAATTTCCACCACCTCTATTTTGTCGATTGGAACGATTACCGTCCCAATTTTCCATATTTCTAGTTTGCACTTGATTAACATCCCATTGAGTCGGTTGAATCATTGTCTGAGCGCCAAATTGCGGTTGACCATTTAAATACCAACATTTAGCGGTAGGATGTTTTCCACCGCAACACTTGCATTGTACTCTAGTTTGTCGAGGGGACGGACATTCCGTATCAAAGTGACCCTGCCCCTTACAATTATTACACCATACATTGGGTCTTGTATTGGTAGGCTTTTGCCGTTTTTTTTTTCTTTGGCCATATTAACCGCCAATTCTTCCATTTTCTTTGTAAGATTTAATAATAACGTCTCATTCGAATTTGGTGCAGCATTTGAAATTGGTAATTCATGTGGGGGATAAGTCAATGCCGAAGCATACGGTACTACTGCTGTGGGCGGTACTGATTGCAACGGCGTTGCATTGATCACTCCTTGTAAATTGGTAGCCCCTTGAGCCGCATTCACAGCCCATGGATAACTTCCTATTAATGTATTTCCTCTTTGTACTTGTGGATTCACCGAATTGGGAATCAACGTAGGGCCTACAGGTAACAATTGATCATAATGACATCTTCCCATATCTTTGCACGTTCTAAAGATGCTCCTACGGTGGCTGGTTGAGCCTCTTTTACAAACATTTTCAATTCCTGTGGATTCAAACCATTCGTTATTATTGACAATATAAATGACTCCGGCATTTGATTATTCGGCCATTTGCGAAGTATATCTGCAACTCTCCCATAATAAGACTGAACTGGTTCGCCTAAAAACATTCTGCTTGTAATTAAACTTTCTCAAAGACGATTTTCAAATCCAATTGGCCTAAAATGCGTTAGAAAAGCGTTTTTTAAAGCTTCCCAATTTGGAAACTGACCAACTGTTTGACGATTATACCATTCAAATGCCGTATCTTTTAACGTGGCAGGAAACCATCTCAGCCATATATCTTCAGTTCTTCCATTATTGGCTACACAAGCTGTCAAAAATTGAGACAAATGATGATCTGGATCTGAACCTGGCCAACCACTAAATGTTGGCAATGGTGCAACACTGGTGGTGCGATCTCCTACTGCTCCCATTGCTACCGCAATCGGGACTTGAGGTGCCGCTTCAGCCATTGGTTGTAATATTGGTTTCCTTCCAATATCTATTCGAATACTTCCTCTTCCTTTACTTCTGGTTCTATTTAAACCTTCGTCTGAAGAACTATCACTTGTTTCCAATCCTTCTGGACTCTTACTACGTCCACTTCTCGAACACGAAAATGATGTCACTCTCCTAAGTTTTTCTCGTTGAGTTCTTTCCCTTAATTTTCGTAACGACTCCCTTGAACACAATCTATCGTATCTTTCTTTAATCTGTCGATTCCTTCTTTGTAAATTGTCTTCATTATCACTGCTCATAATCCTTCATTTCTTCCATACATAATCTATAACACGCCACTTTATACTCCATAAAATTATAACCGAAGACCGATTCTTATAATATATATATTTTTTTTTTTTCTTTTAAACAATTCTTAACTTTTCATAATAATATCCTTCCCCGGCAGCGGCGCCAAAATGTAGTTATCGTTTTGGTTGGATTGGAAATAAACCCAAAGCACCAAATCAGTATAGGTGGATTCGTTCGCGGGGAAAGATTGTTTGTATGAATGCCACTATGTTATTGTCACGATTGATTACACACTTGCGTCCTAACTTCTCTTAACAATTATCAACACTCAATCACTCTCTCTTGCATCACTCTAAACCTAACATTTCCAATTCTCTTCCTTCATGATCTCATAATCATGTCAATTTCTATTTTCTTCACTGTAATCACAGTACAGTATACTCAATAATACGTGATTATCTTCCCGTAATCACTTTCAACAACCAATTCTTTCATAGAGATTACAATCTCTTCACTTTCATAATTCCATTCTCTAACTTTTCTATCTTCACAATTCTCACACAATGCTCATAAACTTCATCTCCAATCACACAATCACAGTTCTTTAACTCCAATTTCATTCATACTTAATCTTAATCACAATCCTACAAAAGAAAATAACAAAATCAAAAGAAAACAAAGAGGTAGCACCAAGCTTGCCCCGGCTTACGACTATCACAGTCTGGCCTCGAATCCATCTTCCACAAACTCTTTATCCAAAAAAAACCGAACCTAACTTCCAGATTCCAAACGTCACATGAGTTTCCGCTTCTTAACCAACTTTTCACATAACTTCCCAAACTTACTAGTAAACTACAAAACTAACTTGCTAACTTCCGAAACTAACCAATTCTAATCCGCATGTGAACACAAAAACTAATTACACATTCTACACCTCTCCAATTTCATCTTGCCATGTTTGATATGCTTTTTAGTAGTACTCTAAATCCTATTTGCCCTAAACCAAACACTATGTATGAAATTATCTTCACAAATATTTAGAATACTAGGAAGAAATCACTTTGAAGAAATTACTATCTATATTTGAATGTTATAAAAATAATTGTCAATTCACAATAGTGTTGGTATGGCTGAGTGAGCTCTGTAATTTCTGGTGAGGAGGAGTGTGGGACTTAGTCGCAAATCATACACCATAGGCCACAAAGAGTGCTGGACCTTGTCGAGAGCCCCTATCTTGCATCTGATTTGATTCTAGGGTTAGGCCCAGGAAGCAGGCTGTGTTGGAAGGGCTCACAAGCTCCACATCTGAGGTTTAGTGAGGAGATCGAGGTACTTTGAAGTAGGATTTGTAGAGAGTTTTAGATCTGAAAGCTTGGGGACTCGTATTGGACATAGATCTGTTCCTCAAAGTACCAACATACCTAACTGCCTTAATCTGAGAAAGTTTCCAAATCTGCAAGCCACCCACAAGTCCCACACCCTCCGAACAAGCGCCACATCATACAACATTGGAGAAAGGACTAACAAACTCGAGTTCAGGAGCTATTGCGCACCATATCAGGCTATTTCTTACCCACACACCTTCTTTTCATTCTTGCTTATCCTAGTACTAGTATGTTTTGTTTGCATCCTTCTAGTACACCTTAAATTCACACTAGCACCAACAGAATGCTCTCTAGTACACACATCTAGCCACGAAAGACACAACACTCTCACACACATAGAATTTGCTGGTAACAAGTTGCACCTCACCATATTCACACACATTAGCTGTAGATCACAAAAATTTCACCAGTACACCACACACATATACATTTGCACTAAAACCCTAAAAAATTACACTAGATTCGTAACTCTAAACAGCACGCAGAAGCGCTTGCAATTTTTTTCAGATCTAGAGCTAGCTGCGAAGAAGCAGCAACACTACAGCAATAAACCAGAGCCACCCTGCGTGCATCCGCAAACAACCTGCAAAAGCGGCGCATTCCTACAAAGAGTCAGCTACAAAGACAAGCAACCTGAAGAAGACTTACAACAAGGGACTAGCAAGCATGCACATGGACAAGAACAACACGAGCAGGAGCAATCAAGAACAAGAACAAAACAGGTGAGTATAAACACTAAACCCTTGCTTTTCTTTACTTTCCTTCATAGCCCCCCTTCCTGCAATAGGTGCCCCCTCTCTTCCCTCCCACCTCCTTCACCTGCAACTACTCTATTTTACCTCCACCCACTACCTACAGCCTCCCTCACGTCCCCCTCCCTCTCCCTAGCTCCCCCCAGCTCTCAAACCCCTCTCTACTCCCCAGCCCTCCCCTGCTCTAAATCCCCTCCTTACTCCCTAGCCCTCCCCTCTCAAACCCTCCCCCCTCTCCCATAAACTATGACCTCCAGGCTCCCTCCCAAAACATGTAGAATCTCACCCCGACCCCGCCCCCTGAAAATAGAACCCGACTCCCAACACACAAACCCCAACCCCTGTAGACAGACCCCCCACAAGCAAACCCCGGCCACCCTAAACAGACTGCAACCCCCCCCGACTCAACGGACAGACAAGATCGCGGACAGATAAAAACCCTCTCCGACTCTGACCAAGACTTGAGGCAGCGGACTCGACCCCGACGAAACGTAGATCTTTTGCAACGGACTCGACCCCGACTGGAACACCTATAAAAATGAGCCCGACCCCGACCGGACGAAGACATACAGATCACGACCTCCATAGAGAATCCCCCCACAGCCAAACCCCGACCACCTGCAGTCAGACCTTAACTCCTCCCCGATTTAGTCGACAGACAAGATCGCAGAAATACAAGATCCCCCCACGACTCTGACCACGACCTGAAGCAGCGAACTCACTAAACCTCTGCCCCCCCCTACATGAGTTCGGCCTCCCACCCCCCGCTCAGACCAACATAGTCCTCACACATAGAACCCTGAGCACCCCCGCCCAGCGACATCATATCCCCTACAATGACTCTCGAAACGTGAACGACGACCTGCATTGCGTCATTGGTAACCAAGACTGTGACTCTCGAAACGTGAACGACGACCTGCATTGCGACATTGGTAACCAAGAGTGCGACACTAGTAACCAAGACCGTTACACTAGAACCCACGCTTGCGACCTCCCTACTCCCTTCAGCGACCCCCTAACTCCCTCCAGCGACCTACCACTTCCCCCTACAGACCCACCACTTTCCCCTAGCAACCCCAGAACCTCCAGTAGCGACCTCCTAACTCCCCACAGCGACACTTCAACCCCCATTAACGAAGCAAGACCAACAGGAGCCGTGACATAGAGCCCTCCCCTTCCTCAACAGCATCCTTCTCACACATTCAAGGTAACCTTTCTCCCCAAAAAAAATGATGATATGGACTGGGTGAAATTGGAAAAAAGCAAAGTGGGGGTGATGCAGAAAAAATCAACTCAAAACATAGCAACAGACATCCGCAAGGAACCTCAACAAGGGAGACAACACGCCCAAGAAACACAACACAACCAAGCACAAATCAGCAGGAGAGAGTAGAAGAAAGAAACCTTGCTTCCCCAACTCCAACGAATACACAGGTAAGCCCCATTTCTCTATATCTACAGGAACCCCAAGCTACATCAACCAAAGGTAGGCCCCGAGGAGTAGCCAAGCGCCACTTACGACTAGAAGACCAACAGGTAAGTCTCTCTAACCAACTCTCTTGTTTCAGTGACACCATGGCTGGGTGCGCTATGAGGAACTTGGAGCTTAGCGATATTATGGACATAGAAGCACCATTGGAGAAGGAGATGACTTACAAGGAGATTATGGACAAAAATCATGGAGAAGATATCAACAATAACAAGAAGATGAGATGCTCTACCCAAGAAGAAGGTATATCTTCTTTCACAACTCCTATTCTCTCTAACTTCAAGTTTTGGCTAGGGCTCCAAGCCATGGAAGCCCTTGCCATAGATGAAGGCAATATGGAGCGTTATAGCGGGGAATTGGTGGAAGACTTGATCTCAAGAGGCTTTAAGGTGGATGAAGCGGAGGAGGCTAGCAAAGCAAGGATGTCCTTCCCATATGTGCCACAGGAGCTCTATCCAATGTCAAGAAGGGGAATAGTGGGGCAACACTATAATATTACCCAACTCCCATTTGACATCACCATCAACAATGATACAGGTATGTCACATGACTTCCATGTTGCTATCAATTTTGAACTCCCCTCATCCCCCCTCATGCATGGTGAAGTGAAAGACATGGTATCCAAAAGACTAGAGAAAATGTGCATACCACTTGGGACCGACTTGATAGACCCAACAACGATCCATTGTCTAAGTCTTTAAGCAAGGGGGCAAGAAAGGCGTGTGGGCTGGCATCATTAAGCTCCATCTACTCAAGCCCGAAATGGATGGAATTATGCTACTCAAAGGCCTAAGATATTTTATCCTCAACATTGATGGGCATGACGTTATTGGCAAGGTATGCAAGACATACCGCAACATCTCACGTAACACTAATCTATCGGTGAAAATCAAAAGTGACACATTAAAAGGAACCTCAACTCATGCCCTTTTCAAGGACATATTACTTAACAGCTTCAAATGAGGACAAGAATTTGAGGTTACAGGGGTGCATAAGTATATGGAGGATACACATGCATTTAGTATTGCCACCACACCCCAACAGGCGACCAAGATTCAACTCCACCAAGTCACCACACAACAAGAGATCATACAAGTCAAGCACACCAAACCCGCCGGGAGCAATACACTAGAGGCTAAGGCAAGAAAAGACGCATTGACATTGACTCTATCCCCACTCCCCCTCCGCATGAGTACCATGGAGGTTAGCGGTGAGATTCATAAGATTATGGAAGTTACTAATGTGAACACCATTTGGTTTCACAAGGAAGTTAACAACGGTCACAATGGGAGTGTAAATGTGCACTGCACCAACCCAATTGTTTATAAACAATTTGTGGGCAAAACTTTTATGATGGGGGGAAACTATGTGGAATACGCTCCACACCGTCAAAGCCTGAATGGAGTGGAACCCCCATCCAAAGAATTGATCAAGTCTTTTGGCTTCGGGGATATCAACACCGCCATTGTTAATACGGTGGAAACCTTCAAATTGCAAGAAGGATACTCCAATAACATCTCCAAGGCAGACATTATAGACATTGTGGAGAAAGCGGTGGAAGTGAGCAACAAAAAACTACATCAAGAAACTAGAGACTATGTTGATCAGAGACACGAAGAATTGGCAGAAAAATTACTAAACCTTGAGGACAACTTGACCCTTGTTCTCTCATCGCTGAAGGACGTCAATAGTCGCATGAAGAAACCAAGACTAGAGAACCCACAGCCAAACCCGTAGAGACCAAAGATCTCAAGGCACTACAACATAGATCTTTCCTCATATCCCTACCCTACCATAGAATACAATATAGTATAGACTACTACCACATTATTTCTCCAAGCATACTACCACTAATATCTCTACTATACTATACTTCTACTATACTCTATATCTACTCCCACATCTACCGTAGACTACAATATAGCAAAAGCTACTACCGAACCACTTACATTTCGTACATACATAGAAATACCAATACATACATGGTATACAATTGTATTAGACACTCTACTCAATACAAATACAAAACACAAAAAACTCATGTATATACAAGTACAAAGATCTCATACATCAAAAATACATACTCCAACAAAGAATCATCCTTCAATACATATAACAAAATCCATACAAATATATACACACAAAAACCACACACTACTAACAACAGTGTAACTAAAAGAGATGCCAACAAACCTTCCAACAACACAAAACACATAACAACACACAACACTACTCAAGCTGTGCACACGCAAACAACCATACACCAAGTACCACAAAATCTAATACACACACAGATAAACAAAATACATAACTCTCCACATATCCAAGAAAAAACAAAAAACACACCTACAAAAACACTCACATAAAACCACCCCTCAAACAATACACACAAAACTTTATAAACATCCAACCACACCTACAGGCATATAGTACACTCACACAGGAATACATATCAAAAATAGTTATAAACTGGCACAATAACCTCTCTAACAGAACCCAAAACTACAACAATAACCACACCAAGACCTACGCACGCACTTACACACAAATACTTTTAATAAAATATATAACTTCAATTAATCAAATCAACAAACAATCTATCATACAAAATTCGAAACACACCACTCATATAAACTACAAAGAAGAATATACGCAGACATTGATAAACCAAATAACAAAATATTTAGCTCACAAAACGCAAAACATAAAAAATGGCTCTTCTTACACACTTAAGAACACAAAAAATACAAATACCAACAAAAACACATTAAAAAATTCAACTCTTAAAGAACACCCACAAAAACTCACTAAAATACTACTAACACTACCACACTTACAAAAGCATAGCTTACTCATGAATACAAAATTACTCCCACATCTAAAAGAAAAAACTACTAAAAAACCCCCAAAGGAAAATATTGATAAAACCTTCCTCCTACTATTATGTGGTGACATTGAACAAAATCCAGGGCCTATGCCAAATATACTACACAATCATCCCTCAGTACACAAAAAAAGAGAAAAAATGTACTTTATTCCAAGCACTATAAAATTTCAACCAGAATACCAACATCTTACAAAAATATACGCTCCCCTCATAAAAACCTCCCACGTACTTTATAATGAATACAATAATATATATCCACACTTATGTCGCTACATCCAAACAATTCAACATTTCCCCCCAACACACATAATATATGCCCTCATAGTTACAATTAGCCCATCTATTGAAACGTGTAACTACATATTTTCTTCAAATAACCAACAAGACTCACACACTTTTTGGACTACTAAAGTATTATACACACTAGGAGCTCTACAAAACTCCCCAGAGCGCCACACTGCCACCGAACACAAATATACTCAATTTCAAAAAAATAACCAAAACATAATAAACCCACCAGACTTAATCCAAGACAAACTTTACGACAGCATACACAAACACTACATAGCTGTGACCCCCCAAATACTAAAAAATGAATTCCCTTTTCTTCCACATGAACTAATTAATGAATCACTAAGATGTCTCGAGCCCATTCCTGAATACTCTAAACCATCGCTTAATAATTACACCCCTCCAATACCACAAAGCCCAACAAATAACCAAAACAACACAGTTTTCATCACATGGAACGCAACATCTCTAAACACTACACTCCCTAGCATCCAAAATTTAACCACGGAACTTCAAATCACTCCAGCATTCATCTTTATACAAGAAACCAAAATAACAGCTACAAAATCAACGAAATATATTGAAAGATTATTTCCGGACTATAAACTAATATTCAATAATACACAAGGACTTACTAGATGTATGCAACAAAGAAGACCCTACAGACATACTAGAGGAGGGTTATTGACACTCATTAACAAGACATATGCATTCCCTGGCAATATAACCAAAATTCCCATCCCGGCTAACATATCACCTTACCTACAAATTATAAAAATCACAAACAATCCACTCCAACCTTGGCTACTCATACATCTCTACATGCCCTCACACCCGGAAGATATTGGACTTATACACGTAATACAAACAAATATCACAATTCAAATCCAAAACCACCAAAACCACACCCATATTTAATCGGCGACTTCAACAGGGATATTGCTCTTATTGGTCGAACAAATGGAGATCATATCACACCCCCCCAAGATATAGACTTTGAATGGAGAACATACACTGACTTCCTCCAAATGACATACATACACACCAACACCACTTTCTCAAGGCAAGGTGGAAACAACTATACAGAGACTAGCCTAATAGATGGATTTTACATAAACACCCAAAATAAACAACAATACTCTTGCATAACACACATAGATAATAACCTAAATTCAGACCATTACCCACTTCAACTACATATCCCAGACAATACACTAATCAGCAGAATACCACAAATAACAAACAGCGATAGAGTCAGAATCTTAAACCCCATACCAACGGACAACATGGAAAAATTCCATAGCGCCTACTTTGAAAATAACGCATTAACCATAGAACAACTTACCAATACTCTAAATAATAATACAAATCTCACTGACACACAATGGTTAGAAACATGTAAAACATTGGATACACTAACACAAGAGATATCAACCACACTTGAACAAACTTGCAAAGCAGAACCTCTTCCCCAACTTACCCCCAGAACTGCACAACAAGGTGGATTCTTACCCCGTAAGCTAGCAAAACCATGGAAACAATATCTATCAACATACCACCTTATCCGTAAAACCATACTTATAGCAAAATCTATCACTAACTAGTGTAACCATAGTATAATCCACAGCTTACAAACCCACAGATATGTAAACATACCACAACCACCCGCAGAAGACAACCTAGTAGAAACTTGGATTACAGAAATAGCACTATTAGCACGACAAGCCAAAAAACAGGCCCAAAAAATTACAACCAAATACAATAAAGAATGTATACGGAAGGCCATATCCAAATACAGACAATTATATGACAAAAGTCCTAAAAAGATAAATAAAAAGGTTTTCAAAGACGATACAATATATGCACTTGACTCCATTATAGACCAACAAGGCAACATCCTTACAAGCCCGGAAGACATTGCTAATGAAATATATAGACAACAAGTGAAAATATATAAACCGACAATACCCCTATGTCACTACCAACATACACATCCAGCTACATGTGTGTGCAGTGTTAGACAATACCCTTGGAACGACGTAGACAGATTTATCCTAGAGAAAAGAGGGGAGCCTGATATCTCACTACATACATACTTTAATAAAGAAATATTTGACTTGTGCCTTAAAAAACTAAGTAAAAATAATGCCCCTGGACCGGACCGCATTCCAAACTCAATACTAAAAAGATGCCCGAGAAATTCCATACATTACTATACCTGTTTTTCAAACACTGCTACAGACAAAAAAGAATTCCCAAACTATGGAAAACTAGCCTAACCATACTACTTTATAAAAAAGGAGACCCGTATATCCTAACTAATCATCGACCAATTGCCTTAGCAAACACAATCTACAAATTATATACAAGTACACTAACATCAATCCTGTCCACATATGGAGAGAGACATAACATATTACATGACAGCCAAGAAGGATTTAGAGGCGAACGCAGCACTGCTAGACAAATACAAACACTAATCGCTGCTCTCGAAGATGCTAAATTCACCAATCAAGATATATACATCCTATATGTAGATTTTAAGAATGCATTTGGATCTATAGATCATGCAAGATTACTTGCAATTATGACTGACCTTGGATACCCGACTGATGCAGTTACACTTATTGGAAATATCTACTCACAATCCACAACCTCATTCATTGGAGAACACTTCGGGAAAACGCACCCAATTCCTATATAAAGAGGCACAATCCAGGGCGACACTTTAAGCCCATATCTCTTTGTAATATTCTTGGAACCTCTACTGAGATGGCTACATCGTGGAAAATATGGATATACACTAAGAACGTCAGGAATCACAATCAATTCTGCCGCATATGCAAATGATCTAGCACCATTATCCGACAAACCAAAATCCCTACAAACACAAATAAACAAAATAGACAGATATTGCAAATGGTCTGGAATGGATGTTGGAGTACCCAAATGCGTAGTCACTGGATGCCCCAATAAATCAAAATTGAACCCCACAACCTTTAAAGCACATATGCAAGCCATAAATATTAACTATAGAAAGCAAGCTATCCGAGTACTACATCAGAATGAAGCATATGTATACTTAGGAGCTCAAATGGTACCCACCTTAAAATGGAAAATCCAAACACATGTTACCACTACAAAACTCAACAAACAGTGCCTTGCACTTACAAATTGCCCAGCCACTATGAAACAAAAAATCAACATGATAGACATTGTTATCAGACCTGGGATATCATATAGTTTCTATACTGTACCATACTCAATGCCAACACTAATAAAGTTAGACAAAAAAATCATAGCAATACAGAAAACAATATGTGGCCTCCCAAAATGCACACCAAACATTTTGACACAACTCCCACATAATCAATTTGGCCTTGAAGCGTTCTCACTAAAGAATGACTATCTACGATGTATTGGTGAACAACTGCTAAATGTTCTAAATGACAAAGGCAGACTAGGAAAAATATTTAATGGATTACTCCACTTCATATTAGCCAACTACGGAGGCGCAAAATCAATACCCAGAATCAAAAGCCCCAATTGTTACAGATCCCCAATCACTCGCACGCTATTCTTACTCAAGACAGAAGGAAATACATACTTAAAAAGTACAATAGACAGTTTTCTCATAGCACCCGCACCCTTAGAAACTATATGGCGTACAAAAACCCCGATAATCCCACATTTAATTGAACAAACGTCCATAAAACTACTACAAAAAATACTCACAACTAATATCACATCACTTAAACAAATCACCTTACCAAACGGCACACATCTAATGAATATAGATGAATTCCAAAGATACCACTCTAAATCCACCAAACTAATAAAAAGCGCATTAAACCTAGCAAACTATTGTTCTGTCTTCCCGAATGTAATGACTCATGCTCTAACACTTGTAACATGCATGCAAACCCACGTACACTAAAAGAAGAATATACTAGCCTCAATAACAATATAACTCCTAACATCCCTACCCCGCCGATCCATCCACCAGACCCACCACAATCATGTTACAGTATCCCAAACCACCTCCACATATCCTCAAAAATCCCACAACAAACCCTATACAACACATAATAGGAGTTAAACACTGTACATACCAGGACATTAATGATATAAAATTAGAGTATAATGTATTCCACTACCAATGGGAAAGCCAAGGAAATATATATAACCAATGGCTAAAACAACGAAACCTATTTCCATGGCACGATCCTAATACCACCTCTCACCAAATAGAATGCCTCAAACGATACTACCAAGCCCAAACCAACAAATTCTACTATAACATCATACAAGCACACCACCCACAAGACCAATGTATAGACATTAGATCCATTACACCCCCGACACAAATCCCCCTAGCACAGATTTCAATCACAGAATGTAATCCTCAAAAAGACATTAAAACTCAACAACACACCATTCAAATTCAACAAAACAAAGCACACATCTATGAGAATAGAGGAAAATACCTAACAACCATCCCCACAAGTAGACTAGAATGGCTTTGGAACCAAAAACCCAACCATTTGAAACTGAAATTGTTTGGCTATATCAAAGATACAAATACATAATTCCTAAAACTGACCCCCTTAAGAGAACACATTACACCATACCAACAGAAATACTAGATTTCTTCACCACAACATATAACATTCAACAATCATACTTCTCATCCCCAGTCACATGTTCTACAAAGATATCTAAATTTTTCTCCCCCTTCTCTAGAGACCAAATTTTTGGTTCACTTGGAAAAGCATTTGATTACAAATGGGATGGTATTGGATATGCACACCCACACAATAAAGATGAAGCCAAACAAGCATTACATTGGGCCAGAATTGCAGCAAAGCATAACTCAAATAATATAACCTTTCTTGTATTGCCAGACGAAGATTGGTACCAAAACCTTACTCCCCATAAAGGTCCATTCTTAGAGTCTCACATTATATGTCTATTCCCACCAGAGGCCATAACCTACTTTGAACCAACCATACCAGGTGAACTAAACAAAAAACCCAGAACAGAAAAATCCACATTACAAATAATATGCGTACATCATCAAAACAACACAATAGGCACCAAAACAAATATAGAACATTTAAAATCACTAACCAATACCCTCAACATAACACAAATATATGTCAACCTAGCGCCATCAACACCCACACCTATCAAGGTTAATCGTCATAAACAATGGTCCAAAGCCAAATACCCAAATTCAATCACAATACCTCCAAATACTTCAACACCACTTCCATCCTACAATACAAATCTACCACTTAAATTTAACCCAGAATATAGCTACTACACAGATGGATCATTTAAAGAACCTGAAGAAGTAAGACCAGGACACTGGCACAGAGAAAAAGCCAGCTTTGGCATATATAATGCACAAAAGGACATCAAAATAGCCAAAAGACTACAGGGACTACAAAACATCATCAGAGCTGAAATGATGGCTGTCGATAAAACACTACGCATTCTAAATGCTAAATATCCATATGAGCTCGCATACATATTTACAGACTGCATCAATGTATTATACCTTCTAATTACACAAATTCAACATCCTACTATGCACAACGGACACCCTGATAAAACTATCTTAACATCAATGGTACAAATGCTACAAGCAAGAACCCAACCCATATCATTACACAATGTTAGAGCCCATGTGAACATTGATGGGAATGAAAAAGCAGATGAACTAGCAAAAAATGGTAGAGAAAGAGCACATAGAGAAGCCAGAGAACCATTCAAACATGCCCACCCCACACCATACTATTACCAAAGGAAATAATGGCCATCTATGGATGACACCCCAGACAAAGGCCCCATTAGATTCCTACCAAAATACCTTAAAAGATATGATTTAGACAACAACTTAACAGAACTCGCCAGAAATTTCCCAAACATAGAAAAGTGGACAGGAAACAGAAACATTGACAAGGAACTTTCCAATGAATTTTGGTCAAACCCTCTTATCACAGACTCACAAAAAACTTGTCTCATAAAATTTAGAACAGGTCAATATATGGGAAATGCTCGAAAGCAACTATTCTTCGAACGAGAAAGATTCCCCTCCATTACATGTCCCATTTGCAACTCCACCAAACCAGACACGTGGTTACATGTATTGCTTAAATGTCAACAACCACACATCCACGCACTAATTGTCAAAAGACATGACTAAGCAGTATGGGAAATTAGAAAATTACTTGTATCTTCTAGCAAATCTAGGTGTCTCATCTATATGAACGCTGGCACATTTCACAACAACCCACCGGAAAACACTGTCCCTCAATGGCTACTACCATGTACATGCAACATTCAGAGATGCCAATGCAACGCCAGATTTAAACCAGACTTACTATGCATCCGAGGCGTGCCACACAATCATCCTCCACCAATTACCCCAAACCCAATCTTTACCATACAATTCATAGAATTCACATACTGCAACGACCTGTTCCCTCTGGAAACAATAACATACAAAACCAACAAATATCAGCCTCTTCTCGATGAAATCAGCTCCTTAGGAGCTCGATGGAAAGTGGACCCATTAATTGTAATCACGGCCAGAGCCATAGCCACCACGCATATTCCCTCCATGGAATCACTCGAATCCACACTTAAAATCTCAAAGACCTCCATTAAAAATACCTTCAAAAACTTTAACACCATTGCTATCCAACATGCTATGTCTATCCTCCTACACAAACAAAGTCTTGAAAACAATCAACCAATGCCTGACCCACATACCTCTTAAACTTATCTTACTTACCAAGTTTGTTCTTCCAAATTATCTATCCTCTCATTTTCTTCGTTACTATAGTGTCTACCCTTGAAAGGGGGAAGTAGTTCCACCATGCTAAACCTTTGTCCAATGAGCATCGTTTTAGTAAGTGGTACGAACAGACACTCTTTTCACGCCGGTCTCCTTTTAGAGACCGGAGTTCTTCTTCTTCTTTGAATGTTATAAAGGTAGTCTTTACATGCTGAATAAATGCATAGTTTGAACATTTTCAATTCAATATGTTGCTAAGTTGAATTTTCAAATCATCCCAAAATCCTTATCTCATTTTCAATGTATAAATGCAATTACAGAATTTTTCGTTTCCACGATTATAGGCTCATTCATTTTCCACGGTTACGGATTGAAAAAAATTACCAATAATAGAAAAATATATTATTCATAGCACTTTTTAAATATTTTTCATACCAATATCATCAAGTTTTCAGGAAATTTCTGCATAAAACCATTTTTTATCTGCTCACCGCTCGCCACTTTCTACTGACAAAATAGCTTCGCTCCTTTGAGTGGTACTAACTTTCAAACCATGAATCCAAAAATAATAATAACAATACCTCCACAAAGCTCTTATCAAGGACAATCTAGTTTAAAAGTTCGAAACATAAAAGATTTTTTTTTCAAATTTTAGGAGCCTGCCCAAAATCAAAATCGTCCCTACTAGAGGCACTGGATCTTTTAGAAGTTAGCCCTTACAGCGAGCGCTATAGGCCACCTCCGTGGAATTTTGAACTATGACTTAGTCGTGGAGTAAGGTGAGCATGTACTAGGACTGGCGGCACCAAAATCGGTGCAAACATTAGCAAACAACAATGATTTTTGCACAGTAAAATTGCTTTGAGATATATCTGTTAATAATTGATGTTCTGCATAATCTATTTTGTTCATAGTTTTTCTTGGGCCTTACGAGCTTGTAGGCCTTAAAAGATTAAAGGGCTTGTTGATTATTTAGAATGAAGTGTGGCGCTTCATAATCCTTTAAGGCCAATGAGCTTTTTTGGCCTATGAAGATCTACAAGTGTTTTAGATCATGCAGAATGGCATCTAGGCGGTGGATACATTTTACAACGGAAATCTACATACTTGTTTCACGGAAATCACTGTAGCTCGTCGATGCTTGCACCAATTGCGGTGGCGATGGTCTCAATAGATGCCCATCTTCCTCCACCACTAAGTCATGGTCTATTTTTTCCTTTGAGGTGGCCTATAGCACTTTCTACAAAGGATTTTGTCCCAACATGGCCCATATATGGTCGATTGGCCTTAACCCATAAAGGCCCAAGTGTACCTACGGGGTACATAAATGTTCACTTTGACTGTGATTATCGTTCAATCTGGACGGTCTAAATTCTCAAAATTTTGACCACATCATCTCATATAATTTTAGAAGATGATCACACGGTTACATTCTCAAAAAATTCATCTTGGAAATTCTAAATCACCGGAGTAGAGATTCATCTAAATGCCTTGGGCCTTTAGGGGTTAAAGGATTAATTTGTGGATTGGCCGTGCTATATCCTCTTCATTTCAGATAAGAAAGTGGAGATGAAAGTTGCAATCATTGGTCTTATCTCAATCAACAATTAAAAGTTGATAATAACTTACTGTAGTCTAGCTTCACTGGGGTTGACATTGTGAAAGCCTTCACTTCATATATGCTTTAAACTTGATGAGGTCGTTAATGCTGTCCCATGTGCACTGTGCTGGAAGCCTGTGCGGTTCTCCACACACAGTAACTCTATGGAATCATTCTTTACCCCGCTGAGCTTATGGCGCACAACAGTCCTGGCCACATTGTAAGGCTCTGTCGTAGCAATCATACTAGGGATATTTTGTTTTGTCTTCTTCAACATTACGAGTACGAAACGAGTGATGTTAGGGAGCGAGTAGGATAATTTAATTGTTTTTAGGAAATATATTCCTTCATTGAATGTGCAGCCCTAATCATAGCACTTTAAGAGATACAGACCGCGAGAAATTAGAATCGTCGCTGTGGGTTTGTTTGCTGAGATGGTCATATAGTGTACACCGTACTGGCGTAGTAACATGGGGAGGGTGGCCGCAATGTGAGATATTTGGAGATACGAAGGTATGGCCCCCAGCAACAAACTCATGAGTCGATGAAGCAGGAATTATTACTCTCCGCGAGGCCCGTCCACAAGATTAGCAAACCATAGCAGACGCCAAAAATGGGAGGAGCAGACAAGGAGAGGAGGATGGAAGGAGGGCGGTATACAGTGACATATAATCCAAGACCACATGCTGGTAGGGCTGACAGATGGATAAAACAGCATTGGCCGGCATTGAGATAATCTGATCCATAGGCAACGTATGGGTAGCTGAGAGCATTTTCCGAGGAACATGAATCTCATAAGTGAGGCCACCTAAAGAAGCCAAGGCTAGCAAGTGGAGAAGAAAGAGGACAGGAGGAGAGGAACGGGAATTATGACGAGTGTGGCGAACGCGAATGGGCGTTCAGATCGCCGTGTATGGCATTCATAAATGTAGATAGCTGAATTTGGCTAGCGGTTGAGGCTGCGCTTTCGAGCATGTGGACGCAGGGGACGGAACATCTGCCCCGGGGCCTGCTGACTGGATGCCTCGCCGGGCAGTCCCAGATCGCGGCGGGCCCTTCCAAAGATACTGTGACTGAATGTTTGCTCCTGCTGCCCGCTTGCCCAATCGCGACTTCAGCCTGGCTGGGGGCCCGGACTGATATCAAGTTGTATTCCTCTGCAATGAAATCCGTTTCATTCGTTGGGAGGCAGGGCGCGCAGCAAGTAAGACAAATGATAATGAGCAGCCCAACCCAGCCGTAGAGAGCGGGGAGCACTCCGACGCTCCCAAGATGCGAGCGGCGGGGCTCGGATGCAGATTCTGCCGGGCCCTAGCCTTTCCGCCCTCTACCAATGGGGGAGCGCCGAAAGAAGCTGGAGTGCTCTCCGCCTGTCCGCGGCCGCCGCGCGGCACTTCCCTCCCCGTATGCGCTCTACACTTTCATCTTCTACGATCCTTCTCATCACCTGCACTTTCCGACGCTCCTGAATGAGCTTATCCGAATGATGAATCCTCCGGGCCCCTCTCCTGCGTGAGCTTTTCGACCCTCGCCTCTTCTCATTGGCACTGCGCGTCCCCCCACCCTCATTTCTGCTCACTCCAAGTCACCAAATATTGCCCCACCTCCACCCGCGGAGTCCACTAGCCTCTCCCGTTTTTCGGTTTTTCAAATTTCGAAATTGTTTTTATGACCCCCCCCCCCCAACCTATGATTTCATAGATTCCATTGTCAAACTTCTTGACATGAATGGAAAACAAACTGTACATACCATAGGTTTTGCATTACTTCCAGCCAAACCCATTTACCAAGGTCATTTCTGTTGCGAATTAGAGAGTTAAAGTGTGCACTTTTTTTCTTTTTTTTCTGACTCACGCGAAGAGAACCAATACTGCAGAGAAAATAAAATACATGGCGAGCCCCGGCCAGGACCGGAGAGGCAAGGCATGAAGCCAAGGCCGGTTAATGGTTAGTGCGAAAGAGAGGATTAGTGTTAGAGCAAGGATTCATGTGGTATTTCTCATCTGAGAGAAAGTTGCCAGGAGCACTCTGTAACTGGAAGGGATAGAAAGGAACGCATTGGTTGGTATAGGGGGAGGCCCTCCCGGCCGAGCCTCACGCGATGTGAGGTACCCGACGAGGAGGGCGGTAGCCCGACGAGGAGGGCCTCACATCGCGTGAGGCTCGGCCGGGAGGGCCTCCCCCGGCGTAACGCCCAAGCGAACACATAGAAATGCGGGCCTCCCGCCCGTGAGGCCCGGGAACGGGGGACGTTTTCCCGGGAACGTCCGGGAACGGTACCTCACGCGAGGTGAGGTACGCCGGGCGCCCTTACAACAAACGACGCGCGGGCGTTGCGTGGATAAATAAGTCACTGATCTTGGGGTTACTGCAATTCCTTATTTGAAGTATAGCAAACATGGCCAGGCTGCCACAGGCGAGAAGAATCTCAAAGAAGTGATGGCCCTGACATGTTGTACAGTGGGGTCCAAAAATAATTCGAATTTTTTGCTTATGTACGTATCCACTACACTGCTACCAACGTTGGCGCCCTCCTGAGGGGTGAAAAATTGTCAATTTACCATGAAATTTTTGGCACAAGATCAATTCTATGTTGAAAACATGTGCGCCAAATTTCAAGGCCAAGGAATTTATATAAAAAAAGATATCCAAGATTTACCAACATGGGATAGTTGTAAGAAAGTTTCACAGTTGCCAACTTTGACACCCTCCCAAGGATTGAAAGAATTGATTTTGCCCATAGTTTTTTTAGCATGAGACCACTTCTATGTTGATTACATGTTAGAAAAATTTCAAGTCCAAAAGATCCACCCAAATAAAACTAATTCAAAATCTAGCAACATGTGTAGTTGTGAGAAACATTTCACTCCTGGCCAATTTTGACACACTCCCAAGGATTGAATTTTTTGTGTTTTCCCATGAAATGTTTGACATGAGAGTGCCTCCATGTTGATCACATGCATGCCAAATATGAAGGCCAAAATATCTACATATCAAAAGATTTTTGACATCTACCAACATGCATAGTAATTGTGAGAAACATTTCACTGCTGCCAACTTTGACACCCTCCCAAGGATTCAATTTTTTATTTTTTCCCATGATATTTTGGACATAAGACCATCTCTATGTTGATTATACGTGTGTTTAATTTCAAGTCCAAAGAATCCTCAAAAGAAAAGAAACAAATCTAAATCTACCAACATGTGTAGTTGTGACTCGTGAGAAACAATCAGGGAAACCATTTCACTATTGCCAACTTTGGCACCCTCCTTAGGTCGGAAAATTTGTTAATTGACCATGAAACTATTGGCACAAGATCATCTCCATGTTGATGACATGTGTGCAAAAATTCAAGGCCAGAAGATGAATACAAATAACCATCTTCAAAATCTACCAAAATATGTAATTATGAGAAACAATTTTGAATATCCTTTTTATTATTCTTCATGTGGCCTTGGAATTTGGCACACTTATTATAAACATAGAGGTGATCTTGTGCCAAAAATTTCAAGGTAAATTAAAAAATAATCAGCCCTAGGGAGGATGTCAAAGTTGGCAGCTGTGAATGGCTTACAACTACACATCTTGATAGATTTTGAGTATCTTTTTTTGTATTCATCATTTGGACTTGAAATTTGGCACACATTTTTTTAACATAGAAATTATCTAGTGCCAAAAATTTCATGGTAAATTGACAAATTTTCAGCCCTGAGGAGGGCGCCAAAGTTGGCAGCAATGTAGTGTGGAAACGCACATAAGCAAAAAATTCGAATTATTTTTCGACCCCACTGTACAGAAGGATGGTGTGCAATGTGCATTGTGGTGCCAACTTGATAAGATGATGATCGGGAGCAGTGAAATGAACATGTGGATCATTATTCAAGGCGATTCAAACAAAAATGAGAACCCAGCAAGCCACAACACAATGGATTTACTAGGCTGCGTTTGGTGAAAATACTGGGTCAAGCTACACTAAAGATCACATTTAGTGTAGCATACACTAAATGTGAAATTCGCAATTGGTGTAGTGACATAACCATACATTAAATGTGAAAGACTACACTTTATGTGAATTTTAGTAAAGATTGTAAAGGATTTTATTTTACTCGTGCGCATTTAGTGTATGAAAAGTAAAAAAACATAATATGTTCATTAACCCCTAAAGGACCAGAGTCTCCTTCGGGGGGATTCCTTGATTTTTGGGCAGGTTCCTAAAATTCGAAAAAAAATCAATTTTCTCTGAAATTTTTATTCTAGATTGCCTTTGATAAGAGCTTTGTGGACATATTTTTACTTTATTTTTTGGATTTGTGGTTTGAAAGTTAGTACCACTTATAGTTTTTGAGGGAAATTGTCAAGGAACTTTAGGGGTTAAGACAAAAAACAACCATTTGGAGGAAGAACGTTGATCAAATAAAACAGAACTTGCAAGAAAAACAAGGAAAAAAAGAAAGCCTTGCAAAAAAATAATGAGAAATATTAAGAGATTCTGAGGAATAATTAGGAATATTACGGAATATTGAGGAATATAGACAAATGTAGAGAAATTTTGTTAAATTTGGAGGAATCCTAGAGAATCATGGAGAGTTTTGAGGAATCTTGTAGGAATCTCTTAGGAAACATTTAGGAATCTTTTGGTGAATATTTTAGGAATCTTTTGGAGAATCTTGTGAGGAATGTTGAAAATGGTGGAGAATCTTTTAGAATAATCTGAGGAATCTTGATGCATTTTGGAGATTCTTTTGAAGATTCTTAGGAACTTGTGAGAATGAAAGTATGACGGCCACTAAGCGGTTGTTTGGTGGTGTCATTGATGACATTGGCATCAAACACTAATTGCGAACTTGTTCACAAATAGTGTACTAAGGTAATTACACTATTCGCGCTCATACACTAAATGTGATCTTTAGTGTAGTCGGGATAAACATGTTTGCCCTTTTTGGATTCGTGGATGGTAGCAGGGAGGGAGTTTTGGCGTGACAAGATAGATTTTATGTCTTCTCTACCTCAGATGGAGCAGTAGGGCACCACATGAGGAAATACTCAATTCCGGGGGATGGAGGACATTCTGACCATCTGTCAATCATCTTGGCAATTGAGTTAGAACTCACCCCCCCATAAGGATCTAAGTACAAAGTTAATGTAGCCTTTTTGAAAGATGAACAAGTGGTAAGAGCATCGCCACCCGTACTGGGCACCGGTTGATGCCAGGGCGGAGGTTCCAAGGAACGCCCCACCGTGCCGCAGTCTTCACCAAGCAACGTCGTCAGGTGGCCTCCCAGCCGGTCTCTGTGCACTCCGCTAGTGGGAGTGCAAGGGGCGGAGCTGCAAGCCCGGTCTTCTGCAATTGGGCAGAATTGACCTCATTGATGGTGCCCCCGACCTCATTGTTGAGAATTGGTGGAGATGCTCTTAGATTCTCAACAACGGTGGAAGAGCGGGGTTTTCTGAGGAGGAGAGCTCCACCGCTCTGCTATCTCCGCCGGGGTCCCCTCCGAGCAAGCCTCCGGCCCTGGCCCCGTACACTACGTTGCTGGCCAAGCACCGGCGCCAGAGGTCCTCCCCGCCACAAGGTAATTGGCGCTTCTCTTTCTCCCCACATTTGCTGCAGGCTCCATTGATTGCACAATGAGATCCTAAACTGTTCATCTGTGATATTACTGTCGAAGGTGGTAAAGAGAGACTAGATTTGAGGTCACAATCAAGTTGTATATATCATAATCAGTCCCATCTTATGAGTTTAGTTTAGCGTTAAGTACGAGGGACCATTAATTATCTGAAGTTTTAAATTACCAGCAGAAGCAGCTCCTCAAATTATGAAGCTAATCGCAAGCAGGAGCTGCGGAGGAATGAAGCAACTTACGCAACAGATTTGGACTGTCAAATATTGATGCTAATTGTACATAACAAAGTATAAACTAGTCTTGAATCTGGCTGCATGTCACTCTCTAATTTTCTGTACATACTGCTTCCGAAGCTGTTAATTCCTCATCGAGCTTCGTTTATGTAAGACTTGTGAGCTGCTGTAGTATGTTAGTAGTGTTAATTTTGATGAAAAAGTCCGGAGAGATGAATTGTCGATCTGGAAGAGGTCGAGTGAGATTATGGCATGTGCAGTACTATCATAATTGCATAGTTTCCGAACACTATGCACCTTGATGCATCCATTAATTTCTCATGAGAGAGCTTTGAGTTTCACCTACAACTCCCTTCACAATTCACTAGGTGATTCCATGTGATCAAGAAAATAGAGTCAATAAACACCATATTTGTTGTATTGAGACTTTTCACAGTCTCAATTTAATGCTGATTTTGTATTTGTAAACGATTTCTCGATTAATCTTATATTTTTAATTGATTTTTTTTAATTGTTTTTTTTTAATTGATTTTTTTTAATTGATTTTTTTAAATAATTGGCAAGTTTATTCTCGACTCGAGAATAATCTATAATTAGAAAGTAAATAAAATGCATGAATTAGCTCAAAATAGGTGCTGGAATTATAGGCAAAAAGTTTCAAAACTCTGAAAATTGTCTCAAAATAATGAATATGACCATAATATTTGTGGAGTCTCAAAGAACAATTCCCTAAGCATTTATTTTAGGAGAATGGATTATCAAGAGATGTGTTACCATACTCACACCAACATGGAATGAATGATGATGTTACTCTTCTCTGCAACCTCAACTAATTCCAAGAGAACTCTCATTCCACTTTCCAAAGCACCCAGAGAAAGGTCCGAAATGGGTTATAATTACTACAGAGCATGTGAGGTAAAGCAAGTTACCTTCAACAAGATTCAGGATGTGAGGAAGTTGGAGAACCGGTGGGGGTAGTTGTGGTGTTGCTTCCACCGGGCTCCAATTGGGTCTCCAGAGAGTTCCACCGGTGTTGAGAACTGGCATTACCGAAGGGCTCATGGCATTGTTGCACAAGGGAGGGGAGAAAGGAACGCTGAATGATTGGCCTGTCCATCACTTCTTGAATGAATCTTACAAAATATTTGCCAAAGTTCTCCAAATTAGATTACAACCGGTGATTATGGATCTCTTTAGGGCAGAACAATCTGTCTTTTTTCCTATGAGGTATATACTAGACAATATCTTCCTTACACATGAGACAATTCTTCAAACAAAGACAAGGAATCAATCGTTGCTCTTCCTAAAGCTTGATTTTTCTAAGGCATATGACAGAGTTGACCTTGACTTCTTGTTTAAAGCATTAGAGATGATGGAGTTCCCTCCAGCCTTTAGGGCAATGCTCTCCCTTCTATTCAAAGAAGCCAAGGTGACGATTAGCGTCAATGGTAGAATCACAAAAGCATTTGGGATTGGCCAAGGAATTTGACAACGTTGCCATGTTGCTCCTTTCCTCTTTCTTATCATCGAAGAGGTTCTAAACAAATGCTTGAAACATGAAGGCGAAATGGGGTGAATTAAAAGGATCGTCATCCTTGGAGCTAAGGAGCAATAGGTTGTCATGGTCACGGGACATGGTGTCAAGGGCCTCCCCGCATTGTAGTGTTTTAGCGTAGATTAGTTTGTTACTAATCTACGGGTTTGGGGACGTACGACAGCGCATCACATTCATCCATGGATGATTTCCATTCACTTATGGTTGCGTAATTATGCGTATAGCGCCGCATACGTCCTTGACTTGACGTCTTTGTCAAGTCAAGCTTGGTGAGTGAGTTTGAGAGTGTTTTAGTGATTCTCTTTGCTTATAAGTGATTTTTAATCATTAGTGAAGGCTTCACATTCTCTTATACTACTAGCACTTGTTGATTCTCCCTTTGTGGGGCACAAGAAGCTTGACTATTCTTGTGATTTACTAGTTGTTCACTTGACAAAGACCCTCCCACGTTTCTCTCTATGGTTCTAGAATTTGAACTTTGGTGAGTTTGGAAAAAAAATTGGTGCTTCAATAGATGTTGAACAGCGCGTCAAAATGGAGCCAACACAACAAATGACGCCCACATCGGACAATTCTTGAGCAAGATGTGAGCGGGACAAGAATTGGAAAAAGAAGAAGAAGAGCTACTCGACGTCATTCTGTAATTTTTCATCCATTGCGCAATTATCATTGGCGGGAAATTTTCATCCGCAATTAATTTCATCCATTTTTGCAAATTCATCCACTACGGGCGGTTTACATCCACTGTGGATGGAACTGTAATTTGAACAAAATTCTCTTAACTGTGAATTAAAATCTCCTTAAAAAAAATCGCATTTCAACTTTGGATTTGAGCTCTCCATAAGGGTTTCTATCTAGTAGGAAGGAAAAAATTTAGAGGAATTTTTTTTCCAAAACCACATTTTTGTGGGTTGTTTAAAAAAAGTTTAGAGTTTAAATTTTGGAAGTATGTAAGTAGGGCAATTTAACTCAGTTTTGAGTGAAATTTGCGCCTATGTTTAGAACATTTTGTTGTTATAACTCATTTTGGTATTAGATTGGTGTTGAACGTGTTTTTCATCCTATGTGTGATTTTCATTTGGAAGACTTGTGTTTTGAACACCGCGATTGCTTTAGCTCGCTACTTCCTTAGTTTTAGACTTTGAAAATGACACTTTGGGATGTTCTCCTTGTGTTGTTGCAGGTTTTTACGACTATTGACCATCCACTACATGCGGGTGCCAGTGGCTCTAGTCTTTTCATTTACCGCTTTTATGTTGTTAGGAGAGAAAATCCAGTTTTGATTTCGGGATTCTTATATAGTACCTCCCCCATGTTGCGGGCTTGTTGCCAGTGTTTTCCGGTGGCCCCATTTCTCGTTGTACTAGATTGTGATAGGACCATCATATCATACGCGATTGATTCTCAAGTCAGGTTGGGGGCATTTTTCTGCTCGATTGGCCTGGATGAAGGAGAAACGCCAGCGGACGCCGTTGTTTAATGATTGGTACGTGTGCAAATTATTGCGTCAACATTTTGAGCAGAAGATCCTTCAGACATACGGGAGGTGAACCACACAGCACGAGGCAAAGTTGCACCCCATTGAAGAGTATTGGCGCGAGCGTGTGGAATTGATGACTTTGTTTGAGGAGAGTGCGGTTGCCCAACTCTCGCCTTCCACCAAGGAGCCCTTGGTGAGAACTCTAGAGGCAAGGGTGTTGCCATTGTAGGCAAACGGGTTGGCATGAGGGCCATGTCACGTTTGATCGGAGCCACACGTGCGGCATTGGTGGCGGTTGGCAATCCGTCAGCCTCCGATCCTCCAGCACAGTTCATGGCGTAGTTGGAGGTGGGTACGGGGGGTTCAAGTGTGATCATATGGAGCGCATCCAGGATTTCTGCTGGGAGAAGGAGGATACCCTACGCACTATGTATATTCAGTTGGCCCGATTGTCAGTAGAGGCCGGTAATCTATTCACGGAGCGTCAGCTCTTAAAGACCTTCATCTCTCAACTGGATAAGCGGATGGTGGAGTTGATTAGTCCGCACTTATTTTCTTTGATATTACGGCAACGCGACATTGGCGCAGGCGTTTGCCGAGGTGGAAGCGCTTGATAGAACGTTGGGCATAAGCGAGGCGACAGATTTGATCACGTCACTGTTGGGGGCTCCCAAACCTAAGAAGCTTACTACAACTGTTGGTAGCTTGGTGGAGGCACAATGTGAGAAGGTTGTGCATTGTTGGGCTTGTGGAGAGGTCGGAACGCCAAAGGGGACCCCAATTGCTCTAAGAAGAATGGGGCGGGGCCAGGGAAGACAAAGCCTAAGACGAAGGCGATCAAGCCTGCAGAGAAGGCTAAGGGCAAGGGGAAGAAGGCCGTGATATGCTCCCATTGTGGCAAGACTGGCTACATTGGGTATTGATCTGGACTCTCGATGTGTTGTACTTATCGATCTTTCCTTAGACAACATCATGTAGTTTGCCAATGATACCTCATTGTTTCTAGTAGCAGAAGAAGAGGCGGTCAACAACTCCATTGCTACACTTGGAAACTTTGGAAAGGCTATAGGGCTTGTCATGAATTCCGACAAGTCCGCACCCTACTTCTAAGGCTCAAGGGGTCTCCCTTGGCGATCATGGATGGATTATTTATCCTTCCAATGGGTACCGGAAGGAGAGCTATCCAAACTTCTTGGAACCCCCTTTAGACTTGACTTATCATCTAGCAGAGTCAACTAGTTTATCCATGATAAATTGGATAAGAAGATGGACGGTTGGAATAACATGAAGTCCAATAGTATTGAGAGGGTGATTATTGGCAACAATATCTTAGTTTCATCCATGTTGTTCTTTCTTGCAATTTGAGATGAGAACACATCTGGAGTGAAACCTGCTACCATTACTCTTTTAGTTCGTAACTAATCTCGGTCTGGGCCTCGGCCCAACCTTGCCGGCCCTAACGGGGTGTTTCTTATTCCCGCTCTACTTGTGTCAAAAACAAAAAAACTTGCTACTAGACCGTTCACTGAATATAGTGTGGAGGTATAGGTAATGTGGATGAAAATTGAGGTGGACCACATCAATTCTAGTTTTGGATGAAAATTGATGTGGACCACATCAATTTTGGTTATTAATATAGTATTAATATGTTATTATTATATATGTTATTATTATATATAATAATAATATTATAATATATGTTATTATGTTATTCATATATGTTATTATTATGTTATTATGTTATTATTATTATATTATTATATTATTATGTTATATTATTATGTTAATATTATATTCTGTTATATTATATTATAATATTATGTTTATATTCTTATGTTATAAAATAATATTATTATGTTATTTTATTTTTATCATGTTATTATATTTTTATTATGTTATTATATTATTATGTTATTATTTTATTATGTTACTAGCAGTTGGCACTTGCTTAGTTCAACCATATTAATGTAGTTTTTATATCACAAAATATAAAAAAAGAAAGGTAACAACAATCTACATAAAATATAAATATGTCTTTGAAACCTATGCATGAATTTTAATAATGTAATAGAATAGAATAGAAAAAAAAATTAGGTTTTAGATTTTTGGCATTTTAACATGGAATTTCAAAAATGTTGTGAACGTCAAATTTGTAATCAAGAGTTTAAAATTTATTTTGGATAAGCACAAATTGCAACACACAAATGCAAATTTCACACACCCACAAACTCAACTTGCAATTACAATCTCAAATTCACACACCCACAAACTCAACTTGCAATTACAATCTCAAATTCACACATCCACAAACTCAATTTGCAATTACAATCTCAAAACTTGCAATCTCACCTCAGAACCTGTAATTTCAATCTCCACAACTCGAATATGCAATTTTGCAACTCCAACTTTGTATGCCAACCTCCAAGATCACAACTCCAACTTCACAACTTTTTCACTCCAAGTTTACAACTCATAATTTACAATTCAATCTTTTATTGCTTAACTCAAAAAATATTTTGAAAGTCAAATTTGTAATCAAGAGCACAAATTGCAACACACAAATGGAAATTTTTCACACCCAAAAACTCAAGCTAATGCTTTGCAACGCAATAGTCCAACCATTTTAATGTAGTTTTTATATTACAAACTATATTTTTAAAAAGGTAACATGTTTCACTACGCGGTTGGCTGCGCGGTTGACTACATCGTTCCTATAGTTCACTACACGGTTGACTGCGCGATTGATCGCTACGTGGTTCACTGCGCCGATTATGATTTTAGTAGTAAGATTATATTATAATTTTGGTTTTGAGTACAACTTGTAAAAACTTATCCACATCAATTCCCGTGTCTTTTATTTTGAAACAAGCCACACTATTTCTAATGGACATGATTTGATGTGGATGGAAAATTGAAGTGGACCACTTTAATTTGCGTTTAATGAAATTAGTGTAGGAAATTTCAAATAGTCTAGTCTACACTATATTCAGGGAACCGTGTAGTAAAACTCGAATTTCATTTGGACACGCTCACCGCAGCCCACATGAGCTTGCGTAGCATGGCATACGTGTTGCCAAACAATGGATATGGGGGGGCCTTAACATTATTGATCCCGTGGAGGCCACCACTACACTCATGTGCAAATGGGTGTTTGCGGCCTGTGCTCCTAGTAAGACTAATTTTAACAGCATCCTCAGACACCGGGTCGCACCCAGTCAACCTAATCAAGGGCTCAAGTGACCTCCTAGTCTCTGGTTGTATTCAAGCCCCACATTCTCAACGCCAAATGGGTCTACCCTCTAGTATCGTATTAAGAGATCATTGAGGTTGATCCAAAAGGAAACACATGTAAAACCACCACGTAACTTGGACGAATGGCTTAGCACCATGTTTTGGTCGATAGAAGACTTGACCACGATACGTCCCGAATTCCCAAAGGATAGAGTAGCGGCCCTTGCACAGAAATGATTACTCTTTCATTGAGATGCTTAGAATCATAATACGGAACGCCTCCTCACTTTAGAGAAACTCTTCCAACGTTTTGAGATGAGGCATGGCAAGAGAGGGGTATGGTTAGCAATTTCATCTCGGCTTCAATGCCAAAGTGAATATTGGAGTCAACCAAAGAGATCTCGATTGAAATGAAAAGAATGGCTTGGCATCTTCATCTCACACTCAATGTCTGTGCTGGTGTGCACCTTTCGATACAACGAACTGTGCAACTGATGTGGATTGAACCTCTTTGACTGGTGGAAACCTTAAACAAGGAGCGAAGACTTACACGGTCTCTCAACACATGAGTGTACTTCAAGCACTACCAGTATCACGTGCTACTCGCACCATCTCAAGTTTTTTGGAGCGGGTACGGATTGTCCCTTCCTCGAGGAGCAACGCTTAGAAGGAAAACAATCACCTCCTATTTTTATGGAAGAGTGCGCAAGCTTAATTGGGACCTTGCGAGAATCTATTGGCCAAATGGTGAGCCAATTATGGCTTACACTACAAAGATGGGAAGTGATTTGCTTACGGCTCGCCGACCGCCCTCCAATCTGGCTGCCACGAAATGGAGGAATGTATTGGTCCCTCAATTTCAATTCAAGTGGATGAATGTGTGGGATGAGGAGAGGGTTGGGAAAGAAGTGGGATTTATCTGGCAAGTGTGGTTGTTGTTGTGAATCTATGGAGACACCGCGTTTTCCCCGACGTGGATGAGAGGTGTAAAGTGTGTCCTCTTGACGAAGTGGATAGAATCCACCACCGTTTTTGGGACTGCCCTCAAGTTGTCACGATTTTGGGATTGTCCTCAACGTCATCGGCAATACATCCAATTCTCGATGGGAGAGACCCAGGCTGAGGCAGGCAATTTTTGCCACAAGACTTCCTAGGAAATTCAAGTGCATCAACCAAATCTGGCTTTTGGTGAGAGGGGTCACCTTATGGACTCTCTTGATCACGCACAATGACATGGTCTTCAATCAACATAGGTGGGCGGATCACAAAATTCAAAGCGTCATTTGGCACGGATTGACGGATTATGTTGGGGTTGCGTGAGGACGCGTTGTGAAAGCCAACAATGATCATAACAAGATGGTTGCCATCACTCGTTTCGATGCCAATTGGGATCGGTTTGAGGCTGTTTGCAGTCACCAGGGTAACAAAGTGGTTTGGGCTCGTGGGTTAGGCTAGATTGGTTATCCGGTTGTGTGGTGTGGCGCGCTGTTTTGTGATGTTCTGGTTCTTTTTCAGCAAGTAAAGTTCTTCCTTTTCTTGTGCCAAAAAAAATTGATCTCCAGAAACCGAAAGAAGCACCCCGAATGGAAAAACACGATCCATTCCCAGGTTTTGAGGCTTCTAATGTCAGGGCAGCCAATGCAGCAGAAGCACATCATGTGATCCGAGGTGCATTCAATGCTCCGCACTCCTTCAATGCGACTTCCTCTGACCACAAACGCGGAGGTTCTTTATGGGTTGCAGCGAGCGGCTTGTATCTCGTATCGTCACTTTAGTGGTGAGCCTGGGCTCACAGCAGGATCCTCCATTGGTGACGCATTGCGAACGGTCGGATGAATCCATTCGACTCCATGGGATTAAAATATTTACGCGCAATGAATCTACCGGAACTCATGCGTCAACCCTCTTCGGTAACTTACTCCATGCATTTAACCCCTAAAAGAACAGGGCCTTGTGCTTCACCAAAACCACCCCAAAACTGCCACTCTGAGATGAGATATTATTAGACTTTTTTTTTTAAAAAAAAACTATTTTCAACCGTTGGATCTTCAATCTAATTACTTCAAAAAGACACCCTAAAAATTTCGTAAATTTTGACCGTACGGATTGAAAGATATATGTATTTGAAGTGTGCAAATTTTTTTTTTTCCACTGTGCCAGACAAGGCTAGCGTACTTTGACTCAAGATAATGGCATATTTTTCCACTACATTTTGCATAAACTTAATGGTATATGTTCTATCTTGTGTTAAGTCATTGCAAGCCCAAAATCACAAGTAATGGAGGTGTTTACGATAAGAAAAATGGACCCGCAACAACTAGAGGAATAGAAAGTGGCCCTTCAAGTAGGAAAGCAATTTTATATTTTGAAAAGAGAGATAATTGTTGAATAAAAACTCCAAATGGTGAATAGAATTACCATGACTTATTTTAATAATAGAAAAAATCGAAAATAGTAAAGTCCTCAATTTCAATGCGTTTTTAAGTGAAAACAATGAAGGTTGCCAAGAACTTTCTTTTACTACTACCCACCTCAAAAAGTGCAATAGTCAACTCTATAGTAGCACTATTCATCTCTATAGTACCATGCCCATAGAGTCAAGCTTATTTGCTTGAAGCACCATAACTTTCTCCTTGTAAGTTGAAAAAAAAATAAAAAAATCTCCGCAAAGATAACCCATATGTCTATTTCCACTAATATTTTCAAGAATTTATCTACAGAAATGGATTTTTTGGAACTTGCCCAAAATTGATTTGTACCCCACAAGTACAATGGTCCTTTAGGGGGTTAAGGTGAAGAAGGATGAATTTGGAAGTAATTGCCAAAAACCATGAATTTCAATGTTTTGTTTGTGTGCCCAAAAAAAACCATGAATTGGCGGTGTCATGTCTACTAGATATACCTACTAGCTACTGTAGAGTGGGGCTTCTTGATATTTAAAGCTGTTCCAAGATTCGCATGTGATGACCCTTGCATGGAATAAGTTAGGATAACCTTGTAGCTGCGCCATATATCTTTTAGTTCATGTCCTTGCATTTTCTTAATCTTATCGTTTTGATTCTTTGCACTTTCATCCAGATAGGTTAGAGTCAAACTGGTGTTAATTATGTGTTAGAGGATTTCCACCGGATCGCAACACCAGTGGGGGAGCGAGGTTTTTGGTGGAGTTCTGCCCCACGGGTCTGCTAAAGACTTCGGGTTTGGTCCGGGAAGGCCTCTGATCCTCTTCACGCACAAGACGCTGGTGGAGGTAGAGTAGCCCCGGAGGTCCTCCCCGCTTCATCATGATTGGCCCTACTCCTATGTACACACTTACCAACAATCATCTAGAATCAACATGAAGAATCACGCATGAAAGTTGGAGAATTGGTGGAGATTCCCCCGCCCCACTGTGAAAAGGAACGACGGGTTCCAATAAGTGCTCGACCAGTGTTGCAAACAAGTGGCGATGCTTTTACACAAAAAATGTGGTAGGTTGATAGAGGGATGTATATATTTAGGGCCGCTTCACACCAGGCCGAGTTGAGAGTCCGTCCATCAAAATCTCTGCCCAAACTATGGCATGAGTCCAAACTTTTGGATTTAAAAAAACATTAAAATATACATATTGAATATTTGGGCAGGTGTGGTGTAAAGCCCCAAAGCCCAAGTCCAAAGTCCAAACCCCATATCATTTCGCCAAATAAATTAGCCAATAAAAATCAGCCAAAAAATTTGGCCTCTTTCATCTAACGGTCCAGATCTTGTCAGACTTTGATTATTTTATTGAAAAAATCGACAGATTCTCGAAAGAAGTGTGGGTCGATTAAAAACGGCAACCCAAGTTTTGCTCTAGAGTCTGTCACCTTGGCGCCAAAACTCTCCAAAAGTACTGCCATATAGGCACATTGGAAGACGACGGCCTTTGGACTTTGGCCTTTGGTGTGAAGGCGAAGAGGCCGGACTTTGGCCATTCAAGCAATCTCATTGGTGGAAACCGACAGACTCTCAACTCGGGCGTTAGGTGTGAAGCGGCCCTTATTATTTCTTTCTCAAAAGAACTCCATCATCATGACCTCTAGGCGAGTCACAACACACCACACATGGCCGCCTCACCATAGAGTCATGTGAGAACTCACCGATTCACTCAGTGACTCACATGGGAATTTAATGGCTGAGGTAGATTTAAATATTCGAAACGTTAAGGCAGCTGCTGAAATCCGAACGGGCTGATTGAGAAAATATATCCCTACCACCGCAGTTTATAAGTTGACCGCGAGCCAAATCACTTCTGTATGCAAGGTGGAGCGGATCTCTCTAGTTTGGGGCTACGAGAGTTTGGGGCTACGAGCGTTTGGAGGGGGTGGGGGAAAATGTGGCCACTATTTTGTTTTTGGATAGTGGACCTATTTAAAGCCCAATGGGCTCTCCATGAGTAATTTGGGGTTGCATGCCCTAAATTTACCCATTTTTCTAAATAAACATTTGGACCTCCTAAAATGAGAGGGTGCGATTAAGACGAGGGCCTAGCTCCACGAAGACACTCGTTGCCTCAAAATATAGAGATCCGGTGGAGCGTCCCAAAATCGCCCTGCCCCCTCTCTCCATCTGTCATTTATGTCAGGTGTGAAGAAGTGAATACTAGCACACAATTCGACTGAAATCAAATTCAAGAACCTGTGTTTGAAAACCTGCGATTATGGATCGTCCTTCTTTTGACCCCAAAAGGCCCAAGCATTTTCGTACCAAAGCCACCCCAAAATAGCTCCTTCGAGTGCAATGAATAAAGAAGGAAACAAAAACTTTTATTTCTAGTCTTAACCGTAGGATATCAATTAAGACTTATTAAGTAACAAACACAAAAAATTTCATAAACTTTGATCGCAAGGATTGAAAGATTGTAGTGTTTGAAGTAGAGAAAACGGTTCATTTTATTCCCTGCACAGAGAAAAGCAAACTTTGACTTCACTTGGTGTCAAATGTTTGCACTAGACAAGGTCTAAATTCGTTTCCATCATGTTAACCATCATGTTGGTTCCTTGTATACCAATTTTTAAAGTTGGAAAAGGGGTGTAGCATATTCAAAACAATTGTGGAAGGCGTGGAGGTTCAAGAATTGCCAATTCACTTTTTATGAAATATTTGGACTAAATATGTTTTAGAATAAGAATTCAAATGATCAATAAGAAGGTCTACACCACATCTTGAAGTAAGAAAATAAATTGTAAAAAATATGAAGATCTCTAAGTTTTATGTGGAAAAGAAGAAGATTTTTTTGGTACCGTGCCCAACAATGTGTGACAATGTGTGAAAATGTTTGACTTGGGTTAATGTGCTATTCTTTTACTAAAGACAATTTTTTTTTACTATATGGAAGGAAATAGTATTACTTGCTAGTATTGAAAATCTCACATTTGAGTGTGTTCTAGTAAAAGTTTTTGGAGTTGCCCAACGTGCTCACTCTCGGGACATTTCCTTTAAGATGCCATAACTTTTTCAATAAATGTTGGATTTAGAAAAAATGTGTACTGTACCAATGCAAAGCTTTTAGTGATGTCCATCCAAAGTAAAAGTTTCAAAGAAGAATGTTATAAATGACACCATAGGAACTTGCCCCAACCTTTAAGAGTCTCCGGAGGGAACTCTTGGGCTTTTTGGGATTAATCAAGGTCACTTTTTGCATTGGACAATGAGGCACAAAATCTGACCCTACCAACGACATATTCTACAATACAATTTAGGGCCTCGGTGGTTTTTGAGCTTTCAAATTTTGTATCAACTTAGCACTATTGGGATCAAATTTGAATAATGAGCTTGTTTATTAACTCTTCATCTTTTGGCATTGTCTCTTTTCATATACAATGTGATTTAGACCCCATTTGGCAGTAAAGATTATTTTTGGATCCCTCCACGTCACGATAAACTTCAGTGAGCAATCAATAAAGAGTCGTTCAAATTGCACTATATAACCACCATAGAAAATTACGAGGGTGAAATTTACCATAACAGCAAATGCTCTAGCTATGAAGGAAGGTTGGGAGGCCTGATATCTTCTGCAACCTCCCACCTCGCTGATGTCGGATGTGACTAGTTTGATATGCATACGAGTAACCCGACCACGTCAAATATCATGGGTTGGTTGTAGCATGGAACCACGCTCTAAGAGCAACACCACCAAAGGTACTCCAAAGTGACCTAGGAAAAGGAGATTTGGAGAGGCCAAATTGCCGGGTATCGCCCCACGAGTATGGATGTGTTGCCCTCGCAACCCTCTTAGCTCACCCTTGGCTCATGTCACACCCTTGACCACAACCAACTAGGGTGTATCATGTGAAGGGTCATTTACACGTGGAGCGGGCGAACCCACTTCTGTACCCAATTTTCTGCCCCCGCTCTCTCCACCCTTGTATCAAGAACCATTTTTCATTTACACTTGAGGTAGCCGCACTAGGGGCGGAAGGGTGAGTTTTTCAACAAGGAATACAGGATTAAATTGAAAGAATGATATGAAAATTAAGATTTGGTTTGTGGTCAACCTCTAAATGAAAGTAGAAATATTGGAAACAACATAGGTGTGTTGTAATATGTGAATTTGGGGTCTTAAATAAAAACCTTTATAGCCAATGTATTTTATAAAAATATGTTATCAACACACACATGTTTTTTAGAATTGAGAAAAAATTGTGTTTTTAATTGGAGATAATTAAGATTGAATGAAATCAATTCATGCACTACATAATAAAAGAAAAGGATTCTTAAAAAAACATGCAATTATTTCACAAAAATTGTGAAATGAAGACTACCATGGGATCGTTGATGCATTTTTCTTCGAAAATCTTTTTAAAACGGAATTTTGTTGAAAATCATTCTTTTAGATTTAAGTAATATGAAATGAAACACTAGTTTCTTATTTCAAAAATAAAATATAGTTGATTTTTTATTAAAAATATAAAATGGGCCAACATCTTTATAGCCTTTTGATTAAATCTCATAATACAATCTTAGGAAATGGTATCATCTTCCTTTTCAAAATACAACTATACAAATGCGCACGCATTTGTGTCAACTCATAACTTGCATTCTCAAAATCATTAAAGTATGCTATATCCACTGCTAAGGCAATGACATACAATCCACAAGATGACAAATCAGCTTGTTGTTGTACATGAATGTACTTATATTCTATATTTTCAGGAATACCAAATCTACTCAAAATTTTAAAATCAATATCATGTCTACCCAAAGTGTCATATACATGACATTGATGAAAGAGATCACTAGTGGGATTAAAATATATTAACATCCAATGCATACCCTCTTTGTGATGAAAAAAATTGGAGACATGGTTTTAGCAGTGGTGGTCTTGGCTTCTTCAAGTTGCCGTCAAAGCGAGTTTCATGAGGATGAAATCCTCTATGTACTAAAATATTATCATATAATATTTTAAACGCAACATCCATTATTGAAGTACTTAGCCATCCATCTTCTGACATCAAGATTTCTTGGTCTTCCATGTCAAAAATAATGGCTCCATCCACCAAATTCCTGTTAATCATGTTTAGTAAGACCATAGGACAGTACATTATGTTTAATATTTGAAAG
Organism: Bryoerythrophyllum caledonicum; assembly: GCA_963971425.1. Taxonomy (NCBI): domain Eukaryota; kingdom Viridiplantae; phylum Streptophyta; class Bryopsida; order Pottiales; family Pottiaceae; genus Bryoerythrophyllum; species Bryoerythrophyllum caledonicum. The sequence continues at coordinate 19,359,008 of OZ020526.1, read as the reverse complement.
ATATACAAAACAATATGTATACATATTATGAAAAATTAGATTTATCACATGTCTTACCTTTCTCTTTTTTAATGTCTGTATGTTTTTCTTCAATGTTTTTTTCTTTTTTAAGGTTGTCTCCAATAATTTGCACTTCTTCATCTATTAAAATTGTCTCTTTTTTATTTGTTGGAATTCCACTTAATGCATGAATTAAACTTTGCATTCGCTAGCTTCCCGATCTTCTCTGATAGCCGCAACTTCCTTGTATGCAGCTACAAAAGAGTTTAAATAATCATCTGACATCTCTGGATTTGTTTTCCTTCTTTTCCTTCTACCTTTTTTCTGAGACAATTTTTGTCCAATAATTCCACGTGTTTTCTTTTGCAACGACAAAGAACTCTCAGATTTTTCATTTACACCTTCTTTATCTCCAACTTCTCTATCGTCAACATTAATTTCCTCAATTTTTTCTTCTTCTTCTTCTCCTTGTTGTTGTTGTTGTTCTTCTTCATCTTTTCCTTCTATTTCAATTTCTTTACTTTCTTTTTCCATTTCTTCATTTGAATCCATTATTTTTTTAAGTCTCATTGGTGAAGATTGTCCAGTGTCTTTGCCTCCAGGTATTCCAATAATTTTAGGATTAGATCCAATAATATCATCCATCCTTGAAAACAAATCCCAAGACGATTTCACACCCCCTGTTTGATTCTCCGCACTTCGCTCAGCTACATATCTGTGTGACAATGATTTCCATTTTGATTAGCATTGCTCCGTTGTTTTCGACTGACGATCAATGATATTTCTACCTTCATTTACAACGATAGAACATTCTTTCCAATGGCGTTTTAAAAATTTCCCATGTTAAAGTTTAAAAATTTATCATTATAATATGTCAAAAGAAGATTGACTTCTTGAGGAGTCCATATAGCTATGTCATTTTTTCCTACTTTTTTACGACCCTCTATAGGGCCTTTTTTGATGCCTTCGTTTGAACTAACATCTTTTAAAGAAGCCATAAATTATAATAATATATAAAATAGGTGGATAAATAGGTAATCAATTATAATTGAAGTTATACCAAGAATATAATCTCATGTATGTTTTTTATTATATAAATAAAAAAATAAAATACTTACATTGTTTATATACTTTCAAAATTTTGAAATGAAAGTAAAATAAAATCTAAAATTATAATATCTTTTTCCAAAAAGTAAAATGAAATCTAAAATTAAAATTAAAATAGTTTTTGCATAAAAGTAAAATGAAATGTGAAATTAAAATATCTTTTACCTAAAAGTTACGGAGGTGCCCATAATCTAAAATCACAATACAAATGTATATTTAAAATCTCTTAATAAACTAAGAGAAAATCTCTAGAGCCATGAGCTCGATTACAATGTTATAGTGGTGACAATTTCATCTTTTTTTTGCTATATTTTTCTTTGCCAATTGTCTTTTCAACTTCAAGCTTTCACTTTTGTATTTTTGTATAAGCCAATTCTCAAATAAGATTTCCCTATTTTGCTTAGCAATATTTTCTGATATTTTTTCAACCGCTAGAATGAATTTTGAGGATATGGCTTTAGTAGAATTAAGTTCTTTATCAAAGTCATCGCTACCAACATCTCCTTCTTCAATTAAGAAGTTATGGAGTATACAACAAGTTGTGACTATTGTTGGAGCATATTCTAATTTAACATTCATACTTTTTAATATTTGAAACTTTAAGAATTCCAAACGCATTTTCAATTTTAACTCTACCAGCTCTCCACTTCCTATCAAATAAATCTTTTTTTGGATCTCCAGTTTTAGTAGTATTATAACATTTCATTAATCTGTTCCGTAGAGGATATGCAGAGTCTCCAAGCAAATATGGTTGGATGTTTTTCCCATTTACTTTGTAAACTTGATTATGTGGGAGCTGGTCTGATTGAAGCATTTTCCACAATAAAGACGATCGAAGGTGGGCAGCATCATGGCAACCTCCAGGTGCTTGTACACAAACATTTTAAAATCGCCGCCTATAATTACAAACACCATGTAATAATATCGAGTGAAATTTCAAACGATTAAAATAGTCGGCATGAATTTGTTGTGTAGTTGGTTTTCTAGCCAAGCGTATATGACTTCCGTCAATTGCTCCCCACATATACGGTATTCCAGTTAAATTTTCAAAACCCATCATAATGTCTTGTAATTCATCACCTTTTGGAATATGGATGTAACGATTATAAAATTGGTTCACTAAAACTTGACAAATTGTATGGGTGAACTTGAATGTGGTTGCAGCCGATACACCCAAGTAATGATCACCAATGTATACAGAGCCACCATATGCCAATCTATGCAAAACAATAGCCAGAACTTAATCATTGGGAATTGGGTCCCTCATATCTGTCTTTTGTTTGGTGATGAATGGAGACAACATTTCGACAAGTTTATAAAATTGCCTATGAGTCATTCTAAACTCTTTTGTCCAATGGCTATCTAAAAGATCCCCTCTACTCATCCACTCTTTTGTGCAAATTTCTTCCCAGAATACTTTTTGCCGATAGTCCAACCACATAGTTCTATTTGGAAGATAATATCGTGGTTTTGGAATAGATGAGAATGAAGATAAAAATAAGAGAAATATGAGCACATAAAATTCATCATTTTCATCTGAGACTCTTTTTTGTCTTCCTCTCAAATATATGTTAATCAATTGTTTGTAATGTTTTAATTTAGGTGTACTAATTCTTGCCATTGCCACCAATGTTTTAGATTCTAATAAAATAAAATAAAATTCAATATATTTAGTGAATATAACAAATATAACATTGCACATTTATAATATTTATGTTGGTCATAGAAGTAAAAGAGTTGATTTTATACTTAATTGCTATTCACTTTATAAAATTATAATTTCAAATTGATTACTTTTAATTTAGACCATTTAATCTTAAAGTAAAAAACTTTTACTTTGTATTTTTAATTTTATAAAATTGTTAAAATATGAACTTGATAAGACTTATCATGTTGTAATTGTGTCCTTTTTACTTTAAGGCAACTTTCAAATTTTCCAGTCGTATTTTTTTAAACTTGCAACTTATAGAGTCAAAATTATAATTGAATTAAAAAAAAATTTGAAATGGAGTTTAACCCCTAAAGGACCACGACCACTTTCGCTCTAAAACCAGTCCAAAACTACCACTGCCAAAAAGAGACATGAAAATCACATTTTAAAGTGAATTTTGGATTTTCAACCGTAAGATCGTAAAATAGACTTCTATATAAACATGCCAGAAAATTTTGGTTGCAATCCACCGCACAGATTGATAGATTTTAGTGTATAAAGTCAAAACAATTTCACGTTTTATTTTTTGTGAACTACGTATGTATTCAAATGATAATCCAAACGGTCAATAAGAAGGTTTTCACCACATATTGTTGTTGAAAAAATAAAAAGTTAAAAGTATGAAGATCTATAGGTTTTATGTAGAAAAGATGATTTTTTTCCCCCGTTGCTCGAAAATGTGTGAAAATGTTTGACTTGGAATGAAATGCCTTTTTACACTAGAGACAATTTTTTTTGTAAATTTCCGAAAAAGGAATATTCTTGATATGTGTGAAAAATCTCAATGTCAATAGAAACTTCTATCAAAAATATTGGAGGTGACCGGAGTCCCTACTTTTGGCTATAAGTGGTACTAACTTTCAAACAACAAATCCAAAAATTAAAATTAAATTATATCCACGAAGCTCTTATCAAAGGATATCTTGTATAAAATTTTCAATTAAAAAGGATTTTTTTTCGAATAGTAGGTACATGCCCAAAATCCAATTTGACCTTGGGGGGACGTTTGGTCCCCTAGGGGTTAAAGTAATCTTGCCATTGAAAGTAGTAAATAAGAGTCCCCTCAACCTTACCGCACCCACTTCGTTGCACCCGCACCCACTTCAAAGTGGGTGTGGCCGCACCCACTCTTGCACCCGCTTGCCGCCCCCTCCTACAAACTTGGAGACTAAAAAAAGTAAACCCTCTTGCACCCGCACTCCCTTCTGCCCCACGTGTAAATGACCCTTGACACAAAGAATTCCGCCTTTGGCTACGCAAACCAAACGTAGATGGAAAGGTGATACAATGAGATTTGGAAATGCCCGGTATATGACCAGCCAGGGCAAATTGACCCCTCGCTGGGACTTACTCGAGGGGGCCACGAGGTGGTGGGGCCAAATTTGGCCCCTATTTTGTTTTTGGATGGGGCCCCATTTATAGCAAGGTAGGGTTTTCCGCGGTGAACAATAGCCGTAGGCTCCAAATTTGTCAAAAAAAATCCAAAAAAATCTCTGGACCCTCCAAAATAAGAGGGCCAAAAAAATGACACATGCAATAAATACGGGGCCCACCTCGGGTAAGTCCCAGCGAGGGGATCAATTTGCCCTGGCCGTATATGATCTTGCATGTGACGTGCCATTTTTACTTCTGCATAGACATGCGGTGCTTTTCAACTTTTGGAGTGATATTGGAGTTTTCCTGAAAGTACTCGGGGCTTAAACCCTGACTGGCACCCCAAAACGCTGATAAGGGTTGTACACCTGAAAGTCCACTTGTTTTTGAGAAACATGGTGGTTTGGTTAACTTTGGGGTTTATTCCATAAATTATGGTCCTTTGTCAGCCAACCAACATGCTACAGGGTTAATCATCTAGGCACAGTCACCGTCCAAACATAGATGCAAGGTGGCATTGGTGACTCCAAATTACTAATTTGGTTACATTAGCTTGTTCCATGCGCGTGGCCCATAAAATATGGAGGGTGAGAATTTTCACCCTGCAAATATTGCCGTATTTAAATCTCACCCTGCTTTGGTGAATAGAGAAAGACGGAAGGTCCTTGAAGGATGCTGCACCGGGTCTTTTTGGCTGACACAAGGTCGCCACCCTTTAAAACTCAAACTTTCAGGAAAACTCTATTGGTGGGGAACCATTTTCAGCTTTTTCGGCACTTTCACGGTACTTTAATGTTTCAGTGACCTGTTTGGAGACTGCTGGCAATGCTCTAAACCCCAATATTCTTGAAGGTTACAGGTACGAACGGACTGTATGGAAGTACTTGGTTGAGAACAACTGAGTTACCAATGCGTTAGAAGAGTGAAGGAGCACCAATCTCGTTCCCATGCCCTCGAGTTATGTTCCGGGAGTGAAGATTTCCAGCCGATCATGTGACTTGGCTGATACCTGGTCTCGGTACAGCAGTGAAGCGAACCCGGTGAAATTGCGTGGTCCACCCGGGATCCGGCGAGGCAGGGATGATATACGCTGGAATCTCCCACGTTCCCGGCGCCATAGAAGGGAACAAGTTGGGGGGGAAGAGCAGAATGGTCATGATCAGCGGGCGACGACGCCGAGAACGGAGGATAAAATAAAACAGAATAAGGACAAACACGGGGAGCGGGAGCGCCCTGAGGCCGCGCTTAAAAGCGGAAAATCCACCCCCGCACCAGTAAAAGTGCGGACTAGTTCTCCTCCCGCCCAACCAGCTGACATATACAGGGCTATGTTCCGTGGTAGGGTAGAGTAGACCATCGAGTAGAGTACCGGAGAGGATGAAGTGAGTGAGCCTAGTTGCCTGCACTTGTATATCAGCTCCGCTTCGCCTCTTCATTCTGCTCATTCATTCCCGTTCCTGTCTCGTCTGAGCGCAGGGCCACACAGTTGCAGCTGCGCTATCGCGCTGCAAAGCCAGCGTTGTCCAGACACGGACAAATGCTTCTAACCAATTAGAGCCTTATTCCAGTTGCATGTTCAGCTGGATTTCCTCAGGTTGTCATAGTTTGAGATCTTGGTGAGTAGTAGTTGGTCGCCATGGCAGTGGGAGCGCAGTCATGGATCAGGGGCAAGTTGCTGGGCGCGGGCGCGTTCGGCAGCGTGAACCTGGCGATGAACCGCGAGGATGGGCAGGTGTTCGCGGTGAAATCCGTGGCGGTGACTGAGGGCGCGCAGCAAGTTGCTGTGCGGGCCATTGAGAACGAGATCGCGCTGTTGCAGGCATTAGATTCGCGGCATGTGGTGAAGTGTTTGGGCAGCGACTGGACGGAAGAGGGCGGGCAATGCATGCGCAACGTGTTCCTAGAGTACATGCCTGACGGGTGCCTCACGGATTTCGTGAAGCAGTTCGCCAACGGCGGCGCGCTGGAGGACGAGCACCTGCTGCGCACGTACACGCGTGGCATTGTGGAGGGCATCCACTACCTCCATAGCCGCGGCATTGTGCACTGCGACATCAAGGGCAAGAACATCCTGGTGGGTAACGGGAGCGTGAAGCTGACGGACTTTGGATCCGCTAAGCGTGTGGAGCAGGTTGTGCAGCAACAGCAGTCGGAGGAGGGAAATTGCGCGGCTGTGAACGGCACGCCTCTGTGGATGGCGCCCGAGGTGGTGCGGCAGGTGGAACAGGGACCGGCGTCCGATATCTGGTCACTCGGGTGCACGGTGGTGGAGATGGCGACGGGGCACGCGCCCTGGAGCAATCTAGCGGGGATGAACCACTTCGTGGCGCTCTACCACATCGGGTGCACGGACGACCTGCCCGTTGCGCCGGCGTGGCTGTCCGCGGATGCGCGCGACTTTCTATCGCACTGCTTCGAGCGCGACCCGCGGCGGCGTTGGGCGAGCGCTCAGTTGCTGCAGCACCCGTTTCTGACCACGCGGTTCGTGGCCGCTTCGTCGATTCCAGCCTCGGTGAAGTCAGCTCCGGTGTCTCCCGTGAGCGTGCTAGAATTCAATTACGAGCTGTCTGATTCGTCCTGCTTTGTGAACAACTCAGTCCCAATCCTGGCGGCGCCTTCGCTGTTCAAGAGGGGCTTAGTGAGTGCGCAGAAGGGGCAATCTGAATCGCCTTCGGGTACTGTGGCGGAGTCGGATTGGTGGAACTCTCACAGCGGGCCTGGTGGCCCCGAGTCGGCGGGTCCTTGGATTGTGGTACGATCACCCAAGACACGCAGTCCTAGTTCCCTGCCTCCCTCGGCGTTCCCAGAGTGGATGTCACCCTCTGTCGATTCGTCGTCTCTTCCCGCTGAATCTATGATCACAGCGGATTGTGGCGATGAGGAATTGGTGCTATCCAGCTGCGAAGAAGAAGAAGAAGAAGAAGAAGAAAAAGAAGCATCATTGGATTGTCATGTACAGCAAAGCTGCTTCACTACTTCCGGCATTTCGCTTGTAGCGGACTTTTGCGGTGTGGATACCTGTGATGGTCTGAGACTTGATAAACTTGTCCGGCTATTTGGTGTGTCCATCAATTTCTCCAATTTGATCGAAGATGAAGCTCTCAGCAACAGCTTGCTTTTAGAGTTCTCCATTGTACAGGGCAGTGTAAATACGTACTCCGAGCTTGTGAACCAGTACTTGAATCCGCAGATTCTTCTGTACTGGTGGCACGGGCATTCAAGATTAGTGCCCAGGATTAGTCACATACGAAGTTCAGTTGTACATAGGGAGTGTGGCCAACCTGGCCTTCGTATCACACCATCACTGAATGAGTATAAATCGTTACTGATGCTTGAAAAACGCCCTCTCGCATTTGGGATTCAGTGTGTATGGCTGTTCTCGTTTATTTGCGTTGGTTGTCCATCCACCTGCATGCCTACACTAAGTTTCCGAAAAAAATTACGTAGTCTGAATCTTTCGCACAATTTTAATGACTGCGCCATGTTACGAGTGCTCGTCGAGGTTATTTATTTGAGTGAGGGAATCTAGCAGCAGATGACCAACTTATGTTTTTGGGTTAGACTGCATCAGATCCACCACTGAGCCAAGCAACAAGAGAATTTGTAGAAGAAATGAAGCCGCTTCGTCATGTGCATATGGATATTGACATGGCCGAAAACCCAACCTTAGTTTCACGCTTAGGGGGGGGGGAGAGGTGTTCTTTTCGAAACTGCGACAGAACGTGCGCCACGTACTTGTCTACATTGCATAATGTCTCACCAATGGGAGTCGCTGATGAGTGTCTGAAATTATGTGTGCTGGGCAAACAACTGTGTGATTGTGCTCCCCTACCAACACAAATTGGCTTCTGACGCTCTACACCAGCGTGGGCAGCTCGTCCCCACCGCCTCTCTGATTCCAGTTGTGATAAATTCCATTGTCGCCCATGACTGATCTGGTCGTGAGAATTTGGTAACCCCGAGAGCCTTGACTGGCTGACAGCCAGCTGCTCTTTTATCTGCCCTCTGACTCCACGAAGCAGCTTTCAGAGACACCCCATCAATTGCTCTCTGAAGCCTCAGAGCAAGCCTGATTATCCATCCCTCGCATACTGAAGCAGCTATCTTAAACTCGAGTTGTAATTCATGTGTGCCCAGCCCCACCAGCGTAAATTATATACTCTGTCCATATTGCTGCTGCTGCAGCTTCCACTCAGACCTCCTTGGATTTGCTTCTCATGATGAGTGCTGCCGGTGCCAATAAACTTAAGCCTGCATCTGCGCAGAGCTGGTGACCCAACTCAATGATCTGGGACATCCCTGTGGCTTCTGTTTCCAAGTACCTAACTCACCATGATTCTGTCTGCATATGGTCACTTGCCCACTTCATGTGTTCTGCTGCATCTTGTCATTTTAAAATGCAGGCTCATCAGTCTGCCCTGGCGCTCTGTTGGGCAAGGGCCCGACATGTCCAAAGCTATTATACTTTTTCTGTGACAACGCCTATCGTCACAAGATGCGCCCCCTGGTATTTGGAGTTTGAACTTTTTGTTTTCTTCACTGAAATTACACTTCAGGAATTGCACTTCTGTGAAGAAAGCCAACAAACGAGGAGAGGGATCCAGCCATATAGCCTCATATGCTCAATCATGTACTTGAAAGTTACATCATTGAGTTCTTGTATCGTTTCCACTACTCATTCTGCCAGAAAACACCCTGGAAGAAGCCACAATGGGAAACTTTTTATTGTGACATCTCAGCTGAATCATGTAGGTAGTGATTCCCTGGAGTCCTTGGCATTGTTTGCGCAGTACAGTCAGCTCCCTCTACAACAGCTCTCTTTGATTTTACCAAAATTTACCATTGTCTACTAAGATCACCCCTCGTATGTACCGCAAGAATAGATAGTTGTTGCCTCCGGATATCTTGAAATAGCTCCCGAATGCCATTATGAAATGGTGGTTGTAACATATGCTCTTGTAAAGGGATTTGGCTACACCACTCAATGTAAAATTCCATTGTGTAGGTTGTGTCTTTCAAATTGTTACTTGATCAATATTTCATCAAAGTCAAGCAAAGAGTTATACCTCTATTCTCATTTTTTATGACACGTTAGACTAGTTCTAAAAAAATTATAATTTTAAAGTTCCAGGCAACTAAAATTCATGGTACAACATGACCACTGCTTTAACATTCTTAAAGGGGGCTCCTTTGCTCTTAACAGTTGGTTTTCTGAGGGACCAAATATACAGCAACGTATTTTACTTTTAGAATACCAAAAAAGTAACAAAATTTAGCTAGACATACACCTATGATCGATGATTCTGCAACTAACATATCTCACTGAACGGTCATCAATATTTGAGCCTCATCATGTTCAAGTACGAATAATCGACATTGGTTTTCAATCTACGCTGTGAACAATGGAGAGGGTTGAGAATTCTGTGGGCCCAAGTATTGTGTTGAAACAGGAGACGTCAAAGGTGTGTTTGGTCAAGTGAACAATGAGCTTTGGCAATGGAGTGTCCTGCTATCATCCGTGCGGTGACAGGGACATGAGGATTCCCGGAATGCAGACTGCAGGCCAAGGCTGCTTCAGTGCTTCATGTGCCGCTTGCTCACGGACTAAGTTCGCTGGATGTGAACTTGGCGTGGCAGCAGCGGGGATCCAAAATTAATGGCTTGGAACTTTGAGGGGCAGGAGCAGCGACTGCACAGGCACATGGGATGCACACCCCCACCATTTCCAGCTAACCATGCTGCTTCTGCTAACAAAGTCTGCTGCTTGTCCCTCCCTCTCTCTGCTGCAATAATTGCTACTATCAATATTCTCAAATCCGAAAATGGCCCCCCGCCTTCCCCACTGACTTCTGGACTCCACTGAACGCCTGCATTTGTCAGATGAGCTGCCTCATCTCAAATTTATCCTGAGGGAGGCATGACATTAACTACCCTTCGACTAGCTTTTAAAAGTTACCTTCCCTCTCTGGCTCTTTGTGGTGTTGCCAGTTTGAAATTTTCCTTGGATAGGTATTTTTTACCAGGATAGATGGTATTTTTTCTCTTTGTTTCATACTAGCATAATGATTACCTTATGCCAAGCAAGGAGAACTGGCTGATTTACTCTCAACTTTCACAGTCCTATGAATCATACATTGAGCAGAATTGTCCTCAAATACGGACGTGTAGCACGTATTTTCAAACTCACATGCAACCTTGTGGCTACCAGTGCACGATGTTGAGTTCCTTGAGCTGCTCCACTCGTCCACAGCAACTTGGAGTGGCACTGAATCCGCGCGCAGACACTGCACAGTGCAACATCCAATACAAGCCCTTGTATTTGTGGGTGCCAAAAGTGCTAAGATTGCACATGGGAATGTGTGTCCATGTTCTTTCACCAGAATTAGGTGGAGCTCGAACACAATAAGTACTTTGGTGTCAGAATAGTTGAGATGACTGTATAAAGGCCTTGGTAATACTTGGACAAAACCAGAGGTGTTTGGAAACATCCATAGGCATATGTTAACCCCTGAAGAACAACTTGTCCCTTCCGGAGACAAATTGATTTTGGGCAGATTCCTAAAAACCCATTTTTAAAGATAACTTCTTGGAATTTCTACTGCTAATATAAATACGGGTTATCTTTGTGGGGGGGTTTTTTATTTTAAAATTGACTTACATAAAAAAATTTATGGTGCTTCAAACATAAAAAGCTCGACTCTTTTGGCAATTGGTTAGGGAACTATAGAGATGAATAGTACTACTGTAGAGTTGACAATTGCACTTTTTTGAGGCGGGTAGTAGTGAAGGAAAGTTCTTGGCAACCTTCATTGTTTTCACTAAAAAACGCTTAATGATTCTATTCATCGTGTGGATTTTGGATCCAACAATTATTTATGTGTTTAAAAAATAAAATTACTTTCCTAAGTAAAGAGTACTTTCTATACCCCTAGTCGTTGCACGTCCAATTTTCTTATCGTAAACACCTCCATTACGTGTGATTTTTGGCGTGCAATGACCTAACACAAGATAGAACATATATCCATAAGGTTTATGCAATGTGTAGTGGAAATACATGCCATTATCTTGAGTCAAATTATGCTTGACCAATTCGGGCACAATAGAAAAACAATTTTGCACTCTTCAAATGCATCTACCTTTTGACCCATACCATCACAGTTTACAAAAATTTAGGGTGTTTTCTTGTAGTAGCTAGCTTGAAGATCCAACGGTTGAAAGTACTAAAAAGGCTTTTGAATGAGCCCAATAAAATCTCATGTCAAAGTGGCAGTTTTGGGGTGGTTTTGGTGAAGCACAAGGCCCGGTTGATTAGGGGTTAATTTAAGCGTTTGGCCCCTGAACATGAGGCTAATCTCATTAAATTTAGTGTGTGCATGTACAGTACCAATAAAACAAACATTTGGACTTATTTGTAAGAGTGAATGAGCCTGCCAATGATCCGTCTCGAATTCGGTGCCCATCTCCAACAGATCAGCAAGTAGAAAGCAATTCCCAATTCAAAGTAAGTGAACACCAGAGGAAGATGGGGAAAAGACCCACACCCCACGCCTGCAACAGCCGCTGAAAGTCTACACCGATCCAAAAGAAGAAGGGAGGAGAATCTTAAAAAATTCAAGTGATTTGAAAATAGAATGGCAAGGACCTGTGTTGGGCTCCATGAGTAACTTAGTGTAGGGATGGGTGAACACTGAAGAAGGAAGATTTGGAACGGAAGTTGGAATCACATGCCTCAATGACCAACCAACCTGCATGGTGAACAGCCCTAATAAAAGGGAGAGGCTGGCCGTCCATACGGTTCAGATGCCATGCTCCAACAGGATACCTGCAGTGGAAGCGCATTGGGCAGCCAATTAGAGTGCTAAACTGGGGGAGCACTGGTTAAATTGGTAGAGGTGCTGCATTTGTGCAACCTTCCATCCTGTACAAGTCCATTGTCCATCGGCCGACTGGCATTCTATTTTTTTAAATATTTTTTTGTTGATACCAAATGGGCCCTTTTCTCCCATGAAAGGCTATTCCATTTTTACGGGCCCATGTTTCCGAATTTTGAAAGTACACAGTTCTTCTTGACTCTAGCTAAAGTTAGGGTCAAATGATGGGAGGAACATTAACTTCACAAAGAGCCGCATATCCCAAGCTTCACTGCAAGTAAATTACGTAGCAGGATTCCAAGCGCACTTCCTTTGTCTGTTTTTAACTAGGATCAAGTGGAAGTTTCACTCCCGGGAAGGGTGAATTCTTTCCATGTGCTGCAATGACACCTCCTTACATTTGTCTCTATTTTAATCTTTTGCATGTAACCCTTAATTTAGAATCTCTACTCCATTGATTGAATACTTTCAGGATCGTAGGATACATTCTCAAAAACTTCCATCAACTTTTTGAGAATGTGACAATAGGATTGTCTTCTAAACTTACATTACACGAGATGATGTGCTAATTTTTTTGTGAGTTGTGACCGTACAAATCAACCCCTAAAGGCCTATGGCATTTTCACACAGAAACACTTCAAAACTGCTCCTAGCGCAACGAGCAAGGACCGAAATTAGAAAAAACTTTACTTCTACATCTAGCCGTAGGATTTCAATTAACCCCTAAGGTACCAAGACAGTTTTACACCAAAAACACTTCAAAATTGTTGGATTCTAGTGCAATGAATAAAGAAGGAAACAAAAACTTTGATTATTAGTTCTAACCGTAGGATCTCAATAAAGGCTTATTAAGTAATACATGTACAAAATTTCATAAACTTTGACCGCTCGGATTGAAAGATTATAGTTCATTTTCTTCCCAGCGTTTAGTGGATCAACAGACTTTGACTTCACTTGGTGTCAAAAAAATTCACTACACAAGGTCTAAATCTATTACCATCTTCTTCAGCATGATGTTAGCTCCTTACACACCAATTTTTAGAGGTAGAGACGGGGTGTAGCATATTCAAAACAAGTGTGCAAGGAGTGGAGGCTCGAAATTTGTTAATTCACACATTAATTTTTTTTAATTTAATATGTTTTCGATTGATAATCCGAATGGTTAATAAGAAGGTTTACATTACATATTGTTGTGGAAAAAATAAAAAGTGAAAAAATATAAAGATACCTAGGTTTTATGTGGAAAAGAAGAAGTTTTTTTGGTACCTTGCCCGACAATGAGTGACAATGTGTGAAAATGTTTGACTTAGGTTGGTATGCTATTTTTCACTAAAGACAAAAACTTTTTTTTGACAATGTGAAGGGAAATAATATTACTTGCGAGGACTGAAAATCTCACTTTCAATAGAGTATCCTATCAAAAGTTTTTGGAGGTGCCCGAGGTGCCCGCCTTCCCCATTTAAAATTCAAAACCCTATAACTTTTTCATCAAATGTCCAATTTAGGAAAAAATTGTTTTACCACTAAGATGTTGGTAATGTCTTTCTATAGTAAAAATTTCAAAGAAGAATGTTGGAAATTGACACCATAGGAACTTGACCAAACTTTCAAAAAGCCCTGTTTGGACACTTGGTCCTTTAGGGGTTAAGACTTATTAAATATTGTCCTCACAAAAGTGCATAAACTTTGACCGCACGGATCATAAAGATTGTAGTGTTTGAAGTTGAGAAAACGGTTCCTTTATATTCCATGTATTAAGTCAATCAACAAACTTTGACTTCACTTGATGTCAAATTTTTGTACCACACAAGGTCTAAATTTCTTACCATCATGTTAATCATGACATTAGTTGCATGTATACCAATTTTAGAGGTAAATTAAAAAGGGGAGTAGCATATTCAAAACAATTGTGCAAGTAGTCGAGGTTAAAAAATTGCCTATTCACGTTATATTTTGTAGTGAAATAAATATGTTGTAGAATGAGAATCCAAACGGTCAATACAAAGGTTTGCACCAAATCTTGAAGTAGGGGAAATAAAAAGTGAAAAATATAAAGATATCTAAGTTTTATGTAGAAAAGAAGAAGATTTTTTTGTACCGCGCCCCACAATGCGTGACGATGTGTGAAAATGTTTGACCTGGGTTAACCCCTACAGGCTCAAAAGTCTCCTCAAGGGACTCTTGATGTTTGGGCAGGTTCCTATGGTGTCAATTTATAACATTCCTTTAAAAATTTCTATTGTAGATGGACATTGCTAAAAGCTTTGTGTAAGTCCAATTTTTTTGATAAATCCGACATTTCATGAAAAATTTATAGGGTTTTGAATTTCAAATTGGGAGACTGGGCACGTCGGGCAACTCCAATAACTTTTGCTACGACAATCTATTGAATGTGAGATTTTCAATGCTAGCAAATAATATTATTTTCTTTCATATTGTCAAAAAATCTCTTGTCTTAAGTGGGAAATAGCATAATAATTTAAGTCAAACATTTTCACACATTGTCACACTTTGTCAGGCAAGGTACCAAAAAAACTTCTTCTTTTCCACATACAACTCAGAGATCTTCATGTTTCTTACATTTTATTTTTTCCCCAACAAGATGTGGTGTAAAACTTCTTATTGAACATTTTGATTATCATTCTAAAACATATTTAGTTCACAAAAAATAAAACAGGAACTGACAATTTTTGAACTTCTACTCCTTGCACAATTGTTTTGAATACGCTACACCCCTTTTCTACCTCTAAAAATTGGTGAAGCAGGAAATAACATCATGATTAACATGATTGTAATGTTTTCAGACCGTAGTGCAAAATGTGACACCAAGTGTAGTCAAAGTCTACTGATCCACTCAAAGCAGGGAAGAAAAAGAACAAATTTCTCTACTTCAAACACCATTATCTTTCAATCCGTGGAGTCAAATTTTATGAAATTTTGTGAGGACGTTAATGTATAAGTCTTAATTTAGATCCTATAATTAGATGTAGAAATAAAAGGTTTTGATTACCTCATTTCTCATTACACTAGAACAAACAGTTTTGAAGTGTTTTTGGTGTGAAAATGCCTTGGGCCTTTTGAAGTTAATGTGTTATTTTCCACCAAAGGCAAGATTTTTTTGACAATATGTAAGGAAATAATATTACTTGCTAGTATTGAAAATCTCACATTTGAGTAAGCAATAGTATTTAGAGTTGCCTAATGTGCCCGCTCTCCCCATTTGAAATTCAATACCCTACAACTTTTTCATTAAATGTCGGATTTACGAAATAATTGTACTCATACAAAGCTTTTAGTAATGTCCATCTACTATAAAAATTTCAAAAGAATAATGCCATAAATTGACACCACACTAACCTGCCCAAACCTTCAAAAATCCCCAAAGGGAACTCTTGCACCTTTAGTGATTAAAAGATAATAGCAATCAAAGTGAAACACTTGGTCCCCCAAATGGACACTTGGTCTTTTAGGGGTTTAAAACCAATTGAACAAACTATAAATAACAATCTGTACTTCTAGGGTTTCTTTGGATCAAGTCATGGAAGTAAAACAATTTATTAAAAATGGAGATTTCAACGTGGATCTGTCAAGTCCTTGACTATGTTTCACCATATCCTCAAACTGTCAATTCTAGCAAGAAGTATATGGGGAAAAATCCTCACATTAAACAACAAGATTTTGAATTAGTCAAAGATTTAACTCCTAATTGGCCAATTGTCCAAATAGTTATATTATGAGTATTTGAGCACATGATTTTTTTAGCACTATGATGCCAATTTTGAGTGTGATTTTTTTAGTTTTTCCTTAAGATACGGTACTATATGAGCTTCATGAAATATGTGTTTTTTTCTGCGGGGCATTGATGAAAAAATTAACGTATCCAAAGTAGTTCTACTGTAAGGGCATACAATTCAGACAATTGATGAAGTTTGTCCATTGAGACAAGTATTTTACATTATATAAAATTTGATGGTCAAGAATAGCAACTTTGCATAGTGCAAAGATTTCATTTATGAAGGAAACAAAGTGTGCAGACCTTGTAAATTCAAAGGTTTGAGAAAACCACATAACCCACTTCAAATACTATAATGATCCAATCCTTGTAGTCCTATACAATATAAAAAGTACAATGTCTTAATTTGCCCGTTTTAACCAAGATTCTAAAGTAAAAAGTGAAATAAGATAATTATTTATGATTGTTTTGTAGATGTACTAAATACAACAATTGCGGAGTGTGTTTTTGAAAAACATGATCAATGTCTTTTAGAAGTTAAACAAAATATTTAAGATATCTGTCTCGTGGATTTGAAGTGAAGACAATTTTGACTTTAGACCCTCCAAAAAATGATAGCACACATTGTTTTCTCTTAAAGGTGATTTTTTGTAGTGAAGTTATTTGAATCTTAGTGACCATTACAAAGAAGACAATAACGATTATCCATCGGCCAATTTTTAGAACCTACAACATGTGTTTAACATGTCAAAGAATCTTTAATTTACTAAATTAGTTTATTGCAAGTAAACATTATAATTTTTTGCAATCTAAATGTTTTAGAAGATTACAATTCAAAAACTTAAATAAAAGAAATATGCCTTGTGGGTATGTGGAAAAAATAGTGAAAAATATGGCAAAGTTTATACTTTCAGGTGGTAAATAGAAGGATTATCTTGCAACTTTTCAAGTAGGATGTAAAAATTGTGATTCTATGTATATTAGATTTTTTTATTTTAGGGAACATTTTGTTGTATTCATTTTTCTATTTTATTCTTTTTTGTACTCTCAAAGAAAACTTTTATAATCCCCACCTTTCAAAAATCTCAAAAAATCATAATCAAAATTGACACCATAGGACGTGCGGAATATATCAAAATGTCCATTTGTGGTCAATGGTCCTCTAGGGATTAAAGACAATAAAAATATAGATCTACTTGAAAATATTCTTTTTAGGGCCTTACAATGCTCCAAAGAAATTTTCATAGATTTGATAACGGATTTTTGGAGAAGATAGCTAATCCATAATGTTTTAGTCAAAAATATAGTTTCAAACTTCATAATTGTTTAATAGAAACTCATGGTTTTTAGTTTTGTGTGAGATGATTTTAAGAGTATATTTAGGTTTTTGGACTTTTAGCTATGATGAAAAAAAGTTCCTATGTTACTCATTGAAAAGCAAGTGGAGCGTGCAATAGAGGGTGAGTTGACAATCCATTTTTACAAAGATGAAGGCAGTTGAATATGGTAGCCATGATTCAATTTCAATTGAAATGAAATTGATGATTCTTATGAATACAATAGATGTGCAAGATCCAGTCAAACAAAAGAGTTGCGTGGGAAGAATTTTTCAAAGGCTTTTTGTCGAGCTTGAGTGGATTTGTATATTCTAGAAATGAAAAGAAGATCAAATAGATTTTGGTCGGGAGAAAAAAAACTGCATTAAGTTATTAGCATACACACAATTGCAATCAAAATATATTTAGCAATGACCCTCCATGGATATTGATGGAGAACTTATGTACTCCAAATTTGGTACATAATTCCTATTCTAGCAAACCATTGGCTTTAAGATATTCACTCAAATAACACTTGAAGATTTTTTTAAAATATTAAAGGTGGAGAGATAAGAGAGATTTATCACTTTATGATCAAAGGTTTTTAAATCTATTTAATTCTAAAAGGTTGGAAGACAACATGGGTGGAAGACCATATTACTAATATGGTGCACAACAACATGGGTGGAAGACAACATGGTCATTGTTGTCATTACTAATATGGTCTTCCACCCATGTTGTTATGCACCATGGGTGGAGGACCATATTACTAATGAGTAATTTGCATTTACAATTGATTATAATAGCATGTATATTAAGTGTGGCTTCCATCTCTTTGTAAAATGTTTGAGAAGAGATTTCAGACGGGTGGTTACAATGAAGACATTAGATAGTGAAGACATGACACAATCAATACATAAGACAATGAAAAAGAAGAACCAGAGAAAAATTAGGATTGCACCTCCAAAATACATGCATTGGCCACCATATTAGAAAACAAAAATGGCTATGTGTAAACAAAAAAAAAGAGGAACAAAGGAAGGATCCATAAAACTAAACAAGTACAATACAAAGAGGATGATAAAGGCTCATGTAGATTACAAGAACTGTTAATGTTTGTAATACAACAACAAAGTGAAGACATCTGAAAGAATAGCACTTTATCCAACGACTTGAGTATTTATGTTGGAGTTAAGCCAATTATAATTCTAGTTATCAATTCAATATTTTTAGGCAGTTTCTTAACATCAATGAATTTTACAACAAATGAGAAATTGAAAGTGAGTGATTACAAATTTTGAAGAAATTGAACCATGATTCAACGTTGCTTTTGTATAGGAATCTAATTAAGAATTTTTTTTTAACACAAGATCTATAAGGCAACCAGGACAAAAATGGAAGATGACTCCGGCTTGTTGTTTAAAGGAAGATCGCTAATTATTATAGATCAAGAGCCACAACCAACATGATTCAAATTATCAAAAAATATAGACAAACACAACTATGCATAGCACATCATTTAGGAAAAACCAATAAATCGCACTAAGGTCAAGCGTCTTGCACTCCACAAGAGGAGAATCAACAAGTGAAAATATAGAATAGGAAGTATGACGTCTTTACTAATGAAATAACACCACTTACAAGCAAAGACAACCACTATCTCTTTCTAAACTTACTCACAGAGTTTGACTTTACAAAGATGTCAAGTCAAGGATGTAAGTGCCACTATATGCACACGCACATACACAAAATTCTAACAGATGGAATCCGTCCATTGAATGAAGGTGGTGCACTGACCACACGTCCAACACACGAGTAGATTAGCTATAATCAATCTACGTAAAAAAAAACACAAGATGTGATGACGCCCCCGACGCTGCATCCCGTGACAGTTGTCGTGTAAAGGAAGATCCCTAAACACAACAAATAACGAGTCACAACCAACATCAAATAAGCGAAAATATAAACAAACACAACTATGCGTAGCACACACTCAAGTGCCCCTCTAGCGGATAAAGACCTCCTAATCAGCTAGGACCAAACAACATTAAGAAGACTACAACCATGGTGATGTCGTTGCAACAACTGTACGCATCTAGTCAAAGATGCCGTTGAAGGCTAAATCGATATGCCAATAGAGAAGTAACTAGGAGAAAATAGGCTGGGTGGAATGCGAGCCTCATCCTAAATCTCCTTAAACAATTTTGTCGCTAATATTGTGGTTAATCTCTGAATCTTTCATTGCCCTATGCACCTCCAAAAAAATTGTTGATTCATATACTCCATCCATTGACCAATAAAGCCTGGATTGTAGATATTATCGAAACACCTTCCATTGGACGCACCCGCTCACGGCCAAACAACGTTGACAACTTGTCCATAGTTAAAGGCTCTACTTCCTTCATTCATTCTTTACTTGGAACAACTAGCAAATCTCCAATAGCTTCCTTTGTATAACATACCTTCACATCTCCTACCTTCGCTGAAGACTTCTCGCCATACCTGGAGGCTTCTACAAATTTAGCTACAATGGATAAGTCTCCACTTTTACAATCATGCCAATGTTTTTTAATGTAATCCCAAAGTCCTATTTTTTAAAGATTTGCCTCATTCTTCTCTAGCTCCAATATACCACAAGGAATAAGTTTGGGGAAAGGTAAAGAATCTCAAAGGTGCTTTTTCTGCCATTTGGTTGACATATGAACATTACTACATTATTGACAATTGATATGTTTTCCCTCTAAATGTTTATAATTGCCATTTGTCTTTTGTCATTGTAAACGGTAAAATCCTTACATTCAAAACACCCAAGTTTCACTATTAATTCTAAATTTGCTCCCGGGATGATCTAGTGTCTAATATTAAGTAGTTTGCTCTAATCATGCATTAAAAGATGTCTTTTTATTAAATTACTTGAGGTTCTGCACTTATTTAAGGAATTTAAGCCTTTCTATACATCACTCTTAGCATCACACTCTTGAGACTTGTTTTCCAAGGATCTAAGTGCCTAGAAAGAGCCTTGCTCTTTGATAGTTGTGAATGTGCTTGGTTAGACTCCTAGACCTAGCCATCTTCGGCTAATGGTTTCAATCCATTGCACTGATTGCTCATTCCTAAACTAATCTTTTTATAAATCACAAGTTTACCTCGTGCAATAAGCTCCACTTCTCACATACGTGATACATCCAACGGCTACCGTACTCATTACAAGTGTTTAGTCTTAAGCAACACATAAGTTAAATCAAGTCAAAATTAATTTATATGTAAGATCCTGATTTAGCCAATTAGACTTTAACACTTCAATGTAAGCAACAACCCATACTCTTATACTTGCATACCTTGAGTTATTACTAAAAATAGAACCATGTTACTTATTTATTCATATATTCCTCTCTCTCATGTCTTATTCAATTAATCATACATTAATTCACATGAATCTCATATACAATTATGATTAACTTGTAAACACACAATTTTCTAAATTACTCCATAAAGATCTAATATTATTGCAATTATACATATGACTCAAGTCACACACAAGACTTTAACACATGCAAATACAATAATAAATAAATATATACTAATATATAAATACTCTTACAACATTAGGAGTCATCAACTAGCTTCTTCTTTTAAAGCTATGGCTCACTCCAATCTTCCTCATGGTAATGGCAATGGCAAGTAATGCCTACAAAAGTATTTACTTCTTCTAATTTAATTCCCACACGTTTTCATGAAAAGGTGTATCCCTACCAAAGGATGTGAATATGTTTTTTCCATTCTCATCATTATTTTATTATTAGACATGAATAGGTACTTTTTAATTAATTAGCTACTTTGTGTAAACATTACCACTATTTATCTAATTCTTAATATATCTCCAATCCTTTTTACACTATAAAATTTGAAAAGATTAAATTTTTAACATTTTGGCTCTACATAGCCCCCTTCTTTACTTGGAGACGTCCTCGTTGACTTCAAGAACCTTTGTCCTTGAAACTTATTTCCTTTGCATTCCATCTTGTATTCTTCTTTTGTATCTCCTATTAGTTTTCTTACTTAACAATATTTTTAAGGATTGTTGATATAACTCATATTTCATTGAGGTTATTATTTTTAACTTCTGTGTTCTTTGTTAAGTCTTCACATTTTACTTAATTGTCTTTCCTTATATTTTTAATTTTTTTGATAGGCAACACTGCCGCAATGATTCTCTGTGAGGGCTACATCATTATTAATTGGGTCAAGCCATTGATTTCAACACTATTAATTGGATTTGTGGCCTTATTTTTGTCGTTTAACGCCAGTCGCATGACCATCCACACGTATTGGAGGCAGACTGTGATGGTTAGGACGCAGTGGTGCTACATATCACAAAGATCGAGGAAGCCGAGTTGTTTTTTTGTTTGAAAAGACATGCAGCTAAGGAGCTTCGTGCTCACCGTGTCTATGCAGCCTAGGCCGACGACTTTGGTCAAATGGATGCCCGGAATAGCTTTTCCCGGTTTTATCATCACAACATCAGATTTTCTATGGATCACGTGAGTGAGGAATCTAGAGGCATCAATGCCTTCACTGCTACTAAGTAGTAATCACGTGTCGTACCGACATGCGGTGAGTCTCCTACGATGGAGAACGAGACTATGGAGTTTGATGATTGGCCTTTGGATTTGGGGCCACATCTTACTGGTACCGAGGCATGGAGGGTACAAGCGTATTCAAGTTCAAAAGAAGTAGAGAAATGATTGCACAAGCGAATGAAACACACAAGGTATTACAAACAATGCTTGTAGTGAGATATACCCATCTTTCAAAGGCCTTTACTAATAGTACCAATTGGTAACATCCTTGCTAATACATATGAGAGTCGAGACTACTTTAAGTTTGAATCACCTCTCTCCATTTTCTCCCCTTTACTTTCCATTCTAAATCTACGTTAACTATTTGCGATATAAAAAAAACAACGAGCAACTCTAATATCTAACACTCCCAATTTGCGAGTAGTTACCTTCTTGCAATTTCATCGCCTTTGCTACTCTTTGATGCCACTCTTTTGCAAGTGCTTTCGTCAATACATCTGCCACCATGTCTTCTATTGGGCAATACTTCAAGCTTATCTCACCACTCTCCAACTTCTCGCGAATGAAGTGATGTAGCACATCAATGTGACCACAAATTGTTGCTGCATGAGTGGTGTGTGGGGTTCTTTGCAAGAGCTATACACCCTTGGTTGTCGCACATGATGGTCGTTGCTCAAGATTGAACAAACCCTACATCCGCCAAAAGCTTGCGAAGCCGAATGGCCTCCTTTATACTTTGGCTAGTTGCCATGTATTCTGCCTCCGTCGTGGAAAAGGCGGTGGTTGGTTGTCTCTTGCAATCCCACCAAATGACACCAATTCCAACAAAGAACACGAACCTCATAGTCGAACGACGCACGTTTGCATCTCCGGCCTAATTCGCATTGCAATACCCCTCAAAGCAATGTCCTTACCACCAAGGCAAAATTTGTGGTCTATAGTACCTTGCAAGTACCGCATGATGCGCTTCACGGCACTCTAATGCATCGAATAAGTCCTAAACATGAATTGGCTTACCATGCTCATCGCAAAAGCAAGGCTAGGCCGTGTGCCTACCATGGCATACATCAAGGATCAAACTCCACTCTTGTATGGCACGCCTTTCATCTCACCTTGAATGGCTTGATACTCTTCCTCCGAAAGCTTCTACAACTTGACATTCACATCAAGAGGGGTACCAATGGCCTAGCACTCTTCCATGTTGAAGCGCTTGAGCACCTCCTCAACATACTTCTTTTGGCTCATGGTCATGGTGAGTGCCTTGAAGACCCTCACAAATTCCACACCAAGACAATAATTTAAGTCACCAAGATTGATCATCCCAAACTCCGTGTTGAGCTTACTTTTGAGCCACGCTAACTTTGCCAAAAGGCTAGCTAAGATGATCAAGTCATCCACATAGATGAGCACTATTAATAAGTACTCACCCATTTTCTTGATGTACAAGGAATGGTCCGCTTGACTCCTTGTAAAACCTTCCTTGGTGAAAAAAACATCGATGCATGGATACCATGTTTTTGGTGATTGCTTAAGCCCATACAATGACTTCTTGAGCTTGCACTCAAGGTGACCAAAGTCTTCTTGTTCAAAAAGTTGGGGTTGGTCTATGTAAATGTCCTCCTGTAACTCACCATTTAAGAATACAATCTTCACATCCATTTGGTGGATCTCCAAGTCCAGGGCTACCCTAAGTGCAAGAATGCACCAAATAGTGGTGAATTTGGCAACATGAGCAAACCTCTCAAGAAAGTCCACTCCTGCAACTTGAGAGTACTTCTTCAACCTTGGCAACTCATATTGCCTTGTGGCGCACCACTCGACCCAAAGCATCCTTCTTTGTACAAAACACCCATTTGATTATACACTCTTGCGATTTTTTGGAAGAGGAGCCAATTCCCACGTGCCATTTGCCATGAGCGAGTCATACTCCTCTTGCATGGCCGACTCCCACTTGCTCGCATCCTTGGATTGCATAACCTCACTCATGTTTAAAGGATCCTCAAATGACCCCACATTGGCACGTTCTATGTCATGTTGACGCAAAATGTGGCTCTTCAACCATTCACCTAGCGGGCGACGCTCTCTTTCTGGATGCCGCGGTTCTTTTAAGTTCTCCAAGTCCTCATTGTTTGGTGAAGGTGTTCATGAAGATGCTACACCTCCTTCTTTCGCATTCAATATCTCTTCTTTCTTGGTATCGCCATCGCAATCTTTCAAGGATGGTGGTTTGAAAGATTCGTCCACCAAGGTAGGGGTCTTGCTCCTTCCACTTAGATTCATCTCCAAAACATCACCAATACTAGTAGTATCTTCAACAAATATTACATCACGACTCTTAATGATCTTCTTTATCTCAATGTACATGAGCCTATATGCCTTAGTGCCCTCACAATAGCCAAGAAACAAACACTTTGTGCCTTTTGCATCAAGTTTACCCCTCTTTGTATTTGGCAGCATTGCATGTGCAATGCATCCAAACACACTCATATGCGCAATGCATGGCTTACGGCCACTCCAAGCTTCTTGGGGTGTGATGGTGATGAGAACCCTCGTTGGACATCGATTGCAGATGTAGACCGCATTGACCACCGCTTCCGCCCAAATTCAAGCTTTAGGCGTTGTGCATGGATCGTGCTCCTCGCCATTTCCACAATGGTACGATTTGCACGCTCCGCAACTCCATTTTCCTCTGGCGTATAAGGTGTTGACGTGTGCCTCTCAATGCCATGCTTCCTGAAGAAACTTTAAAAGCCTTTGGATATGAATTTCCCGCCATTGTCCAACTGAAACATTTTGATCGTGTGCTCCGATTGCTTCTCCGTAAGGACCTTGAACTCCTTGAATTTCTCAAGGCATTCCCCCTTTATCTTCAAGATGAACATCCACACCCTCCTTGCAAAGTCATCAATGAGGTCACAAAATACCTTGCACCACCTATAGAAGTGATCCTCGTAGGGCCGCACACATCCAAACGCACAATCTCCAAACACTTTGTTGCACACGTCGCTCCATCCCTTGGAAATGGTGCCATACGTTGTTTGCCATGCAACATCCTTCACAAAATGACATTGATAATTCATCTTTGCCAAGAGTCATGCCACTTATCAAGCTTTCAAATAAATGTATACCTCACATTCAAATGACCAAGATGACGATGCCAAAGCTCAAATGCACCGCTCTCTATTGATGACTGTGCCACTATGGCCGCATCCGCCTCAAATACTTTCATGAAAGTTCCTTGCTACAAATTG
Source organism: Bryoerythrophyllum caledonicum (assembly GCA_963971425.1). Lineage (NCBI taxonomy): Eukaryota > Viridiplantae > Streptophyta > Bryopsida > Pottiales > Pottiaceae > Bryoerythrophyllum > Bryoerythrophyllum caledonicum. The sequence goes on along the minus strand of OZ020526.1, from coordinate 19,334,065 downwards.
CCTTCACAAGGTGCTATCACAAGAACGTCTTTGTTTGGTGCCCTCAACACACATCCATCCACGTTGAATAACACCTTCATTCTACTTGTTACACGTTTGTTTACCAAGAGCAAGTTCCCTTGCAACTTGGGCACATGAAGAACGTCCTTAAATTTTAACCTCTTAGAGCAACCCCTCACAAGTACTTTGACAATAATAGATCCGACGCCAACGGCCTCCACAACACTATCATTGCCCAAATGCACATTCCATGGAGTAATTACCTCATACGTGTCAGATGCCGCCTTATGAGGTGTCACGTATTTTGTGGCGTCCGAATCCATGATTAACTTACACATGGACTTGGAATGTAGTCGACCTTGAGTTATAAATGCATAGTCATTATCCTCCTTTGCATGATTGGCGTTCTCCTTCTCCTTTGTTTGGTTCGCGTTCTTCCACTCCCACTTGTTTGGCTTGAAGCAATTTCGTGCAATGTGGCTCGGTTTGACACAATTGTAACATACCTTGGGCTCGCCACGTGTTAAAGAAGAGCCTCCTTACTTGTTTTGTTTTGACACCAAGGCCACATCTTCGCCATTGGACTCCTTCTCTATGCGCTTAGATACTTCGTGCATCAACCGCGCCGTCACAAACTCCATAGTGAGCTCCGTCATTGCCAAGGTCTCCAAGGCCGTGATCAAGTGTTCATATAAAGGCGGCAAACTCTCAAACAAGGTCATGACCACATCTTCATCCTTCACCGAGGAAATCTAGGCAATGGAGTTGATCCGCAAGTGCCTTCACTTTGTTGACATGATTCAATAAACCATCTCCCTCTTGCATCTTGATTGTAAAGAACTTGCAACATATGAAGACGATGTTCGACAAGCTCCTTGTTTTGTGGATGTTGCACAAAGTCTTCTATGCTTCTGCGGGTCATTAAAACTCTTGATGTGGGCAAGTTGGTTGTCCACCAAGTTGAGGCCAATGACGGATATGGCCTTCTTCACACGCTGACTATAGTCGTTCTTCACCTTTGGATTATTGTCTTCGGATGGAGGCTCCTCGGAGTCATCCACAATCTCCCAAAGGTCCATAGATGCCAACACCATCTCCATCGTGGAGCCAAATACACCCCACGTGGAGCCAAATACGTGTAGGTGATGGTGGAGTATTTTAGCAAGTGGATTAAGCTTGTGGCACTACCATAGAACTCTTCAAAGTTTGCAGCCATGGAATATTTCGACCGGGTATTGGCTCGTTTTGGAGCCTCAATTGAAGATTCGATAGACCAGGGGCGTCAATATCCTAAAGCATTCAAAGCTTTGTGTACCAAGGCTTTAATTGACCATTGTACCACTTTCTAGAATCACTCATAAGCGGACGGTTTGGCGGAGCGTGTGGTTTAGACCGTAACGCGGGACCTATAGAAGTATAGATTATTTCAGGGTGGCCACCGTGATTGGAATATGATGATACCATGGATTGCCATGGGATATTGATTTAACCGGAAGACTTCTATGTCCGTATTTGTTGTTGTACAGGCGGAAGCCAATTTTGCCGAGCTCCGTTCGCAGAAAATTGGCTCCGGTTGTGGATTTGGAAAATTCAAAGATATGGGCCCATCGCATATGGGATTGAGCAGAATTCTTCAAGCGGGCCATGTCTATAGCCATGGAAAACTTATGCACTGATCAACACCGCAACACCTCACGGTACGCTATCGTCTAGAAAGAGGAGCGCTTTGAGAATTCACGGAGAATCTGGCTGCAACCGGAATTGATGGCAGGAGAGTCTAGTCGTGTCTTTAATTCTTCTGTTATTCAAACCTTCATATCTTCGACTCTTCAAACAACACCCCGTTGGCCTATCATGTAGTAGCTCTAAACAAGTTAAGGGTAAAGATAAGGTGATAAGAACCCACGGCCTCGGACAGGTAAAACGGAACAGCCAGACGACGAATTGAAACCATCTGAAAGATTGTCTCCTAAATTTCAAATCCACGGTGACCAGCAATCGCGCCTAACCGATGAAAACAACATAAATACAACCGTATGGATGATCAATCTCACTTCGCCGCAATAAAATTTACGAAGCAGAATAAGAAACGACTAGCTTCTTAATCTGGCTGAGAATAACCAAATAAAGACAACGAGTCTCCAAATCTGGCCAGGAATAACAAGCCACAACACACGAGTCTTCATGCCTGCTTGTCTTTAAATCTTCAAATCTTCATGTCTGCAAATCTTGAAGTATTCAAAAACACAAAGAAACTCAAAAGAAGTGTTCAAAAACACAATGGAAAAGCTTCCTCTAAAGCTCTAACCTTCAAACAGGTGCCACAGAGGACTCAAAACTCCAAATACTAAATGTAAAAGCTCTTTAGAAAGTTAATATAAATAACTAACACTCTTTTAAACTTCAAGTCATTCTAAACTACTGTACAAAAGTTTTATGAGTTTAAAGTTCCGCCCATTCTAGATATTCAGTTGCTCATAAGTTCTTCTTTAAAACTCCAAATCTCAATTGTAACATCTTTTTGAAGAAAAATTATAATGATACACATGTCTTTTAAATTTCAAACCATTTTAAACTACTGTCTAAAAGTTATGGCTTGTTGAAACCTCTGCCCTCTCAATGGATGGCCTCGGATTTTCACAATTTTAAACCTTCATAACTTCTGCGATACAACTCCAATTAATTTGAATGATAAGTTTATGAAAAACTAAAAAAAGTTCTACAACTCCTGAAATTTTCAAAGAGAGACGCAAAAACTACAAACTTTGGTGATCTCCCGAATCTTTGCTCCTCTTCGTTAGCTGGCAGCAGACCCTCCTCCACTCACACGCTTGAAACTCTTTGCTTACAACTCTAAATCAAGTAAAAATAATCTCTCTAAAAGAGAATCTCAGAGAGAAAAAAATCCTCAAAATTTCATTCCAAAATATTTCTTACAACCAGAGTTATGACCCATCAAAACTCTCGGCTCTCTACACCCACACACCCTTCATTCTCAAAACACACTACCTCATTTTCCCCCAAAAATCAGACTAAGAAGGAGAGAGAAGATGTCTACTTATCCTCTAGACCCCTAAGGTGGGTGAGATCAGCCCATGTGCATATCAGATGGGCCTCAAAACACACATTGGCCCTAAGAAAACTCAAAAAATAAGTACATATTTATCTTTTAAGATCAACAAACCTCTACAGTTCTATCTAGGAGGTAAACTATATTCTATCTACCATCTTTTAATTTCTAACATTAAAATGATATACAAAATACTTATATTTAGTACAAAGTTTCAATCAAAATCAAGTAGAGGCAAAAACTAAAACAAAAGAAGAGTGCTACTCCATCTGCAAGAACTTGAGAATGCGCTTGATAGTCATTGCGATGTAATTTGCACGTTGATTCTTTGTCAAAGGATTCACTGACCCTTCTAACCAAAGATGGTGGCCAGCGCTTACCTAGATTGGCCAGGTATGCAAAAATAATGGTCTTTGTTCAAGCCCTCGAAACTTCCTTTAAATGTCACGTTATGGGTGCCCGGTTCAACACATCCAGTTTGAAATAAGATAACTAAAAAACAAGCATCATTTTAGAGATTACCATGCCAACGCCGCTCAACATGAGGCTGCTTCAACGGACAAGAAGATCCAACTTCATCTTGTGGGTGGAATGGCAATGGTATGGAAACCGCCGGCTGAGATGGACGAATTGGCAACTAAGACAAGGGAAACTCTAATTCTACCTCTGGTTCAAACTCTAGATCTTGTGACTCCCTAAAAATCCTCCAGTTCAACATTTTACAGTTCGAACTTCAAATCAAAACACGAATTCTAAAAACCTAAAGGATTACTTCGAATTGGTGAATATTGTTTACCGCTTTCGCCTTTTAAACAATTCCATTAACAATAAGCGTCACCTTGAAGCTACTAGAAGCGTCACCAATAAGTTTCGTCTTCCTAATGTAAGATCATTCCAAAATGTAAACAAGTATATGTTTTACACACTATAGATATTTACATCAGGACAACGTTTGTATTCGTAGCAGTACCTACCGACCTCAGCTGCGACGTTTTTCTACAGGAGATGACGTTAATCTACAGCGCAAAGCGCCCACGGCATTGGGCGTCTAGGCAAGGCGTACTATTCTTCGCGTGAAAAACGTGTTGCCTAGTGGCATCTTGTTTCTACAAGACAAGGATGGCTGGAAGTGTGGAAGCACTCTAGGAATTGTGCTCCCTATCATTTATTCATTGATGGCTCCGTTCATTTGGAGTTGGCCGTTGTGCCGAATGGTCTTCCGTATTTCATGTGTGGTAGTAAGAAGGGCGCGGCTACCATGTTGCTTTGTGACCATTGCCAACGTGGTTTGCATATGGTTTGCTTGACGCCACCTCTTTCTACTCTATTGTCTCGGAATTGGACTTGTCTTCATTGTCGGAGGTCTTCGAGCCAAATTTCACTTGACGAAACGACTTGAATTCCTCGTGGACTTGTCATTGTGTGGTGCATTGCCATCTAGTTGGAGTTCCTCGTTTTTATTTAGGGATAAACAACGTGAAGATTGACCAAGGGATTGGCAACAAAGTTGCCTATGGCGATTAAAGACGGAGCTCAAATTGCACCCAACCTACCCTCTTTTTCTTACTTATCTATATGCTTAATGATTCAACGACAAACGACATCTCTAATTGGATGCGTACAGTTGTTGTAGCAACATCACTGTGACGTTTAGTCTTTTTAGTGTTGTTTGGTCCTAGCTAGATAGAGGATCTTTTTATCCACTAAGGGGGGCACTTGAGGATGTACTACACATACTTGTTTTAGTGTATGTTTTTTGTTTATTTGATGTTGATTAAAACTTCTGATCTTTTGTGGTTTTCGATCTTTCTTTACACGACAGCTATCAGAGGACGTGGCATCGAAGGCCTCTCCGCATCGTAGTGTTTTAGGGTAGATTAGTTTGTTTCTAATGTACGAGTTTAGAGGCGTACGGCGGTGCATCGCATTCATCTGTGGATAATTTTCATCCACTTAGGGTTGTGTATGTATGTGCCTATAGCGCCACACACGTCCTTGACTTGACGTCTTTGTCAAGTCAAGTTTTGTAAGTGAATTACAGAGTGCTTAGTGATTACCTTTGCTTGTAAGTGATTGTTTATCATGAGTAAAGGCTTCAGATTCTCTTGTACTACTTGCACTCGTTGATTCTTCCTTGGTGGAGTACATGACGCTTGACTACTAGAGTGATTCTCTATTTATTCCTTGAGGGTGTACTACGTATACTTGTTTTAGTGTATGTTTTTTGTTATTTGATGTTGGTTAGGACTCTTGATCTATTGTGGTTATCAATCTTTCTTTACACGACCGTATGGCGACTAGAATCAGATCCCGGAAAACCATAATAAATAGGATATGGGGCTATATATCAAGTTCTCGGTAGAGCCATGTTTATTGGTTCAATTGGTGCAAATTGGGAAAAAGATGGAGATTTTGGAGGGTCTAATGGTGGAAGAGGAGTATCAAGTAATTCCTTTTTCAATCCGTTTATACTTTTTCTACGACTTGAATTTTTACTACTACTTGTATTATCAGATGGTTTGGGTGTAGATATAGTAAATTCTAGATTTTTCTCCTCAATCAATGTATTTTAATATATGTTATCCTAACTCAGAGAACCTTCAGCTGAAAAAATCTCGTTATTGTAATCAAGCTGTCTTTTAAGTAATGTATCTTCTTCTTCCGACTTGAATATTCCAAATCTTTCTCTAAAAAGAAGCTCTCCTCCTCTTGACAGACCACTTGCATGTGAGACTTGAACAACCGCACTCTCCTTGAGCATGGTCACCAACTCCACCCGGTCACGCTAGTAAGTCTTTATAGACGCAACTCCTTCTCGTATAGCTTCACCCACTAATGTTTAGAGTCGGAGCTTCTATATAAGCATGGAAATGCTCCTCGCCCGTCTGCATAAATAGTCTCGCACGACATGGCGATGATTGCCCTCTATGTTGTCAAACGTGCCCACATCCCAAACCCCTCGGAAAACTACCTACAAAATTACTAAACTATGCAATTGACCAGTCATCATCTTCGGCAATCACACTCCCAACAACCACTTCATAGAAATGCCATGCCGGTCATCACTCCGGCTTTGCCCCTACAATATGCCTATCACAAACTACACTAGTTTTGATGTTTAGTGTCATGGGCAGTAAATGACTTATAAATGCAAAAAAAATTCACTCTTGATGAATATTTTTACCGACCATGTCCACTATGATCCCCTACTTTGAGTAGTATAGATTGTTGTGCTTTTAGTAAAAATTTAAATCAAAAGTAAAAACTTACAGCATTTACAAGTCATTTATTGCCCATGACACTAAACATCAAAATCAGTGTAGTGACAAAAATAAACGGCGCGACTAGAAAACTCCTGCGTGAAAGAGCCCGCAACACGGGGGAGGTATCACAAACAGAATTTAGAAAATTAACATTGGATTCTCTTCCTCAACAACATGAAAGCAACAAAAGACAAAGTGACCACAGCCACTTAGACGCGCCGGTAGTGGATGGTCACAAACGCCGCAAACATTAGCAATGATCTAGGAGAAACACTAAAAGTGTTCCCCCATGTCCCACATTTGAAATTCAGAAAAACACTTGAAGATTGGTGTTGAAAAATACTATACAGTCTATGAAAATAGTCATTTTGAGCTAAAAATAAATTCCCAAAGCTTATCCAACAATTCAGATGGATACCTAGGCCAATTTCACCTAAAATAGGCCCAAACTTTTGCCTAATTTGGAGCTACGGTGAGCCCACAAATGAAGTTCACAACTTGTGACTTTATTTTTTAATTTTTACATAGCCACATAAAAATGTGGTTTTTGAAAAGTTTTAACACCTAAAAATTTCTTTGCCATTGGACTAGTATTACCCATACAAATTCAAATCCGCAATTACAATTGGAAAATGATGATTTTTGCAAAAGATAAATTTATTTAATTTTCATTCCAAGGACTTCATGATATTTCAGCTGGTGGTTTAAGGGGTCCGGCACACAAAAAAGGTCCCACACAATCACAAACACTAGCAAAAGTGCGTAGCCACATGAAGAACAACGGATGAAAATGCGTAGTCGATGAAAAATCGATTGTAGATGGAAAAACCACAATATGGATGCAAAATTGGCTAAGGATTAAATCTTGGAGCAACAATATCAACAGCTTTACTCCTCGCTCCAATTCTTCCACCGCTTATATCATGCTAAAAAATGGTTGAATCGAAGCGCTATAGTAGTAACTTTCTTGAATTGATATAGTTTTTGTTGATTTAGTGTAAATAGGGTCTCTAATTCCACTTGAAATAGGTTTAGAAATGCTAATGTGAATCAAATGGATATGTAAAGATATGTAAAGTAGTTTAGGGCGTTAGGATATGAAAAGGCATGATTGTATAACTACCTAGGACTATAAGATAAAGAATGAAATAGAGGAAACGCTATACACTTAGCATTTTTATTGATTATATCTTAGATATAATCGATAAGTGATAAATTAGATATGAGTCGAATTGCTGGATTGGTCTACTGAGTGGCGTTCAGATTGCCACTCACACAACTTTGTCGGTGGCGCCACCGTCCTCAGGCCAACAATTATAAAGTATGGAGTGGAAGCCATAAACGTTGTCTCGTACACGATTAGGAAAGCGCTGCAGTTGCATGACAGAGGTGAAGTGGAAGTCATCGATGCTAGGGAATACCTACTATATTAGCTAGAAGACCTTGGCGATGATGAGGAGGTCAAATTCCTTTTACTTCGTCTGCAGGTTGGGCTGGAAGGCCTAGAAATGGTGAGATGTATGGCCGAAAGTACATAGAACCAATTGAGGGACCACATCCGAGAGCTGTTCGAAATGGGACAGAGAAATAGCTCCATGAAAAAGAGTCGAGGTTAAATGCTCGAGCTACTGCATCAACGATATTGTGATCGCTTCAATTTTCCTTCTGAGCATGAGATCCGCTAGGAGATTATGAAACGGATGAAAGAGAAACGAGTCAAAAAGTCGGTTCCAGCTACAATAGTAAGTAATGGCGAAGGATTGGCGCGACCCAGAGGCAGTAGTACTTCGTATGCAGAACAAAGGAAGAGGATGAAGACCCACTAGGCAATCCGAGCACACATGCATTTTAGAAGAATTGTTCACTTTACAGCCGACCATCAAGCCTGAAGCTACCCTAGAAAGGTTTCGTTGGACATTTGGAATGGTTGTAGGTATCTATGACCAGCAAGTGATGACAAAGTTTGGCAATATGAAAAGAGACATAGTCCTCCTTCTCTTGGGGTTTTAACATAATCTAGAATTGTAAGCCTTAGAGGCATGACCACCCGACTGATGCTCAACTTTGAAGCTCTGGAACTTCGCAACAGATGAAGCTATGAAATTGTTTGAGGCTGCTTTTTGCTTCTCCTATCACATAGAATTAAAAGACATAGAAAATGTGGGGCTTACGATTGCCTGATTCGACCAAACTGGCTCGACCTACCAAACCGAGGGTCATTTATCCTGGTAAACTCGTAGATTGTGTGTTAAAAGCAGAATAGGTAGGAGATTGTAATACCACATTCTAAGGTTAGATGATTCCATCATAGGAAGAAAGTTCAATACTTTGCAAGAATCAAATGAAATGGAGTTACCAAATAAGTTCTAAATTCATTCTAAAGTCAATATTTGAACTTCACAGAGATATTTTCATTTCTCTATTGACTTGGATTTTAGGAGGTGTCAAACACAAATGTTGGTAATCCATAAAAGGCATGATAGAAGTATGGATTGAGGTTGGCTACATCACACGCTTCAAAATCAAAGGATACTTAACTCAGAAAATAAGAGGAATTAGAGGTGATATAGTGTTACCAGAAATGATGGAAATTAAGATAGTGGAGACGTCATAAGTAGTGGAGGTTGAAGATTCACTAGCATTTGAAATAAAGCAAAGGGCGACATCAGCACCCATAAGTCTTCCTTTCGTCCACGAAGTCTTTCTTCAAAATAAGGTCGATGAATGTCCCTTTTATGAGAAGCTAATATCCAAAATGGAGATGGTGTCAAAGGAGGTTGTAAGTGAAGACACATCTCAACTAGATGTGGTTCTTCACTATTACTTGATAATAATCTGCGTCGCATAACATGATTCTCTTGAATCCTTTGTAATACCTTCATATGTTTTAGTTTCTTTATATTACGATATATAGTCTCTGAGCTTTCATTATGAGCAGAGAGCCAGTTTCTAAATATCATCTCTAGAGGACAACTGTCCAAAATTGGGCCTGTTGCGTCTCTGGAAAGGTTCCTATGATATGGAAATTAACCTTGACTTTCTGAAAGTGTCCATGAACATGGGAATGGAAGTAGCTTCACTGGGATTCACTTAATACCGTATATGATCTGGATGTAGAGATAGCATCTTCAAAAAATGCATGATTCTAATTTCCCTTCTGTAAAACACCTCATAATATGCAAATTTCCTCAGAATTGTCTCTAAAGCTAGTTGATATCTAACAACATAATACACAGAAAGACACCAGAAAGAACCCATCACCAGTTGGTAAAGTTTCTGATAACCAGCAAACATCCTAAAGTCGAAGCTATGAATGATACCTTAGATGATGTTGGTTAAACAGTTGAGAAGTACGCTACTCTTGACCAGTCTGTTAACAAGCTGGCCCTTGCACGTCACTTACCACACTACAGGCATGTCTCCAACATGCCCTCATTTGTACCAGCCAGCCATGAGGTATCGAAGTCCAAAACAGAACCCGCATGCCAGAACCTGCGTTCACCACATTACTCGTTACGAGTGCGTTACGCATAGATCCACTGAGTAAAGAGAACTCTGAAACTTGCCCCATGGAGACAATTTTAAGACAAAGGTGTGGAGATTTTTTACCTGGAAAGCCAGCAACCGTATACAAAGTTGTTGCTCAGAGCAGCGTCCAAACAAGCGCAGAAAGAGATTAACAAGGTTCATATCATTGCTTCCGGTCAGAAGACCTGTATGAGGATCAAAGCTGTGGTGAAGGACACGGAGTCAATAAGGGATCATTGCAACAAACACGGGACTGTTTTGGTTCATTCTTTTAAAAATAAAGCGGAAAATAACTCGAGGATATTCAATTAAGTATTTGTCTAGTAATCACACCTAGGTAATCGATGACGTGGGCACGGCACGATCTTGAACAACTGTTCACAATTCGTAGGCATAGAACGTATTTAGTCAACAGCGATGTAGCAGATTTGAACGTTGTACTGGGTACTTAGCAAAGCGGGTAGCCCCGACAAGATGCACGCAACACACCGAGGTGAATAATAATATTGTCAATTTCACACACTAAACATCTGTAAGCCAAACATAGACTTACCTGAGGAATGGAGTATAGAAAATTGAGAATCTGCGGCAAGAAGAACAACAACAATGTCTCACTGCACAACCACAATATTACAAAATCAGTTTCTTGAGCACAAGCAATGGTAATGTAGATTACAATAATCCTCAATACCCAGTATTCGAAGACATGCACTTGGTTTTCAATCATCTTGACGAGCTCCATAGAGGGAATTCCACTGATGATAGAGAACACATCACCTGAAGTGACCGAGAATGCCAACTACTGCCAAAGCCATTCCTGCAAAGTAAGTGTATGTGTCACCAACAAACACTGATGATGGATACCTGGAAAACAGTTCTGCAAAAGTGTAAGTCGAGATCTTTCGAATAGTTGTATCCACAGGCCATGATCCATACAGATGAAAATAAGATAAGAGAACATGAATAAAACAATTTGAATCCTTATGTGATGTTTCTACACCCGACCTCTTTGTAAATCAAACGATTTGATCAAGATGGACTCCACCACTCACCAGTTAAACGCAAGTAATCCAAGAGAAGTGGCAACAAGTGGTTGCATTAGATACAAGGAGAAGGCATGAGCTTGTCTAGTCTCATCACTACGTGATATTTGCATGACATTGTGGACCAGCACCTGCATAATAAAAGGAGCCAGCAAGTCAAACAACCTACAGAACCAACACAATAATAGCTGATGCACGTTACTCAAAGTCGGGGAGAAGTATTTAGAAAATCTCTGGACCTTTAGATCATTAAAGGCTTTCTCCAAACAAAGAAACGATCCAGCAATACCGTCGGAAAGAGGAACTATTTCAGATATTGCGTACAGCAAGAGGGAATCTTAACGTTGAAACAACTCGTTTGACACACGTTTATTACTCCAGCCATTCAAAGCAAACATATTGAACCATTTAACCATACTGAATTGGAAAATCCCCTCTCAATTCGAGATGAAACCACGAGTCCCAAAACTTCAACGTGATCCAGCAGCTCCATATGGTAGGAGGGGTGCAGAACACTCACCGCACAAGAAATGATAACAGATTGACCAACTTCTAGGCCATTCACACCAGCCAAGATGTTGATGGAATTGGTGCAAAAAACAGCTACCAGTCCCATGTACAACTTATACACCCAGCCTGTAAGAAAAATCAGAATTGTTCTCGTAAAAAGGGATCAGGCATCGTAAAAGTCATTCTAGTTTGTAAAAAGTATTTAAACTAAAAACAGGGCATCAATAACCAAGTCCAATCAAAAAGAAATTCAAGTAGCACCAGAACTCCGAAAAGAAGAGCGGATTAGATATAATAAAAATGAAGTTTACAAGCGACTGCAAATCGATACTTACCCAGGTTGAGCTCAGTAAAACCTAGAGCGGAGCGCAACGGCTTTGGGACGACAATGATGGTTCTCCCAGCGTACGCCATTAGTAAGGGGAGGGCCGCAATAGATGGGAGGAACAATTTCCTGCCAAGGAAGACCACATGGTCGTGTAAAAAACAACGTCCATCACTAAGTAACATTCACAAAATCCACTGCACCCCGAGACAATTGTCATTCGTTCTCATTAATTCGACATAAAGCCGGTACTTACACACGCCATGGAATGTCTAAAACGTCATCAACGAAGCCCAAGAAGAGCATGAAACAGATGGACGCCAGCGCTGCATAGTACTCCGTGAGCCACTGCCAAAAAACACACCGAATCCTCAGTAAGATAGGCACAAGCAAAAATATTTATCAAGAGATGCAAAGTTTTATAAGGGAGCGTGTTTCACAAGTGACTCCGAAAAGATCAATGAGTATCAAGACTATTCGAGCGATAAGTCGCCTAAAAATGAAATGGCATTCATCTAAAGAAACGATAAAGAGCGAACATCCTGCGAGGAAGTTAGAAGAGATTACGAGGAATTCTGTGTTTAAAATAAAACTGCTGCATACGTGTAACTAAACGATCTACAACGATTGGAGCAGGCTTGCCAACTATTTTCCAGCTAAAAACGATGCCACCAGGGTGCTCACATGGAGCTGGTCAAGCTGAAACAGGATGGAACTCTTGAAGCCTCAAGATGAGCAATCCTGAGCCTGAGCGATGCACATATCCACCTCCCAAAGCACGAGAGCGATTTCACTTGTGCATCTAGGCAGCATTAGCTCGGAGGAAGTGGATATGTGAACAGCTGGCCTCGGTAAAAAACTATTCTAAAACAAATATCCTAGAGGGATAATTTACCGCAAGAAAGGCTGGAAATAATCGCATACAGCGTTTTCAGGCGGGTACTGATCGGAGATGTTATTCTCTGGACTGAAGATAAAATGCTGAAACAAGATTGTCACCACCAAGAACACAATGCCCGTCACCAATCCCAGCGACTCCGGCCTGCAAAACACATCCAGCATTTCTTGTCACTCCCTCGCTCTGTCCAACGAAAAAATCAACACGTCAAGAAGCGTCACGCAATCAATCAAGCTACTTACACTTTAACCTTCCCAGCGGGCGATCCGCGCTTGTTGATGTCGAAGCCGAACATGTTGCGGCGGAGCACATACGTGGACGCGACAGGAATGAGCAGGATGACTCCGGCGAAGCCACCCACGCTCATCGCCAGGTTGATGAGGATGGACCGCATGAGGCCCGCGTCGATGGGAAGAAACCACAGCAGCAGCAAGTACGGCGACAGCACCAACAGCGCCAGGACCGCCAGCTTGCTCCACTTGATGGTGAGCACCGGCGCACTCCGACCGCCGTCGTCGTCATCGATCCGCGCTGCCGGATCCAGCTGGTGCACCGGCGCCAGCTTCGGCCCGCGACGCCGCGCCTTAGCGTCTGCCATGGCTCAACCTGGCTATGGCTCGAAACCCTAATTGACGAAAAATGTTGCTGCCGTCCCGTCTTCTGCTTCTGTGTCGCCGAGTGGGCTCTTCGCACCGATGTTGCAGTCCTTGGCGAAGCGTGACGCAAAAGACTTGAGATGTATGTTGCAGGGTGACCGTCGATGCGCGACGTGGGCGAGTGCTTGAGCGTCTCACACTATCGACAACATTCCTGTGAAGCTTCAAGCTGGTCCTAACGCCAGCTGAATGGATGGATGAGAGTTTGGAGGGATGGATGAGAAAGTTGCCGACTAGGCTGAGGCGTGGTCACATGGCGAGAAAGCATTGGTCCACATGGGGAAGTTGGCAAGGAGTGACGCTCTGCGGCGGATGGAGCACGAGCATCTCGTCGACTGGTGGCGTAGGCGAGGATGATAGACGCTGCTCAGTGCTGAGGCTCGTAGTGCCACTGTTGAGCAGCCTGTCCGTTGCTCCTTCACTTGACCGCACACAATATATTCTTCACAGATCCTTTTCCCACACTTCACCTTTACCAACCTTAACCCCTAAAGGACCACGACCTAATTCGCTCTAAAACCAGTCCAAAACTGCCACTGTCAGAAAGAGACATGAAAATCACATTTTAAAGTGAATTTTGGATTTTCAACCGTAAGATCTTAAAAAAGACTTCCATATAAACATGCCGTCAAATTTTGGTTGCAATCCACCGCACGGATTGATAGATTTTAGTGTTTAAAGTCAAAACAATGGTTCATTTTCATCCCTGCGTTGAGTAGATCAGCTGACTTTGACTTCATTTTGTATCAAATTTTTGCATTGTACAAGGTCTAAATCCTTTACCATTGTCTTGAGCATGATGTTATTTCCCAATACAACAATTTTTAGAGGTAAAAAAGGGGTGTAGCATATTCAAAACAAGTGTGCAAGGAGTGGAGGTTCAAAAATTGCCATTTCACGTTTTATTTTTTTGTGAATTACGTATGTATTCAAATGATAATCCAAACGGTCAATAAGAAGTTTTTCACCATATATTGTTGTTGAAAAAAAAAAAAGTGAAAAATATGAAGATCTCTAGGTTTTATGTAGAAAAGATGAAGTTTTTTTCCCCCGTTGCCTGAAACTGTGTGAAAATGTTTGACTTGGAATAAAATGCCTTTTTACACTAAAGACAAAAAAAAAATTCTAAATTTCTAAATTAGGAAATATTCTTTATGTGTGTGAAAAATCTCAATGTCAATAGAAACTTTTGTCAAAAATTTTGGAGGTGCCCGAAGTCCCACTTTTGGCTTTAAGTGGTACTAACTTTCAAACCACAAATCCAAAAAAAAATTTAAAAATATCTCCACGAAGCTCTTATCAGATCCTATCTTGAAAAAAAAAATCAATTAAAAAGGATTTTTTTTCGAATTGTAGGTACATGCCCAAAATCCAAAATGACCCCGGGGGATGTTTGGTCCTTTAGGGGTTAAACAATTTACCTATTCCAACTCGTGAAAAAATCACCTATTCCAACTCGTCAATCGATTCCTTCCATCAGGATTCATATGCAACCCTCTTGATTACTAAGAAACGTTTTCATTGCACATTGCTAATAGACTACAACAATTTGACTTATCTTACACAGAAAACCTTAGAAGCGAAAGAACGCAAGACATCACATACTAACATTTTTCTTATTTTCCTTCCTATACCAAATGGGTATATATTCTAGGGAAGGTAGAGACATACATTGAATTGGAATGGACAACCTTTGCATGAGAAATTTTTAGGTGTCTTCTTTCACTATGTAGGACTATACAAAGTGCCCTGCATTATTTCTTTTTAACCCTTGATCATCACAAGATGCCGCTGGTGGCCTCAATATTCTATATGTATGGTGTCATATGTGAACATGATAAGGTCAACATATTGAAATTGACCTCCAAATGAAACATATTTGTTGAAGAACCTTCAATCCAAAGCTACAGTCTTGCTAAATTTTATTACCTTTTTGTACTCTACAAAATAAAATACGTGCATGTGCATACAGTTCCCAACTTACGTTTAAGGGTTAAGAGTAATGCTCCCACTATAAAACATGAAGCCTAGGAGAAACCCCTCTATTGTGGGAACATTATCAAGCAAGTGTCATCAGGCCTCACAATGCATCGAACTCGGAATTGAACCACTACAATTATGGATGCTAAAGGGCACATTTGAGGAATGCCCACATGCTTGAATTTACTTGGATAATTGAGGGTCATTTAGGACTTACCACAATCATTATAAGTAAAAGAATCATCATAAATAATATAACATTGTCTTCAAATTTATGATTCAAATCAAATTATGAAGCATTTACATTACTGCATCTTAAAAACATAAAAACAAAAACATATCAAAATCAACACCAAAAAAACTTATGCAAATTCTCAAAAAATCTATTCATGAGCAATGGAACCTTAAAGGTTTGAAATAAAATATTCATATCCTTAATAATATGTTAATAAATCTAAATAATAATTCTTTGTAGAAGCTACACAGATCATCGTATAGTATTTAGTGGTCCGACTCAAATTCAGGGTAATTACTACACATTTAGTCTCAATACTATATACTTTGATATCATGACAACCCTGCAGATGGCTTTTAGTATGGTGGACACTAAATACAAACGCAGACACTGATTGTAAAGTTTATAATTAGTGTAGTGACAAAACTATACACTAAATTTCAACTACTACACTAAATATCAATTCTAGTAAATAGTCAAACATAAGGTTTTTTACTTGTGGACATTTAGTGTATGAAACCTAGAAAATGATTATGTGTACATTTCGAGCATCAAAGTAAAGAAGATTTTGAGTGCATGTAGAAAAACAAGAATTTGCAAAAGAAATATTTGGAAAAATAGAACATAGAAGAAGAAGAAGAAGAAGAAGAAGACGAAGAAGAAGAAGAAGAAGAAGAAGAAGACGAAGAAGAAGAAGAAGAAGAAGAAGAAGAAGAAGAAGAAGAAGAAGAAGAAGAAGAAGAAGAAGAAGAAGAAGAAGAAGAAGAAGAAGAAGAAGAAGAAGAAGAAGAAGAAGAAGAAGAAGAAGAAGAAGAAGAAGAAGAAGAAGAAGAAGAAGAAGAAGAAGAAGAAGAAGAAGAAGAAGAAGAAGAAGAAGAAGAAGAAGAAGAAGAAGAAGAAGAAGAAGAAGAAGAAGAAGAAGAAGAAGAAGAAGAAGAAGAAGAAGAAGAAGAAGAAGAAGAAGAAGAAGAAGAAGAAGAAGAAGAAGAAGAAGAAGAAGAAGAAGAAGAAGAAGAAGAAGAAGAAGAAGAAGAAGAAGAAGAAGAAGAAGAAGAAGAAGAAGAAGAAGAAGAAGAAGAAGAAGAAGAAGAAGAAGAAGAAGAAAGAAGAAGAAGAAGAAGAAGAAGAAGAAGAAGAAGAAGAAGAAGAAGAAGAAGAAGAAGAAGAAGAAGAAGAAGAAGAAGAAGAAGAAGAAGAAGAAGAAGAAGAAGAAGAAGAAGAAGAAGAAGAAGAAGAAGAAGAAGAAGAAGAAGAAGAAGAAGAAGAAGAAGAAGAAGAAGAAGAAGAAGAAGAAGAAGAAGAAGAAGAAGAAGAAGAAGAAGAAGAAGAAGAAGAAGAAGAAGAAGAAGAAGAAGAAGAAGAAGAAGAAGAAGAAGAAGAAGAAGAAGAAGAAGAAGAAGAAGAAGAAGAAGAAGAAGAAGAAGAAGAAGAAGAAGAAGAAGAAGAAGAAGAAGAAGAAGAAGAAGAAGAAGAAGAAGAAGAAGAAGAAGAAGAAGAAGAAGAAGAAGAAGAAGAAGAAGAAGAAGAAGAAGAAGAAGAAGAAGAAGAAGAAGAAGAAGGCATGTGTTGACCTTTTGTTTTGCGGGCGTGTGTTGACCTTTTGTTTTAATCCGAATACTGATAATCACCAAAAAAATGAAATTACTCCTCTTATTATTCCCATGTCTATGTAATTTATTCTTTGAAAATTCACATGAATTACTGTGGACCGTGCTGCTCCACGAGGTGTGGTCATCGAGTCGGGCTGTTTGGGTCCTAAGTTGGTGGTAAATTCCATCCAAGGCTAAATATTGGCAAGATCAGACCGATAGCGAATATACACTTCTACACTTACACACTTATATAATCATATATACATATTAATTTAAATACGTAATCATAATATGCATATTTAATTTAATACATTCTTTGTAACTTATTGTACACATCATTGATATATGTAAAATCAACTATATAAATAAATTATATGAAGTCATTAATATGATATTTCATTCGGAAATTCAAGGACGTCGTCCTCCACAACAAGCTTGCTGCATCGATCTGCGGGACACAATGGCGTCAGGGAGACGCACGGCACCAGTGTGGTCTTCCCCTTCGATCAAGCCCTTGATCCGCAGGAGCTCATAGAAGTGACGAACGGAGTAGAGTACTGTAGGAACAGGTTTGATATTTTCGTGAAGAAGCTACTAGGGAGAGCGTGTGAAAGTGAACACTTGTGAGACGAAGGACACTTGGCCAGACGTACATGGTGTTTGATTTGTAGAGCTCCATCGAGCAGGAGCCAAGGTCCACCGAGGGGGACAGTGTGACGAAAGAAGGAGAATTCGCAATCTCTGTGTCGGAGATTACAGCGCTGGCAAGTTGCCCAGAGGTAATCTATCCTTCTTATTGAATCGCAGCGATATAGAGCTCAGGGCGATGGGGTTGTACGATGGGGTCGAGGGAAAGAAAGCGCGCAGCATGGTGCTGCCTGTCAAGTACTGCGGCTGACAGGACTAGTGCTAATGGCGATGGGGAAGGATCCAAAACTCAGTTATCTATGTCTCAGAGAATTTCTGCGAGAAATAGTGCGGATGTTATTGCCTTCATGATCGGGAGATCTGTTGCAGTGATCTGCTGTCTTGCAGCTCTTGTTGGTAGATTCGGTACCTGTGACGACAACAAACAAAGATCTACTTCACCGTCAACATCGCCAATGCTCGTCGTGTCACAGATACATGATTTCTGTTAGTTTGGAAAGTTCCTCAAAACCATTAACTCCTCGCAAAGATAACACAAAGATTAACACACTCGACGCGATTTGGGGAGCAGGAGATTTGCTGGAATTAGGTTTCCATCGCTATGTAGTAAGTTGGTTTCGAGACTTGCAAAACTTTGGGAAAATTCCTCACTTTGTGGGAAGATTTGTAGGGCGTTGGAAGCCCGGAGATGTGCATGGAGATGAGGGAGGACGATTGCTTGTGACCACTCAGAGCTAATTCTGGTACCTCAACTCACTTTATCTCAATATCTGTGGTTTAGTATGTCTCTATGTGAGTTCTGTCACTCTATCAAGTTCGGAGCACTTGGGTTCCACGACATCCAAGACCCTGCCAATGAGGCATCTGAATATATTCGTTTATATGAAAGAGTCCTGGGAGACTGGATAAAGCCTAAAAAGCGTTCCCTTGGGAAGATTTTAGTGGGGGCAAAGGAGGCATCATGTGAGTTCTGCAGGAAGATCGCGGAGTGTTGTAAGGAAGAGAGTCCTGAAATTCAGAACGCTTTAGTCCATTTCCACTTTGATAGAGTATTTTGCAAGCCGAAGACGAGGTGTTTCATTCGTTTCTGGGTCACAATTGAGGTTCCTACCAGGAAGGGGAGCAAACAAGTTTGTGTCTTGCAGTTTCAGAAATGCGCTCGGGAGCCTGTGAAAGTACAAGACTTTTGCAATGGCGGGGTCTTGTTCGATTGGGAGAACAAGGGACCAGAGGAAGCATTTAGTGGCCGTCTCAGGCCGTTGGTTGCTGATACTCGACTGTTTCGCAAATGGAAAGAGGCTTGTGCTGAAGACCATGACAGTTGCCGGGACCCTTCTTTTATTACTGGGGAGCGGCCCGCTTGGCTTCGCCTCATTGATGTAAGGGAGAGGTGTCTTGTTGATTGTTTTCTCGACGAGAACGGGTCCTATTGTGTCGGGAAAGAGGGTGGCATCACATATGCAGCGTTGAGCTATGTTTGGGGGAAGTATCATCTCACCCAACGTGGAAAGGTGATGCCTGAGCTCCACACATCTACTGAGGAGCGATTCCGAGAGCCACAGTCGCTGTCTAGAAACACGGTGTTGTCGACCATTGACGATGCCATAGAAGTGGCTCAAAGCCTTGGAGAGAACTTCCTCTGGGTAGATTGTCTGTGCATCAAGCAAGATGATGGAGCTGACAAGGGACAGTTCATTCCTCACATGGACGTGATCTACGGATCTGCTTCATTCACGATTGTTGCAGCTTCAGGAGTTGATGCAGATGCAGGTCTCTCGGGTGTCAAAGGCAACCGGCGCAAACAAGTGCCGTTTTCCATCAAAGGCGTGTCGATATTGCAAACACTTGATGAAGAATGGCAAGACTGGAGAACGAGGGGTCAGCGGTCACATATTTACCAATATCTGGGAGACTCACTATGGTGTAAGAGAGGCTGGACGTTGCAAGAGAAAATTCTCTCTGCCAGAGCGTTGATATTCTCCCCGAAGCAAGTTTACTGGGAGTGCCAAAAGGCCAGTTGGTGCGAAGACTCTGTCTGGGAGACCAAGTACTCTCCATCTGCATTTCGTCACTGTTTTGGTACAGTGAACAATTTCCGGCGTCCCTGGTTTGGCGGCCGCCTCTACCGGGAGCTGGTTGAGGAGTACACTGCGCGGTCTTTGACTGAAAACAGCGATGCTCTTGATGCATTTGCAGGAATTCTAAGTTCTCTGAGAAAAGAGACCGGGCAGGAGTTCATCTGGGCTCTACCAACCTCGTTCCTAGGCGAAGCGCTCCTGTGGGAATGCTATGCAAGTCCACAACGAAGACTGGATTCTTGTTCCACGAGTGATCGGATCACGGCATTCCGCTTTCCGAGCTGGTCCTGGCTTGGATGGGTGGGGAGAGTCGAGATTCAGCTCATGAGTGATCCACAGGACACTAGAATGGTGTTCTACTATCTCGATGGCACTGGCGCACTAGTGCAAGCACCTGATACTCCAAGGAACGATGATCCAAGGACCAAGATTACTCTCAGGGACATTCCAGAGAGCATTCTTGCACTCAGCACCCATTCAAGTATTCTGTTCTTCTGGAGCCACACTGCGGAACTGCAGGTTGGATTTGGGGTGCGTAAATCAGGATCCAAGAAGCGTTTCTTCCGTCACAACGACCAGAATTTGTGTGGTCTTCACTGGAGCCATCAGCCGGCACCAGATCTGGGTGACGGTGAGCCAGCAGAATTCGTTCTAGTTGGAGAGAATGATTTGCTGAACAGATTGATGTTGCTCGCCATTGTACGGGAGGAGGATTCTGGCGTGGCACACCGGCGTGGACTGGCGGAAATCAAGAGTTCCGATTGGAACAAGCTTGACAACCGAGTCTGGAAAATGATCAGCCTTGGTTGAAGAACTCAGTGCCATCGGCGAAGATCTCATCATCTTGGTTTATCTCTTCTTTTTTCCTTGTTTTGTTTTGTTTACACTACGGACCAAGACCTCGTCCCATGCAACTTTAAAATAATATGTGATTTGCATCATTACCTTGGGCTAATCACTATCTCGTTCAAGGATGACTTGGGTTTACACTAAGAGGAAAAAAGGAAAATGACCAAAGGAGTTGAGGTCTTGAAAAGGCCTAAAAACAGGCCTAGTGGATAATGTTGAAGGGTCCTCCAAATTTTGCGGCAAGAGAGGCAAAAATGGTTTTCTCATTGTTGAACGAGGAGACCATGTGCTTGAAATGCCGTTTATTATTTCTAAAACAATTATTTTGGGAAGGGGCCCAATATTATTGAGATATAATGGGAGCCACCGTTTATTACCTCATGGTGTTACAATTTGAACTTAAAGTAGAAAAGGTCATCTCTTTCCTTGTATCATTCTGTTATTTGTCTTGTATGCTTTGATTCTTGTTGTATTTTGTTGTTTTGGCTAGTTTTTTTCTTTCCTTTTTTTGTCTAAGCATGGAGAGATATAGTCCAGATGAAAAGTCCTTGGGAGACCTCATAATCATTAATTGATTATTGTCAATGACTTGGTTGGCACTTATATGGGTTACCTAGTGACACTTATAGGCTAAACAAGTTAGGACATTACAAAAATTCATAACTAATTTACATTTTATTGAAAAAATATGAAACCATTTGGACTAAAATTGTAACTTACTTTTTACTATCACTGGAAAGTAATTTTAATATTATTTAGAGGTTCTATTTAGCGTTTTTGAGCTGAGAACTAAGTTTCTGCTACGGACGTATCATATGTGGGATATAGATGGTGTTGTTTGTGGTTACATAGAAGTGTATGGTTTGAGCTTTTGACTTGTTAAAATAAGTGTGTTACCAGGTCAAGACAATCCAAGGCAGATGCATTCGTTGTACATGATAATGTATGTCCCAGACGCTGAATGATGGAGGCCTGAGACACCTTGGAGTATCGATAGAGGCACAACCAGTTCTTAGTGAACTTACAAGAAAATATGCAAACTTGACAGTTTCGTCTTCAATCTGCTGTGCTAGCTCCCTAGTTGGCGCCATGACCACCGCGTAAGGACCTGTAAAAAATAACAATTACACTTTCATTAATCTCAAGGGGAACCGTCAATCTAGATTCTAAACAGTTATCTGGCACAGCATATGCCAGTAAGACTGTGCAAAAGAAGCCTAGAAAGATCGGTCCCTACGTACTCTAGTAACCAAGAAATGAACCATTAAGAAACCTACTAAAAGCCCTATCAGTATTAAATGAATCCAAACAAGAACACATAGGATACATGGTAATATGTACCTTCTGCCTCAATCTCTTCTGTCATTGAAGGAAGCTTGGAAATGTAGGTGAGCATGGGCAACACAAATGCTGCTGTCTTTCCAGAACCTGAAATATAATTCACAATTAACGTCAAATCTCGGACTCCTAATTTAGTGAACAGAGCTTCTAACAAAGAAGACATAGATGATGCCTCGGCAACATTTAATCTGCTATGACTATCAAGTACAACTCGCACCAACATAGCACAACTTTAGAGTAACGCACTGCTAAGTTTCATGACAGAAAATAACTGAATCAAAGAGCAATAGAATCATTAGAAACAAATTATTAAGATCATTTGAAAGTATTTGAAATTACCAGTCTCGGCTATGCCAATGACGTCACGCTGCTGAAGACCTATCGGCGATGGCTTTGTGTACCCAAACTTCTGAACAACTTTCAGCAGCTCTGGACTCAAGGCACCCTCTGCCCAGTTTCGCATTGGTCGTGGAATGCGTGAACCCTACACAGCAACAAATCGTTAAGAAGCTCCAAAATCATTCATCGTGCCGAATGAAATGAAAAACAAAGGAAGGGAGGGTATACCGAAGAAAAGCCGCATATACTATACATTTCAAACATTAGGAACCAAAGATTTGAGAGCTTATGGATTTATGGTTACCTTGAACGAAATATGGGAACCAAAGATTTGAGAACCTGTGGGTTTCTGGTTACCTTGTACGAAATATTAGGAACCAAGGATTTGAAAACTCGTGGATTTCTGGTTACCGTGTACGAAATATTAGGAACCAAAGATTTGAGAGCTTGTGTTTAAAAAAATAGAAAAGAATTACAATTTAGGTAGACCAAACTATTTGAGACTTCTTAATGTTGGATATGTGCGTATCAAGAAGAAAAATATGAAGCATTACTATTCGCTGTACTCTCACGTCTCTCGGTATTAAATTAACGCGCTTTTGAGATAAAGAAAACTGTCGTTTCGAAACGTAAAACCAACGATGTTCATGTCAAGTGATCTTCTTGAGCATAAGTTCCCTGCTAGTCCACAACACTGGCTCTATAGAAGTAGAAGTTCCCACTGGCTCCATTGAAGTTTCCACTGACTAACAGTAACTTTAGGTGCCTTGGGAGAGGAGACTTGCTCTTCCTCTTCCTCCTCTTCCTTGTCACTGCTTTCTCGCTCCTCACTTTCTTCCTCCCCTTGAGAGTCCCCTTGAGAAATTTCAGTAACTTGTGCCATCACCACAAGTTACTTGAGGACGAACAGTGACTTGAGGTTACATGGACCTCAAGTCACTGTTCGTCCCTTATGACAGTCCCTTATGATCCATAGTCATAAGGGACTGTCGCCAGACAAGGGGCTTACAATCGACCCACCACGGACGCTAAATTATAAGAATCGTGATGGTATCTTTGTATCAATATCATTGATGTAGATACATCATTGGCCACCTAGGTTCAGGAATCATCTCCACTCGCATCTTCATCGCTGAAATAGCCTGCTTTCTTCTTTGGTCCCTGCAGCAAATGGAAAAGATTTCAATGCATGTTAACAACTTCATGCACCAGGCCAACGTCATTACATTGTCAAACGTATAGTTTGCGAACTCTAGTGAACTTATCGTTTGCAGACTCTAGTGAGGCGAAACTTTTGAGGAGTACAGGAAAACTGGTAACGTCCAAGCAAAACAATGGCCAACGTTGCATTACTATTCCAGTTTTCATGAGTGCAATCAAAATAATAGCCACCACTACTTTGAGTATACCTTCAAACCCCGTGAAGCCGTTCCATCTTTGTGAGATCCATTACCAACTGCTGCTACGATAACGCCCCTGCAAAAAGGATTGCAATGCCAGATTAACTGAAAAGATAAATGTTTCCCTCACAGAGAAATAACTCCCTGGATAAGCATCATCTGTTACACCATCGTTCTGCTCAGGAATTCACCTAGACCAGAATTTTTACAGGGAGAAGAGGAGAACACAAGCAGTGAACTCGCAGCGCATGCATGATGTTTCCAACAAGTTCAATAAAGGACCAGATAATGCAAACTCACGTTGACGCTACAGCAGATGCCCAATCATCATCCTCGAACTGAGTTTCATCAACCTCCTCATCACTACACAGAAGGCCACCATGCATAAGAAACATAGTCAAGTTCATCGGAGAATGTTAATCAAGATATACACAAATCCTCATCGTTCTAAACTTCATCAGATAATGTATTCAAATCAGACCATTATACTGATATAAAGGTGATGGTGGGTTACAGTAGATCACAGCGGTTCCCGAGTTTGCCATGTATAAATTAATCTTTAGCTGTTTACAAATCACAAGAACTCTATTGAAAAAGAAACAAAAACCCGTACACCAAAAAAGGCCAATTTATATGAAATACGCTGCTGCTACAAAACGTTGACAAAATATGTCATAGAGAAACACAGCAAACGCCACAAACCAGGCAGATATTATGCATACCTCTCATTGTGCTCTCTTCTAGGTCCACCGTCGTGCCTTGTCTGTTCTCCTCGTTTCCTTTTTGCTACAGGCCGTTCCCTTGAACCTAACTGATGCAGCAGATGCCTAAGACTCTCAATTGGTGTATATTGATGATCGTATGTAAGATACGCAAGAACAATGCTTACTCATCATTTTTGAGAAGCAAATAATTTCGAACAGCACGAGCAAAATCTAATAGACTGCACTCTGGCCATTCCATTCTAAGCCCAGTTGAGCAAATCTACAACCCAGAGAACAGTTTTCCTCAAAAATAGGCTCAAATAATCTTACCAGGTTTTTAGGACACTCATACGAGAGATGACCTCCTTCTCCACATTCATAGCATCGGCTCTTATCTTTGTAATCCTACACACGATTCGCAAGGATAGGTCATATTTCATACAGCAAAGTCAGCACTCATTCAAGCAAATTTCAACATACACTCTTGAATAAAGCAGAGAAAACGTCAAAAAACAAATGATTCAACCACTAAATGAAACAAAGTAGCATCAGACTGGTACCCGGCGCCTAATAAATTCCTTGGCTCGACCATTGTCTTCCGCAATAGCAACCTTGAGTGTCCGCTTGTTCAATATTTTTCCATTCATCACCTTCACCTACATCACCCCTACAGCATCAAGTTCGCAAGTCAAACAAAAAACACAAGCAAAGGTGGCAAAGGCTCAAAATGTAAGACCTTCAGAATCTGCAGAGTAGTGATATTCGAAGCCCCCCACTCTAACGAAAACAAGAAACCCGAATGTCAATCTTGTGATGCATTAAAAAAATCCTCAAAAGAAAAATCTAGTAGATTACCGCCGTGTGAGCGTCATCACGATTGGCGTACAAGATAAACGCCACTCCTTTACTTTCTCTTGTTTTCCGGTCTTTCATGATTGTAACCCTGAAGGAAAACAATTCTTGTGAGAAGAGAGCCAAACAACGCTTGAGAAATAGTACACAAACTGCAGAAACTTGATTCTCGATTAGAAGGTCGTGATTCACCAAAATTTCCGAAACATGCAGCAGGCTAGGGTTTGGAGGGAGGTGAAATAGTAGAGTTATGACAAAAGTAAGGAGGAAGCAGGAGGGAGAGGGACCGACTTGCCGATCTTGCCGAAGGTGGAGAAGATGGTGTGCAGATCGTTGTTGGTGAGGCTGAAGTCGAGATTACTGACGTAGACGGTGGACTTGGAAGGAACGAGGCCGCCGCTGCCCTGGGTCGGGCGGGTGGCTCCAGGGCGGCGCGAGGACGTAGCCGCGGCAGGGGTCCGGTCGTCGTCGTCGTCGTCGTCGTCGTCGCTGGTGAAGCGGTGCGGCATGGGCGTGGGCTTGGGCGTGGACATGGCGGCAACAGAAGCCTTTCAAACGCGCGCGGACAAAACTCACACGCACACAAACATGGCGCAGCCTCAGCACACCATCCTTGGCTGATTATAGGTCTGTTACAATCCGAGGCTGTTACAACGAAGGCAGTTTTGGTACAAGAGTGGAGGTGGTTGTTGTAACAAATGCTAAGGTGGAGCGACCCGTAATCAATACTTCAAGCCAAATGGGGTTTAAAATGATATTGCATGGCAAAGGAAATTGTGTGGAAAGGTGAAGAATTAGGAATGATAGTCGACGGATGTTTTTTCAAATTTAATCTTAAAGATGCCGTATTGATATAGATTTAAAAAGCCTGCAATCCGCCGAGGCCCGTGACTGTATTGTAGAGCATGTGGTACTTGTTGAGAGTTGGGTCAGATTTTGAGCCCTCACTTGCCCAATGCTAATAAGTGACACTGAGTAAAAGAGAGAAGGCGTGCCATGCATGACCAACATATGCACAATCCAAAAACCGCACCTTGTTTTGAGACTTCTGAGGTAAACCCACCAATGATGAGCTTGAGTGTAGTGGAGCAACTCAAAATTGCACACCTTTGTGACCCAGTGCTGCTATTATCTATTTTTAGTAACCTTTTTTTGTGATTCATTCTAGCTTTTTGAGATTTATTCTGTCATACATGACCATTTCATGCATACTATACAAATCGATTTTGGATGGAGGTTCGGTTATGGATTGCTCCACCTTATTGTACAGAGAGTTGACTATATATTGTAGGCAAATAACATACTTTATCTATTGAGAATTTGATATTATTAGAAGTGTGAAAATTGTATTACAAATTAACTAAGATCATTCATTTTTTGTATTGAGATTCAATTGGGCAAAATTTTCCAAATTTTTCAAAGAGAATATTGCTGATACATTATTTTCTTGTTAAATTTTTTTATTTTAAATTCATTTTGTATTAAATGGAAATCAATGTTCAGAGAATACTTGAATAGGTAATATGAGGTTTGATGGCCATACATTGATTGTTTCTACTATTGTGATATTTTTCTTTTGATCGATGTGAAATTTTGGTATTTTCCACAACATTTATATCATGTAGCTTATTAAGATACATAATTGGAATAGAACTACTTCAAACATTTCAATTACACTTGAAATTTGAACCTAGGAAATTTAATCTAAAATTGCTCATATTGCCATAAATGCCAATATAACCAATGTAGCCTTAATTGCTACACTTAGACAATGGACTATGCACTTCCTTTAACTAAAAATGGTTCTTTCAAACTTCATGGGATTATATGCTAATATTTAAGGTTTAACAACAATATTTACTTTTCATATTTAAAAAAGAAAACCCATAAGGACCATGACTATGTTATACCATAACTGCTCCAAGAAGATGAGATATTATGAGACTAATCTAAACAAATTTTTACTATTTTGAACCTTAAGATCTCAAATTTTACTACCTCAAGTAGACACTTAAAAACATTTGTAAACTTTGACTGTGCAGATTGTAACCTACATGCATTTGAAGAATGCAATATATTTTTCATTCGTCCCTTTGCAAATATGGTCAACGTAATTTGACTACAAATAATGGCATATTCTTCCATTGTAACAGCATAAATTTAATGGAACTATGATTTATTTTAAGTTAAGTCATTGCACACCAAAAATTAGAAATAATGGAGGGTTTTACAATAAAGAAAATATTCTTGCAATGTCTAGGGATTTAGACCATGGCCATATTTTAGCATAGCAATTTTATTTGGTAATTTTCATACCATACCTCAATTGTCGGATTTGGCTCTCTTGCGCCATGTATATATTTATTTCCAAAAATAAAATTTTGGTAAATTAAAAAAAACATAATATTCTTCAAAACTTGTGTTTTTTTACCAAATTAAAAATCTTTGAAATATGAAAAAATATTAGAAGCTATTTTTAGATTTTGTGCTAAATATTGGGTACGATATACAAAAGATTGCAAATTCTTAACCTACGATGCTACCTTGGTGAAATCTCAAGGATAGCATTTGGAACAAAGCGTTTTGGAGGAATGACTTTGTCCTTTGGATGTGCCTTTGAAGGTTGAGGGTAGTGGGGACTTGAGGGTAGTAGGGATTTGGAAGACTTGAAGATAGTGGGGACATAGGAGACTTGAGGGTAGTAGGGACTTGGGAGACTTGAGGATAGTGGGGACTTGAGGAAAGTGAAGACTTAGGAAACTTGAAGGAAGTAGGGATTTGGAAGACTTGGCCCGTGTTTTACCCATTGTAGAATTATACACAACCCATAGAGGAGCGCGAGTCCGTCTCCCGCCACATTGTCGAGACATTAAACACTTTTAATAGTAGAAGTGGACTACACTTGTCAAATAAATAGTAGTTGGATCTAATATCCAAACAATAGAATTATTATCATGCCTTCCCCTATCACAAAGAAAAAAAATGAATGCCTTCTCAAATTCTTCATTTCAATGCGCTTTCTATCAAAACAATGAGGGTTGCCAAAAACACTTCTTCACTCGTGCCCACCTTAGTAATTGCACTATAAAGCTCTACAATACTACAACTAAGCTCTACAATACACTATCCAGTTGCTCCTAACTCTAACTTTTGATATTGGAGCACCATAAACATTTCCTTGTAAACCCGATAGAAAAAAGACAACAATTTTTATGACGCTTTTTTAAATTCCTATTCTCAATAAAAAAAAATTCAAAAT
This sequence comes from Bryoerythrophyllum caledonicum, assembly GCA_963971425.1. Lineage (NCBI taxonomy): Eukaryota > Viridiplantae > Streptophyta > Bryopsida > Pottiales > Pottiaceae > Bryoerythrophyllum > Bryoerythrophyllum caledonicum. Next base: position 19,305,495 of record OZ020526.1, on the reverse strand, counting down.
AATTGTCAAAATCACTTTTTTAGGAACTTGTCCAAACTCTCAATTGTTTGTCAAGGAGGCAATTGGTCTTCTAGGCGTTAAATACCAATCAAAAATTTATTGTATACAAATGTAGATATGTATATTATCAATATATATATAACAAAAAACAATTGCGGGAACATCCACCTATTCCGCATCAGAGAGTTTTCATCCGACAATTCCTAACCCTTTGAATGTGCCTTTTGAATCAAATGTGCTCTTGAATCAAATGTGCACGTTGAAAGAATCCTCCATATGTGCCCTTTGAAGAAATCCTTTATATGTGCCGTTTTATTAAAATTTGGCTTATTGAGTTTTTCAATTGTATTATGTATCAAAAATAGAAAAATAAATGCCAGACATACAATTCTAAAATCTTGGTTTCCTACACATTATTGAAACTACGCAATATACTGCCTAGGGTATATGAAATAAAAGATAGGTATCTAAAGAAAATATCATGTATGCGAAATAAGTAATGGATATTCAAAATAAATAATAGGTATATAAAGTTCACAACGCTTATACAATGGATAAATTTGATTTTGGCGTTAACATAGATTTATTTAATTTAGGATTGCCCTTAGTCCATTGATGACGACAGAAGATCTACTAGTATTTAATAACAACAAATATGTAATTCATGTTGATACCTCAAAATCAACTTAGATTTTATTTTTAATTTGAAATTATTTATTTTTTGATTTATTCATGTAGTAAACTGGTATAATAGTGGTGTTCAAAGTAAAATTGAGTGATTTCAAGGTTTACCATAAAAGAAGTATCACATCCAAAAGTAAGAAAATAGTAAGGACTTCTAGTGCTTACTATCTATATGGCATGAGCAAGACATTTACATATACCATAGTTCTTAAACCAATTAAGTAAAAACAAGTCACAAAAAATTTGCATAATCATTGTTTCTAAAGTTTTTTTGTTGGAATAGTAGAAATATGTTTTCCCTCAAAACTCAGGTTAATCAATTTCAAAAATAATAATCCTTAATAAATCTCTAATAATTATTTAAAAACAAAGAAAGGTCACCAAGTGGCTCCATTTTTGCCATAGGAATACCTTTACTACTTCAACCCTAAATTACTTTGACAATTCCTCACCAAAAACACTTCAAAACTCCTCGTTTTAATGCAATGAGTAAGGAAGAAAAACAAAAACTCATATTTTTAGTTTTAACTATAGAATCTCAATTAAGACTTGTTAAGTAAAGGGGGTTTCACACACGGATCGTGGACCGGACTATGCCGAGGACCAAACTATGTCAAGAGGCCAAGTTTGGGAGTTGGAAAAATTATTTAAATATGTAATTTGCAGAGTTTAGGTCCTTCTAGTGTGAAAGCTTGAGGGACCGAGTTGAGAGGCCGTGACCCATATCATTTGGTAAATCCCAAGTCAAAATTTACTTCTTGAAGGTCCTAATTTTCTAAAATCTTCTCTCTTTTATTACTCTCTTGGCATGGAGCCCACAAGGAAACACATTTCTACAAAAACAAAAAAATAAAAAATGAAGATCTCTAAGTTTTATGTAGAAAGAAGAAGTTTTTTTAAGTACCTTGCCCGACAATGTGTGACAAATGTTTGAATTGGGTTAATGTGCTATGTTTTACTAAGACAAGAGTTTTTTTTTGAGAGTACAAAAGGAAATAATATTATTTGCTGATATTGGAAATCACACATTCAATAGAGTGTCCTAGTGAAAAAAATTGGAGTTGCCCAACGTGCCCGCTCTCCCCATTTGAACTTCAAATCCCTGTAACTTTTTCATTAAATGCCGGATTTGGAAAAAGATAGGACTCACACAAAGCTTTTGGTCATGCCCATCTGTAGTAGAAGTCTAAAAAAATAATGTTTTATATTGACAAACCAGGAACTTGCGTGAACCTTCGAGAATCCCCTGAGGAGGCTCTTGGTAATTTAGGGGTGAAATATCATTTAAAAATATGAATGTTTATTTTTTTGATTTAGCAATTCTAATTTTTGAAAAAAAGTCACTATCCCGAGAAATTGCTGATGGTAAGTTTAGATAAAAAATTATGTTTAAAGAAAGTAGTTGAAATACATTACACATTGGTCGAATTTGTAAACAATTAATTCAAAATGGAGGGTGTCTAAATTTTTGGAAAATATAAAATATTCGTCTGAAGTGATATCTATGTAATGCCAAGGTCATACCTTTATAATATCTAGGCAATACTTATGTAATACCTAGGTGATATCCATTGTGTCCGAACCACTGTGTTAAAAAAGAAAAACTGGTTCGTACAAGGGGTGTCCAAACTAGACTAATGCGTACGGATAGTGCAAAAGTGGTAAAGCTACCGAGAGATGGCCTGAGCACATGAGTCACCATTTGCAGCCCAATGGGGACGTTGATCTCATATGGTGGGCCTTATTTGCGGTTGCCCGAGCTCCGAGCATCGAAATGCCCGTGTAGACTTGCAACTCAAGGGTATTTAAAGTTACTTGAACAGTTTCAAAATGTATCTGAAAAATTACAAAGAGTCATCTAAAAGTTACGAAAGTAAATTATATCATCTGCTTTACCCCTTGCAAATAGAAGAGGTTGCAAACCCCATGAGTTTTTAGGCAATTCACGTCGAGGCATGCTCGATGCGGAGATGGGTCCGACAATTGGCCTGAGCACATGAGCCCCCATCCGCAACTCCATAGGGGCGTTGATCTCATATGGTGGACCCCATATGCAGTTGCTCGAGCTCCAAGCATCAAGATGCCTGTGTAGACTTGCAACTCAAGGGTACTTAAAGTTAATTGAATAATTACAAAATGTACCTGAAAAGTTACAGAAAATAAATTAAATTGCCTACTTTGTCCTTGCGAACAGAGAAGGTTGCGAACCCCACGAGTTATCGGGCAGATCAAGTTGGGGCTTGGTTGGTGCGGAGATGGGTCCGACTATGGCGAGTTGGGGCCCAATGGAGCTCATGTGCGCAGGGCAAGAGTAAGTAAGCAGACGCACATGAGTCCCCATGCGCATCTTGGTGGGGCATTGATGGAATGTGGTGAGCCCCACCTGCAAAGTGCCCAAGATTTGAAAACCCAACTGCCCCAAAACTTCTGATTTGATTGGAAACCCCCCATGCTCAGACTCACGAGGTGGGGGAGGAGGTGGTGGGGCCAAAACCTAGCCCCTATTTTGTTTTTGGATGGGGCCCTAAATTTAGCCAAAGGGGGACCTATAGACTAAATTGAGGCCGTAGGCCTCAATTTCGTAAAAAAAAAGCCTCAAAGCCTCAAACCCCCCCAAAATGGGAGGGCCAGAAAAATGAGCCCATGCAATTAAGACGGTGCCCCACCTCGGGTAAGCCCGAGCTTGGGGGGTTTCCTGTCCGCGCCCAAAACTTCAAATAAAAAAAGTTACTAAAGTTATGAAACATGGTATGAAAGTTACCAGAAAGTTACACTAAAGTTAGGAAAAGTGATATGAAAAGTACCCAAAAGTGATTTGTATTGGTTGTTTTTACCTGTGCGGACGGAGGAGCTGTGGGGCTGGCACATTGGGCCTGGTGGCTGCGGACGCAGGTCCGAGAAAGGCGGGTTGGGCCCCGAGATATCCCCTACGCACTTCATGTGCGTGTGTCTAGTGAGAGTGAGAGAAAGGGCATGGTGGAGACAAGGGCGCACGGATCAAGGAAAGGACAAGTATCTCAGGAGGTGCGCGCACCGTGCGACGTCGAACGTGAGGGCGCGGAAACGCGGGTTTGCTCTGGCCAGCCCTCACGGGCTAATATTTCGTGCGGACTCAGCCCTCACAGGTTGTTTACCTCACGTTTTCCCCCTATGGTTAATCCGTCAAGCCCAAAATTAGACCTGTCAGGGCAAGTCCACCCGTCTCTCTTTTGCCTCTCTCCACAGAGTTTGTTTCCAACTTCGTCTCTCTCCTTTTGTCTCTCAAAGGATCTTGTTTCACCACGCTAGTCAAAGTAGCTGTAAAAATTGGGTGCCTTGTTGGTCGAGGGTGGGGCCCACCCTGATTTATGCGACGTCAAACCCAGCGTTGTGTGCGTTGGTCTAGGGACTTCTCTCTCTCTCAGTTTCTCTGAGTCTCTCTTCGTTCGGGAGCCGAGCAGTCGGTGTGCAGGCTCCAAGGGCTTGAAGCATGCCCGCAAAATCCACGCCGACCTAGCTTCCTTTCGTTCTGTTTTGCCACTGTCGCTACCACTGTTGCGATTCGTAGCGGAGGCCATCGCTTAACGGGCGCCATGGCGGACGCCTCTGGCTCGCCGCACACGGCCACGGCCGCGGCCATGGAGGACACTCTGGCGTCCGCGCAGCGCGGCCTCGCCCTGCTCCACCAGCTGCAGTGCTCCGTCTCCGCCTTCCAGCTTCCCTCGCAGCTCGTCCTCCTCGAGCGCTTGTCTGTACTCCCGACCCCTCCTTTCTCTGCCTGCGCTAGGGTTTCCTTTTTCACCCCTCTTTTTGCTTTCGTTCTACTCATCACAAGGTGGAGGTGGCAGGAATGGACTGGTCACCGAGCTCGGAAACATGCACTCCGCCTCCCAGGATTGTCATATTCAGATTCCGCTCGAAGTTCTCAAGTACGTCCCTCATTTCTGCCTGCCTAGCTTTTCTTTCATCATTATCAGGCACACGGGATTTAGGTTTTGGTTGAATTATCATTTCATATTATCCACGACCACCACGCTTTGTATCTTACGGTGTATGTTCTGATCCTCGGTTGATCTTGGAACTTGAACAGTTTCATCGACGAAGGACGTAACCCTGACGAGTTCACGAAGAACCTGCTCAATGGATGTGTTCAGCAGAATCAAGCATCAAAGGGAAAAGTGGATTCTTTCAAGGTACGTTGTAATTCAGGAGAGCAAGTACCATCCTTTTAGGCTCTTGTTTTCTGCTTCAATCGGTGTTGCTAGGATTCGATGTTGCATTGTCATAACAGTTCGTCATCTTCTCGTACTCAATATTTTATTTTTGTATGATGAGCGATGGGCTTACTGTGAATTGTGCATTTCCAGGCACTGCGAAAAAATCTACTGGAACAGGTGGAGGAAATATTCCCTGCCGAAACTGAGGCTTATCGAGACATACGTAGTCAGTCATCCGTTGTGAGTATAGTCGATTCTGTTTGAATTTATAACCATCACTCTGATTTCATATTCAGGTGCAGGACGTCCTCATATGTTTTCCGTGTAGTCTTGTTCATTTATAGTGAGGATGGTATGAACGCAGTAATTGACGTTTCTTCATTATTGATTGCAGGAGTCCCGAAGGGCAACACATCCAGGAAATGTGTTGTCCAATGGTGATATGAAACTCAAAATCGAGCACTAGAGTGTAAATGTACGTACTACCAACAACTCAAGGAGTTTCATGTTTTTCGAAGCGATACTTGATGCTTTTTCGTTTAGATCTCTTAAGCAGGACTGAACACGCCAGAATTTGTCTCATCTGTATGTAAGAAAAGTACCATTTGTAAAGTTTATAAGTGCCATCTAGACCTAGGAAACGTGTACAAGACTCGGTAATTTGGGAATGCTCCATTACACCAACCACGTTTTTTGATGCCAGCCTTGAGGTAGAGCATATCAACTTTCGTAACTATCCGAGGCACTTGGCAATTTGATAGAATTTGGGAGGAAAATGGTATTGGACAGTCGCTTGATATTGTGAACTCATACTGTAGTACTCATCACTAATGTGGTTATTGTGGGAAAACAGGTGAGAAGAAGTTATAAAAGTATCAAAGGTTGCAATTTATCTGACGACATGGGGAGCGTGACCGTTTCAATTCTCTTTCTAAGATGTACTGGAGCGAGCAAGAGGAGAAAAATGATCATGTCCTGTTGTCTAAAAAGTATATAGGTATCAGTTCTTGTCCCACCCACATTGTGTGCGCTTGTTCACGGACTTCCAAGCTGCACTGCAAATATAATCAGAACATTTGAGCTAGGAATTCCTTATCTGGCACGGATAGTGTTCAAGGGCAGGTTGTAATAATGTTCGAATTATTACAGTATTATGACGTAAAAAAAGATCGACCTAAATCGTAGTGAGGGCTTCTAAAGAACAGTGCTGCCGTGCTGACATCCAGAAATCAAGAGAGATGTAACAGTTCTCGAGTCTTGGTTTATAAGTAGTGCTTGGCTACTCTTAGCTCAAAAGAACTGTAAAAAGTTATGGTATAAGTGCATATGACTAAAAGTATTCATGTATTGTTTTAGAATCAGTTTAGGAGCCATCAGGGATTTCTTTGGAATATAATGCCATGGTCTCTATCTTTCCTTGCACACTCGGGACAATGTTACAGTGGCAACACAATTTTCCTACTTTCGTCCATTCTTGGATACAATTCATGATACAATTCATCTTTCCTTTGTATGCAAACACAATCTCTCATCTTTCAGAGTGCAAAGCATTGCATCTAGGATTTTTCACATGCATGAAATGGTGAAGTCTCACACAAATAGGTGAAGTTTGACACAAATCAATCAACATAACTTTTCGATAGTTGGATCATGAAGGTGTGTAATTTTTGGGTCATGCATGTGTGATTTAAGACCCCATTTGACTTAACAGAACGGTTATAGGTAGCTCCACCTTCATAAATTGTTCTACAAAGGGGTTGAGAATGTTACAAGTCAAAATTGGCAGAGATTCATGTCTGGGAATCTTTGACTTATTTCATTTACCCTTCTTTCTATTGAAAGATTGATTTCTGATAATACAAATTTGAAGTATATTTTGAGCCATGAATGTCCTTACACAGAATTCACAATGGAATATGGATGTGAAATTGGTACTTGTTTTTCAAATTACTGAATTTATAATTTGAGGCTTAGCATAGAGTTTAGAAATGATGGGTTTTCCCCATTACTATAAAAACGTGACACGGCAAATATGTACAGTACTTAATCATTTTTACCAAATGAAAGCATCATCATATTCTATGAAACTAAAGTTCATTAATCATGCGTTAAAATTATTTGAATCGTAAGTGCACTCTAACCTTGTTTATGTGCCCTTCTATATGATAACACAACATAATCGTTACTTTCCTACTTGCTTCAAAAATCACTTCTTCAGTTTAAAATCTTCTCAATGGGGACATATTATAGTGGAGTCTTTGGACCTCGAACGAATAATAATAATGCGATTCTACTGTGGTGGTTTATACCTACTATTTCATATTTAAAAAGCTTCAATGACACACATCCAGTTGTCTTCCCCTTGATGACGAATTGCAAGTTCATTTTCATGAGCCTCGTCTTGTTTGATTGAGGAAGTTATAAGCTCATGTAAGAAACATCCAGTGAATTGGGAGAATGAGCAGCTAGTTGTAGCTTTGCCTAAGCAAAATTGAGACATGATCGGTTGAAATTCCAAGTATTTGGCTAGAATGTAAGCAATAATAACGATACGCAGGCGCTACTTACATGATAGTATTGTATCAAGCGGGAGAGTTGGGGTGTAGAAGCGGGTACATGAGAGAAGACAGGATGTCTAGAAAAACTGGCCGTCCGTAGGAAACATGGTGTTTCAGGATTGGGAAATGGAAGGCCTGGTTGAGGAAACTGGGGAAGTGCAGGCAGGATAGTCCCGAGAAGAGGGCGGAAAAGGAACAAGAGAATGGGACAAAGCAGGGCAACGCGTGGAGGTGTTTGAGATGGTTATAACTTTGTGGGCCAGGGGAGCGAGGAAGTGGCGGCGAGCTTCGCGGCAACTTGAAGCACCGCATCACCCGTCTCGTCTCCCAAGGTGAGCCCAGCGCCCCTCAAGGCTCTCGCTTCCCCGCTCTCACCTAGGTCTCCACCCCGGCATGCCGGATTCCACTCACGCTCACACCACACACATCCAACTCCCCCACTCCACTGCTGGACTCCTTCCCCTGCTGCACTGCACTGCACTGCGGGGGCACCGCTGTCAATGGCCCTCGCGCCGGTGCCGCCCCTCGCCTGACCACCACCACCGCACCACCCACCGCTTACACCCCCTTCCTGCATCAGCATCCTCAACATCACATCCACTCTGCTTGTTCCGAATCTTCTGCCGCCTCCCTCTCCCTCTCCCTCTCCCTCTTCGTTTCCGCCTCTGTCTGCTGGAATTCTCTTCCTTGTGTCCACTTTGGCCCTCATTCTAGACCAGCCTTTGCGCCGCCCGCCCTTCGTACCTACTAGTGGCACTGCGGCTGGGGGACTCATCGCCGCGACCTCTCGTATCATGTCATGTGAGGAGGAGGAGGGGGACGAGGAGCCGGGGCGATGGTGCCGGCTGGGCTTTCTTGCTAGGGCAGCATGTCATGTTGTATGCTTCCACAGGCAGAGTTTGAGCTCATGAAACCAGGAGGTAGGGTTTTGCGAGGTTTTGTGAGGCTGCTGGAAGTGCGCGTGGGCGGAATGGCGAAGTAGCATCGGGTGGTGAGGGGTAGCTCTGAGGAACCCTAATTTTGGGAGAGCACCAGGATGCGCTCGGAGTTGCACAGTTTAGGGTATTGCTCGAGTAGCGCCGCGGCATGCCACTGAGAGGGACTTTGCCGGCGGATAACAATGTTGGAGAGCAGGGGCAGCGAGAGACGCTTGTGTTGCAAGCAGCTTGCACGAATCATGCCGTTCGGCTGTTCGGGCAAGGCCAACAGCCTTGTCCGGCATGCTTTACTGCTAACGGTGTGTGTGCTTTTGGGCTGGATTCTGGCTTCTGTCGTTGGGGTACTGCTCTATCGCAGTGCCCTGAATTCCAGGAACAAGGAGTTAGCTCTCAAGTGCGACAACCACAAGGAGGTGACACTTGCTTTTACCATCTTCATCCATTTCATCACCTCATCCACATGTGCTCAATGTTAGGGTTAGCCGGGATGTGATCTCTTTTCTCGGAACTTGTTCATGTTCTCGAATGCTTTTCATGTTCCTCAGGCTTGCCACGATAGGAATTTGGCCTTTGTATCGTCAGCTGCACTGCTTGCATGATGTGGAGGTTTTTGGAAGTGCATGCCATTTCTCATTCTTATTTTTTCTCATCTGTTGTTGGTGCAGATCCTCCGGTCCGAAGTGGAGAACAATTTGAACGCTTCGTTTGTCATACTGGGACTGCTCGCAAGCGCTCCTGGCCTGGATAACGACCAATGGAGGAACTATACACGGCGGACACTCTTCCTGCGGCCCAAAGTGAAAACGCTTATTTATTGTGAACGCGTGCTGGATAGCCAACGGAGCGATTTTGAGCGTAGGCGCAATGCGACTATCAAGACCGTTCTTGCAAATGGGACGTGGCTTGAGCGAGAGCCGCAGGATGAATATGCGCCAATTGTGTTTCAGACTGAGGATGTGGACCTTTACATGTACGACGTCGGGTCCGCTCCTCAACTTAGTCAAGCACTTTACACTGCACGTAAGTTCTCTGCTTTTCCTATGCTTCAGGGTCTTTTGGTACTCTTCTAGGATCTCTATCTTCTTGTTTCTGGTCGCCTAGATCATGTACGTGGTTGTATATGATGTTGTGGTCTCTTGATGAATGTGAAGTGAGAACTTAAGAGTTAAGAAACTTGTCAAACTTATCATGTGCCAAAAACTTGATATATAGGTGACACTGGCTTGTTTACTCTGTCGCCTCCGAGCCCGTGGCAGGGCACCATCCAAATGGGAGCTTATTTAGCATACTACGGACCTGGTCGCGACTCGTCAAGCTTTCCCGGCCTCGCTGCGAGGAGGGCTGCATGCGTGGGTTATGTGGCAACAGTTCTGAATGTCGCGGAATTGTTCGGTGCTGTTCTCTCCAGGTAATAAATGTGGTTTTATTTACATTGTTGACAGAGGTATCAAAATTTCGAGTGGTGGTTTTCATTTCATGCAATTTGTAAGCTTAGTGTTTAGGTGTTACTGTTTATCTACTGTGATGGTTACGAACAGCTTGATTATGTTGACTGGTAGCACTTTTAGTTGCGGGTGTTCTTACACATCGGAGGGGGTTGTTAGATTCATCGACAACGAGGACATGGACGTTGTGGCTGTGCACAACGCGGACCCTACGATACAACCGCCCCCATCATACATCTGCAATCGAAGGAATACCCCGTGTTTCCTTCCGTTGTATGATCCAAGGAATCGATCACAGGAGCGTAACAGCGCGTTTGTCCCATGGGAAGTCGGGACACAGAACTTTGAGCTCCGATGTTTGCCTAAGAACAACCTGAGTCGTGAAGCTCTTCGGAGTGTAGTAGCCTGGCCTCTTCTGATGGCTCTCGTGGTTCTCTTCTCTGCTATTATCGTGTATCTTATGTCGAAGCGGATGATGGCGATTGAGGAGGATGTTCTCATTATGGAGAAGATGAACGAAAAGCTCACGGCCGCCACGATGGTCGCTGAAGCTGCTGATAAGGCGAAATCAAATTTCTTAGCAACAGTCTCTCATGAGATTCGGTTAGTACCCTTCAAGAACAAATCTTGCAGCGTTCTGCCCGCCAGATTCTAAACCAGATTTTTAGTTCGTAACAGCTCATCTGTGAAATTTCTCGGCTTTTAATAGATATAATAGATAGTGTAATGCATCTTGGTCTGGGTGATTATGACTGTTAACTATTGGTCGCCTTAGTCTTGCAGTGGGTTGCTGCATGTTTAAGTTGCGTAGTCTCTTTTGAGGTGTATCCAGCATGCATCTCAATATCATTTGCTACTAGATTATATGCTGTTCATAGTCTTTTTGTAAGTTAGTGCTGTTAGTCGCGTTGCATTCTTGTTCATTTTTCTTATTTCTCGCTCTTTCTGCGCAGGACCCCAATGAACGGAGTTATTGGTAAGTTTCACGTATGAATCATTTAAGAGCGTATTACTATATTTTAATTTTAGTCACGAAAGTCGTTTCAAAAACTTAAGAGTACCCGCTAGGCAAGGCGTATTTGAAATTGAAGTCATAACAACCGGCGTTGAGATAATTGTAACATATGTATGAGCCATTTCTCGGTGGACTTCGTTGTTTGAAGGAGATGTGGCCTCGACTTCGCAGCGTTTGTCTCACATTACCTCACATGCGTTTGGGTTTCAGGAATGACGAATCTTTTGATGGGAACTGAGTTGTCGCCTCAGCAATTCGAGTATGTCAATATCGCTCAAGCCAGTGGGAAGGCCCTTCTGTAAGTTCTTTGTCATTGCCAGTGTTTTTATCTCTCTGGGATATTTTGTTTTGGGTCGAAAGTAATTGCTTAGAGAGTGTTGTTGTTGGGTCACAAGGATTACAAGCTAAAGTTTGTCTGCCTCAAGTTATGAGTTAAGTCTTCTGTGTTTCTTTTGTGTGCAGAGCGCTTATTAATGACGTGCTAGATTTATCAAAGATCGAAGCAGGAAAGATGGAATTCGAGTCCGTTAGGTTTGACATCCGGAACGAGATTGATGAAATCTTTTCAATATGTGAGGAGAAGGTATCAAATAAGCAGCTGGAAATGATGGCTTTGATTCATGATGCAGTGCCATCTCGCTTGTTGGGAGATCCTACTCGCATTCGTCAGGTTTGGCTCTCTCTTTTGCTGTTAGGATGTGTCGCCTGGATCATCGAGGTTGTACTAGTTTGTGTACTCCATGTTAGCATTCATTGACCGTTCCGGTTGTATGCTTTTCGTCAAAAGCATCTTTAAAGTGGACTTTTGTTGCTCACGATGACAGGAGGTCTTTTTGTTTTCTTTGCAGATTTATTATAAATATTTATAGGTCTTTTATATGGAGTTTAAGTTTCAGTTGCGCTCTTGGTGCAAGTGGTTTTGCAAGTTAGCATCACTTATTATGTAGCAGTAGTGTCTTTCATCCTAGATCCAAGATTTTTCACACGTTATGGAGTATCTGATTCCTAATGAATCGTTTGGTCAATGTATGCAGGTCCTTGTCAACCTTGTTACTAATGCCATGAAGGTATGCCTTGGCGTCTGTGCTTTTTTTAATTGAGATTGAAAATCAGAAATTCTGTATTTGTCAAGTTTATTGAATGCTTGGTTTTTCTACCAGTTGCTTTTGACGTTGTATCGCAGTTACATTAGCCACGTCCCCTCTAGCTCAGAAAAGAATTTTCCATTACTTCATCCCCGGTTTTGCTTCTCTCGCAGTTTACAAAGCAAGGTAGTATTCTCATATGCGTGCGAATTCTGGAGACATGTCATTCGGAGCGCCTGGACCCGCCTGCCGAAACGAGCAATCAAGGGAGCAATCAAGCGAGCAATCAACTGTCTCGTTCAAAGCTTTTCACTCTGGGCAGTGTCAGCGGCACCCAAGTAGTGCCCAAGTCTCCCAGTGGTAGCGATACAACTGGCAGAGTAGGAAGTGACAGGGATACAATATACAGAGGAGGATCCTCTAGGCTCGCCGATATGCATTTGGTGGCGCCCAGGTTGAGCATGGCACCGGGCCCTTTGAGCACCCGGGAAGCTGTTGCAGCTTGGAGGAGATGGGGGCCCAAGGGATCGTCTGAAATAACCGAGTTGAAGCCGGTCACTGTTGTCGTTTCTGTCGAAGACACAGGTGCCTCTACATTCTCTTGGAACGGATGTTGTTTTTATCTTGTTTGTGTTTTTCCTCGTCATTTGATATTGTCTCTATGTTGGACATGTAGCATTTTAATTAAAAAAAAATCTGCCTTGGCTTGTATAGGTATCGGTATCCCTCTACATCTGCACAATCGCCTGTTTCTACCTTTTCTTCAAGCTGGCAGTAGCAACGTAAGAGAATTCGGAGGCACGGGCGTGGGTTTATCCTTATGCAAGGTATAATTAAATACGGTGTCTGCATGAAACGAGAAAGAAATTTGTTGTGTATGAAGTTTCTACGTTTGTCTTCTCGAAGTAATAAATTAGGTGGTTCACATGGTATCGAGCTCTTCTGTGTCGACCATTTTTTCCCGATTTTGTCGGTCGAGGCGGTCTATTTAACGAATTCTTTTTCTTCTCGTCAAAGTTATCTACATATCTACTGTGGTGTAGATTTACATGACTTAGTTTTGAATAACATTCACTCGTCCTGTGCTTATCTTCGTGTGAATTATTGTAGTTTCTTTCTAGTGGGTCCCTAAACTTTTATGTCCTCGTGATATTCTTTGTATGTCTCTCAATGTATATGTATCAAATGGCATCTCTTACTTAGCTCGGCAAGATTAGAGAGCAGCATTCAGTTATCAAAGGTGCTTTTGCTGCTCTGTAAGATAGTTGCTAATATTTCGTAAGGAGCGAAATGTTGCAGATAAATTGTTCTTAGTCCTGATCGTTATGTGGTTTTGATGCCACTTATTGATATGGAACTGTGTTGCAGAAATTGGCAACATTGATGAAGGGAGAGCTCACTGTGAATAGCACACCCGGAGAAGGTAGCATCTTCGAGTTCACGTTGACATTGGGGCTTGATCCAGAGTCAAAGTGTACTGAGGTGACTTGTCCGAAGCCTACTGAGCCGTTGCCCTCGGAACTTGAGAAATTGATGGGAGCTAGGGTTATTTTAGTTGATACGCATCCAGTGCGGCAGGTGAGCTCTAATATCCCTGCTTGGACAGATTCAGGAGGTATTCGCGATTTTTTATTGTTGCACTCCGCTTGGAAGGTGGCTTTGACATAATTGACTTGCTCGGAACCTGACTCACAGGAAGCATCTGTTAGCTATTTGAGGAGATTTGGAATAGTGGTCGAAGAGGCAGAAGACCTACACGGCACTCTAGAGTTGCTCGGCAGGTACACATCGCTACTGCACTCTCTATTAGTCTCAAAATCTGTGTCTGAAAGTTGTATTTACGCGTTCAAGAAGAATAGTGATAACGTCAACAAATTATACGAGTTCCCCATTTCTTACATTGTCATATCTACATGAGCCTGCTTGAACGTATCGCAGGTTTCTCAGAGACGTCTAGTTTGACCAATTAGATATACTGGCTTGGTATTGCACCCCACTGGTTGAAGCGGTGACTTGTTTTATCATTATAACGTACGGGTCGTGAGAATATTTTTTGAAATTTATGTTCATTTGTTGTAATTTTTCCAAAGTGTACTCATATATTAAGTTGGGATGGCTCGTGTAGGAAAAGGACAACGTTAGTCCGAGCAGTTATTGTAGATTTGCAAGGAGTAGATCAAGAGGTGACAAAGAAGCTAGGCCAATCCGTGAGGATGGAAGCCGGGTATGAAACCATACCGATCATAGCTCTCTCCTGCGTACCACTACACGAGGAGGAGCTCAAGGAGGCTGGATATTCTTATAATATGTTGAAGCCTTTGCGCTACGACACTGTCGCCTCGATCTTGTTGCAAGCTTTTGGAGTTCGAACGAATGTGCCCGTCAAGAAAGTAAAGTCATTCTCAACATTATTGGCAGGGAAACGCCTTTTAGTGGTACGTTTGCGACACTATTTTCTGTTGGTTATTTATCTTTCCTAGACTTACTATTTACTACTCTGAACCCAGAATTATCGTGGATCCAAGACCACTAGTTACTTTTTCTTGATTGATGAAGCACTTGCAACTACAGGGGTGCTCATTATGGGGTATATTTTGGTGAACATCATCCTGATCTTAGAGCAGCAGCTGTCTACTTTTTGCAATGAACAGTCCCAAATAGAGTAATTGAATGTGCTTCTCGATTTCTTCAGGCTATTCGATTACTCTAGTTTGGAATGATGTATTCGATGTTCTAAGAATTTGAGGAATTTGGCATGTATTGCAGGTGGATGACAATATGGTCAACCGAAGAGTTGCGACTTCAATGCTAGCTCGTTATGGAGCAACAGTTGTTGCAGTCAACGGAGGACCGGAGGCAATAAAAGCAGTACGCAGTCAGAAGCCAAATGACGCTTTTGATCTCGTCTTGATGGATATCCAGATGCCAGAGGTAATTTGCAGCCTACATGGAGAAGGAGCAGATTTTTATTTTGATTTTGTTCAGCTAGAATTATGTATGTTTTTTCATTCATTTTAGATGTTGTAACGCATGGTACGGATATCTGACGGGTCTTGGGCAACGACAGATGGATGGTTACGAAGCCACTCGACAGATTCGGAAATGGGAATTGGAGGTCTGTGAGCTGTGCTTGGAGGAAATAAAAGCTCTAAGCGTCGTCGACATGAGATCGCCACTCGATTCTGAACTTCAGATTCTGAAGTGCCCTCACCACCATCTTCCTATTGTAGCGGTAACTGCAGATGTTATGAAAGGCACACATGAACTTTGCGTTCAGTCCGGCATGGATGACTACATTTCCAAGGTGAGAAATTAGTTTTCCAATTTATTCTTGTAGTATCTTGCGGCTTCGGCTCATTTGCATCCAAGCATGTATTGGCTCTTGCTCCTTTGTTTTCATGATGATGGGTTAGCACAACGTTTTCTTGTTTTGAAACACAAGAAGGGACGAATGTGGGGATTTGATTTTCTTGTGATAAGTACTAATTGTCGTTGTATGATCGCAGCCATTGGACCAGAAGCAGCTAAATTCATTAGTGGAACATTTCTTGGAAGGAGATTTTGGATGGCGAATGAAAGACGGGCGATCCGAAGGATGACGAGGAGGAATTCAACTCATTGCTTGCTAGCCTAGCAGAGTTGAGCAAAATTCCTATTTTGAAAAATAAACACAGTTTTCTCAAGGAAATAATTGGTAAAAGAAATTTTTGGATTGGCCCCTGAAACCTACACCTCAGTTGTTATCGTAGTGTTTTCATTGTTGGTGACTTCCTCGCTTTCCGAATAACTTGTGTACCGTGCTTCGCATAGAGTTGTTTGCAAAGTCGTCCATCGCTTTCAATAAGATACCCCTTCTTGTGATTATTATTACACTAGTATATGGTTATATCACTCTATGTAACTATTAAAAAAAATGACTCCTTCGACTAAAGCACCCCACTGCTGGGGCAACTTATCAAGGCGGACAAGATTTCAGAGCCTGTGCCTGCACCGTGTCTACGGCGAGATACACGACACATTTTTTGGAGTCATCACATCATTTGCCGTCGTCGTTTCTACCCTCGCACTCGGATCTCTCCAGTTTGGGGCTACGAGCGTTTGGAGGAGGGGTATGGGATAAAACCTGGCCCTTGTTTTATTTTTGGACAGGGTACCTATTTAAAGCAAGGAGGCCTTCTAGAATAGTTGGCACCGTAGGCCCTAAATCTGCCAAAAAAAACTCTGAAGAAAGCCTCTAGACCCTCTAAAATGAGAGGGCTAGAAAAATGAGAGGGTGCCATTCAGACAAGGGCCATCTCCCCGAAGATGTTCATAGCTCAAATATATAGAGATCCTTTGCACTCCGCACTTGCTCTGTAGCTTCTACAGACTCTGACCATCTCCACCTATTGTTGTCAGTCAACGTATTAGGCGTACTTGTATTCTCACGCCATTCTCTTGTGAAAACCCATTTTTTGCTTCCCAATGCAATATGGAGTTAAGAAAACTCACGCCATTCTCCTATGAAAACCTCTTTTTTTTAAAGTCCTGATATGTTTCGGAATAAAGAAAACTCCTGCGGTAGGAAACACTCCACTTTGCATTGGCGCGTTGATTGGAGTGGGTAGTGCGCATGCTTCAAATCAATGGAATCATTTTAACTAATAAAGACTTTGCCAGCAATAGCACAAATATTAGCAGCCTTTCTCCCCTACCAGCGCATCTTAGAATAATCGAGAACTATTCAGAACTAATGAAATTAGTCACAATGAGAAAAGACAGGGTACGTTGTTCAGACTTAAAGTGACTGTAGAAGAAAGATGATGTATATGGCCACTCCGGAAAAATAAAATCGCACATGTTAACTTGCTCGTGGAGGACAAATCTTTCACTCCACGCTCAGGGAAGCCGCATTCCACAAGTTTCCAACCTTTTGGATGGCATTGAGAGAGAGAGAGAGAGAGAGAGAGAGAGAGAGAGAGAGAGAGAGAGAGAGAGAGAGAGAGAGAGAGAGAGAGAGAGAGAGAGAGAGAGAGAGAGAGAGAGAGAGAGAGAGAGAGAGAGAGAGAGAGAGAGAGAGAGAGAGAGAGAGAGAGAGAGAGAGAGAGAGAGAGAGAGAGAGAGAGAGAGAGAGAGAGAGAGAGAGAGAGAGAGAGAGAGAGAGAGAGAGAGAGAGAGAGAGAGAGAGAGAGAGAGAGAGAGAGAGAGAGAGAGAGAGAGACCATCGGACGCAAGCGCATCTAGTTCAACACTAGAGGACCGACAAACCAAACCTATGACATGAGAGAATAGATCCAAAAGTGTACTGAAAACCACTCGGCCACATAAATATTGCAGAACACAATTCGCCTGCTATGAGACGAGGTTATGCGCATTGCATCATGGCCATATCTTGTGGGCATTCTCGATGACCTAAGAAATAAAATTCCAAGAGAGTAGTGCCCTTTTCATCAAGAGCTCCTCAAGCTCTCCACCTGCATACCCTGCCATTCCTGACTCTTGCCCGCATGTATTTGCTTGAAAGCACACTCGTAACAGAGAGAGAATTCTGTCTGACCTCTAAATTCCTACATTTCTATATTGACTATCCCAGAAGCGCTGCGGATTTCCCTCCATCTAAGCAGTAAGAACCCGGGAATGGCCAAATCCGAGAGGGAATTACGAACCTCCTGAGCGACCTAGCGAGAAGAGAAGGTTTGAGAAGGGGGAGATCACAGTTTGACATCGGGAGTCCAGGAGCCCTGAATGCTGGGGTTGAACGTGACATGGCGCGTCTTGAGCTTGACCACCTTTCTGCCCGTGGAGTTGCGCAGTCTCATCACCTGCGTCAGAATCTCTTCCGCGCTCTGGTTCTTCACGTCCACCACCCTCTCGTTCTTGTTCACTGCCATCCAGGGACAGACGCAGATGTAAGCAAGGAGAGACGAGGGAAAACAAGTGGAGAGGGAGGGTGATTTGGTCGATGGACTTACAGAAAAAGCCGCGCAGATGCGGGTGGTTGCCGCGGACCAGGTGTGTGGTGACCTCGAACTGCGGGTTGGACCTCTGGAAGATTGGGAAGACGCGGTGCACGAAGTCGCGGGCGCCCGCGCTGCTGCCGGAGTGGTCGCAGAAGCACACGACGAGCTTCTGCAGCTGCCAGACACCACGAACGGCCATGGCTGACAAGCGAGAGAGGAGGGAAGGCGAGCGATGGCGATAGCGGAGACAGCCAAACTTAAACCCTAAACCCTGGCTCGCCTCTCGCACGCGCTCGCTCACTTCCGCTGCCTCATGGACGAGGAGTTAGGGTTTAGGGTTTAGGCTCCAAGATCAAATTGCATGAAATCCATAAGAAATTAGGTAGTGGAAATTAAAGTTTAGATTTGCGCACACATTACATGTACACCTTTTCATCCAATTAATCCCATCCGCCAGATTTTTGTGGCGGGATTGTTGGGCATCGCCAAATGGTCAATTTATATGTATATTCGCTCTTGCTATATTAAAGTTTCAATGTCCGTAAGAGAGTAATCTTTATTAGTAAGAAAGATTATATAGATATTGTCCTTCCTCCTCTCCGGCGATACCCGACAACTCTGTGCCAACATGAGTTGGATGAAAGATTAAATTATTTGGATGAAACTTTAGGGTATATTACTCCGCGTATAAAAAGTAAATGATGAATATATAAAGTAATAACAGGTTTCTAAACCATACAACAAGCATCTAAAGTAAATAGCGAGTATCTAAAGTAAATGGCACATCATATATTCATCGACAAGGGTATCATGTTCTTGGGGTATCATCACAGTTACCAAATACAAAATACATGTATTTATATTCTGAATACAAATACATGTATTCAATTTGTATTTAGTTAGAAATACATGTATATGATAACTCTAGTATTATATCATGGATATCCATGGAGGATATACATAGGGGATATCATGCAAATGGACAAAGGTATCACGTCGTAGGGTTATCATTGGGGCCAAGGCTATGATAAGCCGCCCTAAATTCTGTATTTTCATATGTTTACTTTATTGAGGACTACCCTTATTTTGTCGTGGACGACAAGGGTTCAACTTGTATAAACTAGTAGAGCCCCCGTTGTCCACAACAAATCATCAGTAGTCCATGACTAATTTCCACTCCTCCTCATTAGAAACGCCACCCAATATCTCCTAGTTAAGTTCCCGTCAAGTATTGGCCCATGTCATCATTGGCTTCACCATTGTCCAAGTATACCCATGTTGTTTTTAACCCCTAAAAAACCAAGACATTTTCCCCTCAAAATCACTCCAAAACTGCCATTTTTAGCGCATTCAACACAAAATGATACAAAATATTTATTCTAAAAATTTAACCATAGGATCTTGTACTAGATTTGTGTGAGATTCTGTAGTGAAATTTTTGGTAAGTTTGACCGCATGGATTGAAAGATGTCAACCTTTGAAGTGAGACGTAATCTCTTTCTAAGATCATACTAAACTTCGACCACCTTCTTTGGCAACTTTTTGCACTACGGGCCGTGAATTTATTATGTTAACTTAAAAAGGATCATGTTAGGCACATGTGCACCAAATTTTAGAAGTAGAAGATGTGTAGAAGATGTCCTAAAAGATCCTGCAATGCAACTATGTGCTGAGAATCAACAATACACTTTATATTTTGCATATATCATATCCTTCTCAAATTTTTGAAATTCACAAATCTGTATGGTAGATGCAAAGATCTCAATTTCCTTTCCAAGAGGACATTTTCTTTCTTTTAAATGGACAAAAACTCGAATTTCTATTGAATTTGGAAGTTATTAATGTTTAGTGACAGTATTTGTGATATGTCACACTAAACTGCTGCACTATTTGTATATGTAAGTGAAAATAAATTGTAACTTTTGAACCGTAAGTTGGAATTCTACGAAATTTGTATCTACGCAAAGCTAATCAAAAGTTGTCTATTCAATAAAATATCTCAGATAATAATGCCTAGAATTGAGAACGTGGTACCTTACCCAAACTCAAAATGTCCCCTGTGGGGACTTTGGTCCTTTAGGGGTTAACATGGCATGGGAAGTCCCCAATCAAGTCCCAATCCTCCTCTTCATAACGCCGCCGAATAATACCTTGTTAACACTTCAGCATACAAGAAGCCAAAGATGGGACTCTGAAGGTGCTAAAACTCAATTTGCATGAAATCCATGAGGAATTAGGCTTCAAGATACCAGGTTCACATTTGCACACACATTACATGAACACTCTCCAACAATCAGATCATGATTTGGATTTGAAGAACTCTTGGAAAAGCTAGGAATACAACCCAAAATACAACACATACATGAAAATACAGTGAATACAATGAATACCATGCCACATACTATGTTGTATTTCACGCACATTCACATTGATTTTGGTCTTAAATTTTGATTGAACTTTGTCTTTAAGACATTCTTCATTGTTTTGTGATTTTTGATCTCTCTCCTCACATACAAAACTTCCATTCTGATTCATATAAGGTTGGAACATTTTTGTATACAATCAAGTAGGAAAAAACAAAAAAATCACCAATAATTGTGTAAAAAAAAATTCTTCACATTTGATATGTCAATGCGAAGCTATCAACCTAGTGCACATGTGAACTGGTCTAATTCAAAGTAAGAAAATTCTTGCAAGAATCTATTGATGGTTAAAGTAATACACCCTCCAAATTCCAGAGTTTTCACTACCAGTATACGGTAACTTTAAACACTACAATCTATTCCATCAACCGTTGGATGTTGTGCAAAATTTTTCCAAAGTTAAGGCCATGGGTTAAGTTCAATTTTGTGAGGTTAGACATTAATATTATGCATTGTATTTCCATCAAATCCGGTTCAAAGAAAAAAAAATGGTAATAGAGCAGGACCAGCTAGCAAGGCGTGGCTAGACCAAGGTCTGGTTGTGGTGGTGAGGCCCAAGAGGAGGACTTGAGCCATGACTAGTGGAAAGAAGGCGGTGGTGGAGGCGCCACCAAGTGAAGGGGGCGTGGATGTTGAAGAAGTCCTAAGGCATAGGACTTGGCAAGGGTCCAAGGCCTTTTGCCCAAAAAACCCACTAGGAAGAGGGCCCCCTCCAAGAAAGCCACTGGCTCTCCAAGTGTAGGAGCCAATGACCAAGTGGTGGAAAGGGGTGCCCAAGGGGAAGGAGTCATGGAGACTCCCACCTTCATCCCAAGTGGAAGTGCTAAGGGTGGTCCTTCCAAGGGAGGGCCATCCAAAGGAAGCTCCTCCTCCTCACCAAGTGAGTCAAATGCCTCAGAGGATACAAGAGAGAGTGACAGAAGAAATCCAAGGGGGGAGAAAACTCCTTCCCAAGGAGCAGATGGGGGTAGTCCACCATGGGTGGTGCCAACTCAAGTAGCCTCCACTACAAGGTGAGTGGAAGACATCCAAGTGACCTTGTCATTTTTTGACATCATGAAGATGGTGAGAGAAGAAGTGACAAAGGAAAAGAAAACTTGGGGTGGGGCCAAAGAGGTTGACAAAGGCACACTTCCAAAAGTGTTTGCTCCAAAGAAGTGGAGCGACGTGGAAGTAAAGTGGCCCATGAGGAAGTTCCTTGAAGAGGAGGTGTGGTTTGATGCCACAGACATCAAAGGAGCAAGGAGGGTCAAGACCCTGCCTTCTCTGCTTGAGAGTACCGCCCTAGAGTGGTATTTGGCAGAAAAGAACAAGGCATTGGATTGGATGGAAAGGTTATGGGAAGAAGTGAAGGAAATGTTCTTGGCCCGGTTTGTGCCAAAACATCAACACCTCCTAGATGGCATAGCCATGGTCCACTTGAAGCAAGGCAGTGGGAAGGGTTCCCTTAAAAATTATGTTAGGGAGTTTCTAGCCAAGATGGTGTCTTGCAAGAAGATGAATGAATACTCCAAGTTAGTTTGCTTCTATGCCGGTCTAGAAGAGGCCACGAGGCTGAAGTACTTTGAGAGGGAGATAGTCCCTAAACACTTGGATGAAGTCTTGGCCCTAGCTAATCAACTCATGGTGGAAAGCTCTGCAAGTGGAGTTAGCCATGGAGGGTGGAAAGAGAAGAACTCCAACTCCAACCAGAACAAGAATAAGGCCAAAGACAAAAATTTCAAAAGGAAGTTTAACAATGAAGACCACAAGGGCAAGAAAGATCCAAGTGGGAAAGACAGAAAGGGGCGCCATGACAATGACACCTGCTACAACTGCAAGCAGCCCGGTCACTTGGCTAAAGATTGCAAGAATGAAGCAAAACCAAAACCATTCAAGGATAAAAAGGTACTGGCCACCATAAGGGAGGTCACGCCTTCAGACCCTAGTTTGAGTGTTTTGCCAAAAGCTCACATTGAGGAGCTAGAAGTGCAATCACCCTGAAGAAGAATGCTAAGGTGATGAAGAGCCTTCACCTCCGGGCCATGGTGCTTGGAGGAGGTTTTGAGGCCAAGTTGAATGTTATCAGTCATCACAAGGGCCTAGTCTACTTGAAATGTAAGTTAAAAGGAACTAATGTTTCTTTGTTGCTTGATTTAAGAGCCACAAACTCGTTCGTGAGTACAAGTTGTGTCAAAAGAATGGAGTTGAAGATGGAGCCAACCAAGGAGGTTGTCAAAGTGGCGTTTGCTTAAGGTAGTAGCCTAGCAATACAAGTAGTGTCAGGCTTAAGTTTTGAAATAGACAACATTAAGTTAATAGAGGATTTCACAGTGTGTGACCTCATTGGTGTTGATTTTGTGTCAGGCAACATTTTTCTTGACTTTTATAGAGTTGAGATTAGGAGGAGGCCAAGATTAGAAGTGTTGATGGTGGGGATTGATGGAAAGCCAAAAGTTCTTAGCCACACACGTGAGCCTAGCCTTGATGGGTTGGGCATCCACTTAGTAAGTCAAGGACAACTTAATAGTGAGAATTTTTGTTTGTTGGCTCAAGAGTTTGCAATAAACAAAGTTGAGTTAACACAAAATCCTAAGTGTCTACTCTAGAGCATTTTGAGTGTTTGGGAAAGATTCAAAGATGTGGTGACTAATGAGTTACTAAATGATTTGCCACCAAGAAGGGTGGTGGATCATAAGATTAACTTGGTGTCAGGGTCTACCCTACCTAGCAAGGCCCCTTACAGACTCAACCAAACGGAGTTGCAAGAGTTGAAGAGACAACTCACTGAGTTGCTAACAAGGGACTACATAAGACCAAATAAATCACCATTTGGAGCACATGTCTTGTTTGTGAGCAAGAAGGATGGTAAGTTTCGAATTTGTGTTGACTATAGAACACTCAACAAGATCACCGTGAAGAACAACTATCCTCTGTCAAGGGCACATGACTTGATGGATAGGTTGGTTGAGGCTAAGTACTTTACTAGGATAGACCTTAAGTCATGTTACTATCAAATAATGGTAGCTGAAGAAGATGTTGAGAAAACTGCTTATAGCACTTGGTATGGATCGTATAAGTTTGTGGTGATGCCTTTTGGGCTGTGCAATGCGCCAACCACCTTCACTACTATGATGAACTCAATTTCCACCAAGAGACCAATGAGTATGTCATCATCTACATTGATGATATGTTGATATACTCAAAGACTAAAGAAGAACATGCCAAACATGTGGAGGCAATGTTAAAGAAGCTAAGAGACAATAAGTTTTATGCTAATGTAGAGAAAAATGAGTTTGCACTTCAAAAGATTGAGTTTCTTGGTCACATATGCAATAGTGAAGGGATTCAAGTGGATCCTAGAAAACTAAAGGCAATCAAAGAATGGGAGGTGCCTATAATCCAAAGGGGAGTGAGAGGATTCTTGGAGCTAGCAAATTTTTACAAAAAGTTCATAAGCGGCTTCTCTAAAATTGATGGCCCTCTCTCTAACTTGTTGACTAAAGAGAACAAGAAGTTTCAATGGAACATCAAGTGCCAAGAAGCATTTGATGAACTCAAACTAGCCCTAACAAGTTCTGGAGTACTTAAGTACCCAAATTTTGGAATGGAGTTTGAGGTCCACATCGACGCTAGTGGATTTGCCATTGGGGGAGTGCTATTGCAAGAGGGAAGGCCCATTGCATTTGAAAGTAGAAAACTCACTAGGAGCCAATTGAGATGGTCCACACATGAGAAGGAACTTTTTGCAATTGTCCATTGCCTCAAGATATGGAGACACTATTTAGGTGGTTAGAAAACTAAGGTTTTCACTGATAATATCTCATTGAAGTACTTTGAGACTAAGACACAAGCCACACCTAAGGAGTTGAGGTGGTGAAATGTGATTGCCTCAATGAACGTGGTCCTTATACATAAGCCATGACGTGAGAACTTAGTGCCAGATGCACTAAGTAGAAAGGAAGAACTCATGGTAATAATGACCATGGCTCTAACTCAGAACGACACTTCATTGGAGTTAGAGATCAAAGAGGTATACAAGAAAGATGAAGAGGCAATAGAGTTGAACAAAATATTTGATTACAAGCTAGTTTCAAAGAAGGGCCTATCTTCCAAATTTCCAAGGCTTAAGATCATTAAGCGAGTCAAAGGGTTGATCTACTATAAGCAAATTAGATTTTACCTTCCTGAAGGAAACTTGAGGAAAAAACGATGAGTGAATTCCATGACACGCTAGGAGCAGGATACCGTGGAGTGCTAGTGACAACCAAAGAATTGTCCAAAAAGTACTATTGGCGAAATCTCAAAGGAGATGTGGAGAAGTATGTTTCTTCAAGTGCCAAATGCCAAATGAATAAGGCAAGCACTCAAAGGACCATTGGAATGCTAAACCCCTTGCCCATTTTAAAGCAGCCATATAGATGTTTGTTAATGAATTTCATGACTTTGCTGTCAATTGTGCAAGGATATGACGCCATACATGTGGTGGTGGATAGGTTTAGCAAGCAAGCAAGATTCATTCCAACTAAGTGGAGTGAATGTGCTCAAAAAACAACACAACTCTTCTATGATCATTGGATTTGCCAAAATGGTTATCCAGAAGACATAGTAAGTGATAGGGACGCGCAGTTTCTAAAGACCTTTTGGCAAGATTTGATGAGAAGGCTAGGAACCAAACTCATCTTGACTACTGCGTTTAATCCCCAAGGTGATGGTCAAATCAAAAGGATCAATGTTATCTTCAATATGTACTTAAGAAACTACATAGCAGTTGATCACAATGATTGGGTGGATGTGTTGCCACATGCAGAGTTCTGTTACAACACCACCTTTGCAACAAGTATTGAAATGAGTCCATTCAAGGTGGCTCATGGATTTGATGCCTTGAAAGCCACTGATCTAGTGTTAGAAAAGAAAGATGAGGAATTCTTCTCTGAAAAGGCAGCAACATGGGTCTCAGAAGAGATTATGTCCAGAAGATGGCAAGGCATTTTTTGGAACGCGCCCAGAGTAAGTATAAGAAAGCGGCAGATAAGCATCGCCGTGAAGTCGTGCATGAGGTATGTGAGTTAGTTTGGTTAGACACCACTAACTTGTCCATCCCCTATTCATTGTCACAAAAATGGGCGCAAAGATGGGCTGGACCATATGAGGTGTTGAAGAAAATATACAAAGATGTGTATCTCATTGACATCCCAAAGAAGGGAAGATTACACCCTGTATTTTATGTTTTGGTGTTGAAGAAGTTCACACCAGATGACAAAGGTTTCCACCCCGAACAACTATTGAGGTCCAAAGCCTCATATGACATTTGAGATAAGAAGTTGGGACAAGTCAATGGAATAGTAGGGAAGAGAAGATTAACCCAAAGGTTAGTGTATCAATATACCTTTGAAGGGTTTCGAGTGACAAAATACCAATGGATTTCTGCAAGTTATCTAAGGCATGTGAAACCACTCATTGATGCTTTTGAAGCTAGAGTGGGTAATATAGAAAAGGAAAAGAGGGGCATCAAAAGGAAAGCTCCAAAATGACGAGGTCATCTTTCCCTCAAAGCGGGGGAGAGCACGCAACGAAGTTCATAAAAAAACAGAAAGCTAACAATTTGAAACCAAGTTTCTAATTGGAAATGAGATCAAGTGAAAGAATTGAAGTAATGGAGTTACTTGAAGGAGGGGTGCCGCTAAGCTAGCTCTTGGAGTAAGCCAAGATGCTCACTGGAGACGGGGTGAGGTTGTCTTTTCTGCCTTATAAGGATTGACTTGTGTTTTTGTGAAAACAGAGTGTGGGTATTGCTCTCCATGTCCAAATGGAACATAAGGACCAAGACAGGGCGAGTCTTGGTGCAAATCTAGCAGTCAGCAATCACCCATTGCACATCCTTTTGAATAGAGGCTCTAGAAAGGAAACAAAGTTATGAAGAAGAAGAGAGGAAAGTGACAAAGAAGCAATTTCCCTAAGTTAAGCAGTTGGTGTGGAGTGGCTACTACACCAAATCAAACGAAAAGGATGGTCCAATGGAAAGGATACCACTAAGGAGTAGTCAACACTAAACACAAATGTTAATGAGGACATTAATACTTAAAGTGGGAGAAAATGTCACCTTCCTAAGTGTTGGGAAGGGGGTGACCATGGAAGGGGACGCCTCCACCCTTGTGGTGGAGGCGTAGTATTGTGGGACCCTGGAGTGGTGGCGCCCTAGTGTGGTGGGGCCGTGGAGCGGCGCTACCCTTGAGTAGCACCCTGGAGTGGTGCTACCAAGGAGAGGTACCACCATGGGGTGGTGGTGCCTTAGAAAGGTGGCACCCTGGAGTGTCACCCTGGAGTGGTGTCACCTTGGAGTGGTGGCACTCTGGAGTGGCACCATGGAGTGACACTACTATGGAGTAGCGGCGCCATGGAGTGGCGACGCCTTGGAGGGAGTATCACCCTAGAGTGGTGATGCCTAAGTCAAGTGGGTGCTCCTCAAGGGGGAACACCATGGGGAGGCCTTATGGTGCAAAGGCACCATGAAAACTCCCTTGGCCCTGTCGTGGTGCAAATGCACCATGGGCACCACGGTGGCACGTGGTGCTTAAGGGACACTAGCCCTCAAGCAAGGGCTTGAGGGGGACCTTGGTATTAAGAGGGAAAGAGGGAAGGTCCCTCCTTACCAAAAAGAGGAAATTGGTCCGGGGTGCCAAGTGGAGACACTTGAGACCCTAGACCAATGGGCCATTTAGGGACTTAGTGGTTGGGGCACTAAGTAAAGTGAAATAAGTTCACCACTAATACTAAGGGGTGTTTGGGTGCAGGTAAAAGAAAGGATCTAGGCTAAAAGAGAGTTTAGGGTCTTTACATTGGTATCAAAAATCTTGGTTTTTCCTGAAACATCCTGGACGGTAAAGGGTTAAGTTCTTAACATATGGTTTCAATCACCTTGGTATCGACCACTGGGCACTTTTATTATTATATTGGATAAGTATACTAGATTGTATTACTGGGCCTTTTTTATTATTTTATTTTATATGAGATATAAGAGATAAGAATTGATTTCTATGCGTGCGTGCGGTCAAGTTTTTTTCTTTTAATTTTGGATGTTTGTAGACTTTTTATTTAATACTTTTATTTTACTTCACTTTATATGATTAAAGGTGAAAAATCTTAGTTCTTTTATAATAGAAAAATTATGTAAATATAAACATGAAAGCAAGGTTTGTTTCTAACAACATATATTTATCTCGATAGCTACTAAAAATAAATATTATCTCTCTATTTAATATACACTAGTGTATTTATCCATTGTTCCCAACGGATTAAGGGCAGTCCCAGTCATTTAGTTTAGATACCTGTTATTTGTACCTTCAATTACCTAGATTACCTAGGTATATATCGTGAAAGTATCAAAGTAAATCCCCGTCCAAAAATACACCGTGGTTCCCATCCCTTGAACCCCTCTCTCCACGTGGCAATATTCGGAGGGTCTCACTCCAATATCAAAGATATTTGCTTCTAAATTTATTGTAGTAAAAGATAAAAGAACTGATATAATAAAAGGCCTATAGGAATCATGTGATACCTTGGTGATATTCTTTGTAAAGGCGGCAACACGTGGCATTTGCTTTTTTTTTTTACTTTTACAATATTTGTGAACTAACCTAAACTTTTATTATCGATTGGGGACAACAGGTTAGTATATTAGTTTTTATTTTCGTTTATGATAAGCTAGTATACTTACTAGTTATGCCTAACGGTACTGCAAGTTCAGGTGAGTAAATTAAAATTATAAAGATAAAAGTAAAAGTAATGTCATCGCCTCCTACGGTGGGTATTACCTAGGTATCACATGATACCCGTAGGCCTTTTATTATATACTAGTGGAGCCCTCGTTGTTCCTCAACGGGCCAATGATAATCCTCAGTAAAGTAAACATATGCCCATTATTTAGATATTGGGATTTCCTACGTTACGTAATAAAAGTGGCCCAAATATTGCCATGTGGCACATTTTGGGATGCCTAGGTATGGATATGGTTATTGGCCTTGTTTTTTTTATTATTTATAGTATAGAGGAGATTTGTGGAACCCTTGTTGTCTCCAACAAGCCAATGATAATCCTCAATAAAGTAAACATGTGCCCATTATTTAAATATTGGGATTTCTAATGTATATAAAGTAAAAATGACTTGGATATCGCCACATGGCGCATTTTAGGATGCCTCGATATCGGTCCGGTAATTGGCCTTGCTCTTTTATAATATCGAATAGAAGAAGAGGTGGGGTAAGCTTGGTGATGACACGTGACAGATGCTCAACAAGGACTTTAGTGGGACTTAACTAGAGATTAGATTTTACGCTTTTCTTTTCATATCTTTACTTTGATAATTTTGATTTACACTTTTATTTTAGTATCATATATGAAAGTAAAAGTAATATCATATATCTATTATTTGCCCGTCAGGGACAAAAGGGATTCTATAAAAAAATCAGCTCCCTTTACAACAGCTCTGTTGGGTATGCCTGTTATACATAGAGCTGCTATATTGAGCAGCTGTTATTATAGAAAGAGTGGATGAAGGCTATTTCATGGGAATGTTGAACGAATGGTTCTATTAAAGGATGACATCACTCATCTACTTCTAACGAGCATCTAGTTCTCACATTTTTTATTCTGAATGGATGTCATGCCGAGTGACAATTTAGTTTGATGGATGTTATTGTAATACCAAATGGGTGTTGTAGAGAGCAATTTTTTGTTCTGGACCCATGCCGCCTGTTACAATAAATTTGGTGTTGTATTAGACGGTATTGTAAAGAGAGCCTAGTGCAGTATTAAATCAAAAGAGGATGCATTTGGTTGATACTTTGGGTGACTTTACAAATAACTCTTATCTATCTTCAAAATAGGTTAAAAATTTGCCTTGTAGAGAGGAAGTGTAATTAAAGGGTAATTAGTGAAGGTGACAGTAATAGTGTGGATGGAGCAAAGCGAGGGAGAGTGAGATGAGAGCGACAACAAGAGTTGTAAGTGGCGGAGGCGTCTAAGTTAAAGAGTATGCATACTGTAGTGTATGGTAGCGTACAATATTGTACGTACCTTATGCATTGGTTGGTTTTGTACATAATTGATTCACAATCAAGACCAACATTTTTTTGTACCTTTTTAGAATTGGTGTTGGTGTGGCTACAGACATATTTTGGGTAGCGAGAGTATGGCTGTTTTTCATAAAGGTGTAAGAGAAGAGTGTTGGCAACGATGTATTGTGGCGACACCATTGTAAACATTGTGGCATATCTACATATTTACTGCCAAGAAATCAAACTTCGTGAAGGAAAGGCCGAAACTTTAGAACAAACCGTGCACATTTGGTCGCCAAACGCTTGCACAAATATCCTGCAAGTGTAAAGAAGCATTTAACCCCTAAATTTCTTTGACAATTTCACACCAAAAACACTTCAAAATTGTTTGTTTTAGGGCAATGAGTAAGGACGAAACAAAAAACTTTTCATCCTAGTTTAAACCGTAGGATCTCAATTAAGACTTACTAAGTAACTTACGTAAAAAATTTCATAATGTTTGACCGCATGGATTGTAATATTACAATGTTTGAAGTAGAGAAAGGGGTCCATTTTCTTCCATGCGTTTCAAGGATCAATAGACATTGACTTCACTTGGTGACAAATTTTTGCACTTAGACACAAGGTCTAAATTCATTTCCATCATGTTAAGCATGGTATTAGATCCATGTACTCCAATTTTAAGTGGTAGAAAAAGGGTGTAGCATATTCAAGAAAATTGTGCAAGGAGTGGAGGTTCAAAAATTGTCAAATTGCGTTATATGTTTATTGTGAACTTAGTATGTTTTAGAATGACAATCCGAATGGCAATAAGAAGGTTTACACCACATAATGTTGCAGAAAAATAAAAAGTAAAAAAATGATGATCTTGAAGTTTTATGTGAAAAAGAAGAAGTTTTTTTGGTACCTTGCCTGACAATGTGTGATAAATGTGTGAATTTTTTTGACTTGGACTTATAACACGCAATTAAGCAATTATGCACTTGGCCATTCAAAAGTGCACTTGGGTACAACGGCGGCCATTGCGAACAAAAGTGGCAAAATTGCAAAAAAAAAAAAATCAAAGAAAAAAGATGTTTTCCAAAAGAAAAAAAATTGAGCTTCTGCAACAATATTACGTACAATCATGGTTGTTCATATTGGAAGCGATTTTTTGGCATTTTCAACTATTTTTTGGTGGCCCCTTGTTAATACTAGACAAATGTGTATTTAATATAGTTTCACAATATTTCAAAGATAGATTTGAAAGATTGTAGTATACAAACATGCGTAATCACAAAAAAACATACTGTATGCAAGGGTTGGCAGTTGATTAAAAGATATTCTACGTAGTACATAATACATACAATGGTGGAAACTAAATATAGATGCTTCTACAAATGGACTTAGCACCAATAGTAAAAACACCTTTACTCTATAGGATTAATGACATAATGTCTTACATCACCCTTAGAATATACTACTCTTACACATACACTATATATCAATTACCATACACAACTAGTATACTCTCATAAAGGCACACTATCTAATCTATAGAATTTAGGGCTGCTTGCAAACGGTCGTCATCGATAGCTTCGGTTTGCATTGCAATATATTGTAGTATGTGAGCCTTTGCCGATTGAAGAATGCGAATCCTGCTTTCAATGCGAATCCTGCTTTCATTTAAATCGTGCAGTCAAAAGAAGAGATAAACAATATTTGTTTCTTTCTTTATACGTTGCACTTGAATCGAACAATTTGAAGTGTTTTTGATGTGAAACTGTCACAATACCTTAAGAGTTAAGCACGTCTTCACTAAATTTTGTAAATTTTTACCGCACGGATTGAAAGATTATAGTGTTCAAAATACAAAACACGGTTAATTTTCTTTCTTAGGTTGTGCGGATAAGCAAACCTTGACTGTAGTTGCAGTTTTGTTTTTGCACTACATAATGTTTAAGTTCATTACCATCCTATTAATTTCGATGTTATTTTTTTGTACTCAAATTTTAAGAGGCAGACAAAGGGTGTAACATAGTCGAAACAATTGTACAAGGAGTGGAGATTCAAAATTTACCAAGTTGTGCTTTATTTTTTGATGACCTCATCATGTTTTAGAATGAAAATTCAAATGATCAATAAGAAGGCTAACACCACATCTTTTGATAGAGAAAATAAAATCAAAATAATATAAAGATCTCTAAGCTTTATGTGGAAAGAAAGAAGTTTAGTTTCAACCTTGCCTAGCAATGTGTGACCATGTGTATGTGGAATTGACTTAGGTTAATGTAGAAATTTTCTCTAATTTCAACAAATGTATTTAATCGATACGAAAACAAATAATGTTACTTACTATTATTGACACCATTCAAACTTGATACAATCGCTAATAAAAACAAAGGGATTGTACATCCAGAGAAAGGTTATTCTACAAACAACATAATATAGAAGATTGATCAAGAATCAATATAAAACATATGTAGAAATAATTGATTACCTCAAATCACGTTGCAGGTGTTAGCGGTACAGACATCATTTGTTTGATGGTGTTCAACAATATAATCACCATTCTGTTCTTGATGTTGGACATGTTTTTCAACTCTTTCAAGAAACCTGCAAAATGTGCATAAAATTTTTATGGTGATTTGTTATAACCATGTGATAAAAACTATCAAGTATCTTCGTATTATATATTTTAGCCCACAGAATTAATAAAATTTGTAAAAAATTTATATAGTAGAAAAACAAAGTCAAAAGTCAAAAGTCAAAAGTCAAAATTGGACATGCAAAATGTGCATAAAATGTTTCCTTCTTCACTCACTTTTTATACTAGAATCTACAGTTTTGAAGTATTTTCAGGGTGAATTGTCAGGGAAGTTTAGAGACTAATGTAGACTATGGAGATATAAAAAATACTCTGTTTATTTAATCTTTTCACTTACAGATGAAACGATAATAGAAGAATTTCAGTGTAATTGGAATTTGGTTTCCTTCCTCACTCTTTACAACAGTTTTGAAGTGTGTATCAGCAAAATTGACATGCAAAACAAACGAGACATAGCAAAACTAGAGGATAAATCACTTCCACCGTGTACAAAATAGAATCAATTTGAGTTCACCCACCATAGCAGAGTCGTAAACTATGAGCTTGATAGACTGCACAACAAAAGAACCTATTATGTTATACGTTTCTCAAGCCAATCCAGAAGTCCAGAAATTGAAATAGCACGAGTGATATCGTACCAAAGAAATGGGCCTCACAAATGATTCAATGTGCATACCAGATCGCATGGAAACGATTATCAACTAGCACTGAATACGAAGAAAATCAAACCTTTTGGGTGTAATATAAAAGACATTGAAGAATCCCTACATATGCTTACATCACCAGATAAAAGAGCATAAATGATGACAAGATCAAATGTACAAAGGAGAGAGAGAACAAACCAAGTGTTGCATGCCTGAACCGTATGTAAAAGCTAGAACACTAATCTGTATCAAAATTGAAGGGCCTCAGATTTTCTAGGTCTCTTGTCCCGCCATTTACTAGATGATCAATGCCATTAGAAGAGCCCGATGTCTCTTCGTGCTTCGTGAGGACTGGTCTATTACTTAGACC
This sequence comes from Bryoerythrophyllum caledonicum, assembly GCA_963971425.1. Classification (NCBI taxonomy): domain Eukaryota; kingdom Viridiplantae; phylum Streptophyta; class Bryopsida; order Pottiales; family Pottiaceae; genus Bryoerythrophyllum; species Bryoerythrophyllum caledonicum. The sequence continues at coordinate 19,272,576 of OZ020526.1, read as the reverse complement.
CCATATCCGAATTGTGTGATCATCACTGGCAGATGCAAACAAATGAGGATTCACTGGGTTCCAGCTTACGATATTTACTGTGCCTAAATGACCTGGCAACACATCGAGCAACTCACCATTCCACCTGTGCCAAATGTATATCTGCACGACAGATAAAAAAATAATCTCAGAACATTCTGTCAACGCATAATTACAACGTCTCAGCAAGACTAATCAAAAACTGCACCGACATAAATATACACAGGAATCTTGAAGATGAAAGAACTAAATCATGCTGTTGCTAAGACAAATTTTTATGCAAAATGTGCATAAAATTTCACTACACCTGAAGCCGTGAGTGTAGCTACACAAGTCAGCCCACAACCCCAAACCCTAGCCACCACAGGTCCAAACCCTAGCCGCCGCCACTAGGAACCCAAACCATAAACTAAAAAACCCTAGCCGCCGCGTTCCCATGAGATCCTACACGATCCCATGGAGTTCCATAGACTAGAGGTGTGCGCGCGCACACCCCCGACTGCTGCTGCTTCAACATCCAGCACATCCGGACGAGATCTTGAATGACAATCTGTGAGCATCAGCAGTTGATAATTTTGAGAGATGAACACGCTTACATGAGGATCATCGCGCATGAATTGGACTTGCGTGAGAAAGGAGAAGCGCGGGCACTTCAGTGCGAGAAGGAATCCTTCCTGCAGATCATCGTGCACTTGCTGCGAAGCTGCAGAGATCGAGCCCGAGGTCGAGCCTGACGTTGACGATTCTCGGCACAAGCGAAAGAGCCTGAGGTTCTCGGCGCAAGCAAAATAGCCTGAGGTCGACGGTTCTCAGCGCAACCGAAAGAGCGCGGACAAACTCGGGTCAGGCGTGGGCAAAGGTCGGAGGTCGGTGCGGCGCAAGTCTGAGGTCGGCGGAGCAAGCAAGAGATTTGCGCACGGTCGGAGGTTGATCTGAGATCATCGGCGCAAACAAGCAAGAGATCTTCGCAAGGTCCGCCGACGCAAGCAAGCGATCTGCGCAAGGTCCGTCGGCGCAAGCAAGAGATCTCAGATCTCGGCACAGGCAAGCAAGTAAGGTCGCACAAGCAAGCAAGTCGGCGGATCTCGGCGCAAACAAGCAAGGTCGCGGTCTCTGCTGATGCGGTCTCTGCTGGTGCGAAGATTTAGGTCGGCTGCTCTCTACTCCTTCTCCACAGCGGACCTGGACGGCATCTTCCTGGTGCAGAAGCTGGACCCCTCCAGTTGCACCAGCTCCACCGACTGCCTTGCAAAGACCTTGCAGTCAGGTCGGTGCGCATTGCCAAATGAGGAGGGCGTTGGGGAAACCAACGTGTGGGGCGTGCTGGTGCAAGTCCGAGGCGTGAACGGGAACGCGTGTCTCTACAGGTCGGCAGTCTCTACAGGTCGCGATCTCTGCTGGTGCTTGCTTTCGTCGACTCAAATCTCTGCAAGCTCTCGGTACCAGAGCATACTTGAGCCAACTCAAATCTCTACTGGTTCTCTGCTGGTCTTCGTCAAGGATGATCTCTGCTCGTCTTTGTGCTGACCTTGAGGCTGATCACTGCTGGTCTTCGTGCCGATCTCTTGCTGGTTATCTGCTGGTTCTCTGCTAGTTGAGATCTCGGCACAGATCTCAGCTCGGACTCTCCTCTTCGTGTAACGGATGTCGGCGCAACATTGTCTTCGTGCATCAGAGGTCGGCGCAGACGCGAAGGTCGGCACAAAATCCCTCTCTCAAACCCCTCTCTCCCAAACCCATCTCTCCCAAACCCTAGCCGCCTACAACTTCCCTCCCCTCCCTTTCAACTCCCTTCCATTGTCCTCCCTCACAGCCTCCCTCAAAACTTCTGCCAGGGGTGTGCGCGCGCACACCCCTCGTAGGACTATCAAACGGTGCAAAGGATTCATATCCTTTACTGATACCCGCAATTCAAAAACCCTAATCCAAAACCCTAATTTGATACCCTAATTTGATATCGTGGTTGATAACCGGGTAGTGGTGCCCAGGAAGACATACCCTGCTAGTGATACACTTGTCAAAGTACGTTGGTCCATAAATTATGTTGAGAATATCTCAACCGAAAATCGATAAAAATGCTTGTTTTTGTGCAAGTAGCAAAGAAGAAAAAATACAATTTTTTTGTAGTTTTAACCGTAGGATCTCAATTATAACTTATTAATTAATATGCTTACAAAATTTCATAAAGTTTGACCGCACGGATTGAAAGATTATAATGTTTGAAGTAGAGAAAAGGCTCATTTTCTTCCCTGCGTTTACTGGATCAGCAGACTTTAACTTCAATTGGTGTCTAATTTTTGCACTATAAAAGGTCTCAATTAATTACCATAATGTTAAGCACGTTGTTAGTTCCTTACACACCAACTTTTAGAGGTAGAAAAGGAGTGTAGCATATTCAAAAAAATTGTGCAATGAGTGAGGTACTTTACACTGTCTTAGGAAATTGCATATATATTTTTGTATCTCTTACACATTGTATTTGTAGTGCAGTACTCTAAAATCCTATAATAACTCAAAACACATTTATAATCGCTTTGGGCACATGATTATAATTTTGTAGCAAGATTTGCAAACTAGATAAGAAATCATACATTTTCTAAAAATAGGTAGCATATGTAAAAAATATATTACTTATATGAACATGAAGATGCCAATGTTTGACACGACAAACACCAAAATTTTGTGACAAAAAACATACTAAACTCTTGCCAAATTTTGATTTTTTTTTAAGTTATGAGCCAATAACTTGCGGCTTTGTACCAGCAACCAATGCACTTGGCTAAGTGCATAATTGCTTAATTGCGTGTTTTATATGCTTTTTTTCACTAATTTAGACAAGAGATTTTTTTGACAATATGAAAGGAAAAAATATTACTTGCTAGTATTGAAAATCTCACATTTAATAGATTGTCCTAGCAAAAGTTTTTGGAGTTGCCTGACGTGTTTGCTCTCCCCATTTGAACTTCAAAACCCTATAACTTTTTCATTTAATGTTGGACTTAGGAAAAAATTGGACTTACACAAAGCCTTTAGTAATGTCCATCTACATTAAAAATATCAAAAAAATTTGTTGTATAATTTCACCATAGGAACCTGCCCGAACCTTTTAGAGTCCCCCGAGGGGATTCTCGGAAATTTAGGGGTTAATGCGTAAAGCTTCAGCAATTGAGGAGTGAGGGATTTAGCATAGAAGAAAAGAAACATGAGAAGTAATTACAAAACATGGGACGAGAGAAGCTGGAGCGTTTATCAATTTAGGCGAGCTGGTGCCACCTGGGCATGGCATGGTTGAATTATCTTTAGAAAGGTGATAGATAGAGAGCAAGCGTTGAAGTTGTCATCTGGTCCATTGGAGCCGGAACAAAATGCGTCTTGTGCAAGATTAATATGGCAAATTATGAACTTTTCCTCCAAGACATGGAAGACAAGGTATTTCCCAATTCCGATGGAATAGTGGACAACGAACTCGTTCCACTGCTAAGAAGAAGCAACACGGCTTGTGCCTCCACAATTCTAGGTCACGAGGTCAAAATCCATCTAAAATTTCGTCCCGCCGGTTGATCGCACTATCAACGACTATTGCCTGAGGTCATCACTGGTAGGTGTAGGAAGGCCTCTAGAAGGTGTTGTGGGTGCACTCGCAATGCACATTGCAGATGTTAGAAATCATGTTTTAGCAATAACAATTTTAGCAAAAACATGCCGCAAGTTGCAAATTGAAGCACAAGCAATTGAATAGACTAATAGAGCTTAAGGTTGAGTGTGTACCAAGTTTTCTAGGTCCGCCCTTGTCGTCACATTTTTGGTAAAGAATACAATGTTTGCAACGTGCAACACACCAAGGATATTTCTATGGCCACCCTCAATCATCTGCAATTTTTTTTATAAATAACAATTCTTCGCGGAGTTAGTAATTCAAGCAATACAAATTTAGAATTGAAAATTAGAGCGCAACAAACAATGGAACCGACAATTGATCCTAAAATGTCAAAAGTTGAGATCTACAAACAACAAATGGCCAATGAGAGCAAACTGGAAATGAAGGGTGTTGTATCTGGAAGGGAACGGAAATTGTGTTGTAGGGTTGCAGCCACTCACAAGTTGTAAAGGAATTGTTGGAACAACCAGAGGAGGACAATTGATGATTTAATTGAAAGCGTCACTTGAGTAAAAGCGTAATCTAGAAAAGAGATACGCCATTAACACTATGTATCCAATGATATTAAGATCTTTTGAAACACAAGCAATAGCCATTTACCAATTAGAAAAACCATAAATGCATGAAGAAAACGTAAACTAAGTAGGTCGTAGCAATTAAGAATTCAAGTCATTCATTCAGTATTGACCCTAATTGTATTGTCTCAAGCCAATTAGCCTCCTCCCTTCTTCATTGCACTTTGACCGCTTAAGAGATTCAATCCTAAATCTATAAACAAACCAACTGTAGATAAAAAAACAAGCCTTTAAGAAAATAAAAAACAATCGAAGCACCCTAAGCAAGGAAATGCAAGCACCTCAAGCAAACAAGTACAAACATCCTAAATTCTAAGCCAAAGAGTAAATAAAATAGCGCCAAGCACTAAAAGAGGGGATTGGGGTGGAGAACTCTAGTTCTAGCAAACGCTGGAGCTAGATCCTTCTTCATAATCGAAAGCTTAAAACTTGCACATGACTACAAACAATAGTATTACGTACAAAAATGTAGTGCTAGTCTTTATTTCAATTGGACTTCTTCCATTCGTGGTATGCTGTGTTGTATGGAAAGTTAGCCAAGTCGTAGAATTGTTGAGCATGCATGCGGATCCCTAGAGGAAGATGATTTGACAACCAATTCTTCAACTTGTTCTTCATAAAAGAGAGCGTGCTGAATGTCCGCCCTAGTTCAACGTTGCCCAAGACTGTGACCATTACAAGCACGATTACTTTCATGAATTCAGAGAGTTTATGTTTCAGCAGCCTTGAGGCCTCTAGTTGTCAGCACAAACGAGTTAGGGGATTCAGTGATAGACCGCCACCACTCATCGCCACTTGACAATTTTCCTTCATTGTAAATTTGAAGAATTATTTCTGTTTGTAAAGCTTGACAATGAACAATTATAGATTAGCCATCCTTTGAAGGGATTTTCTTGGTCTTTCTGTCAACCTCAAATGATGGTTGCGCCTCTCCTGCTTCTGATTTATCTTCCTCGAATTTCTTGGTGTGATCGTAGTGGTATTTGATGACATCAAGGTGTTTTTGATGTTGTGCTCTACCTCTGGTTTGAGCCAGTATTGGGCGTACACAAATCTAAAGGTATTCACAAGGGTGGACGCATGATTTTTTTGCTGTAGGTTCTTGATTAACTTCTCTGCGCATCCTGGAAGACATGGAAACTTCATCAATACCCTAATTTATGGAATCAAACTTGTAAACAATGTCCATGAATTTAATACATGAACCAAATAAATAAATAAATCAGTATTAGGCTGCTTTTATCTTTGCACACTTATTTCACGTCATCACAAATTGACGCATAAATTGGTCGAGTGACAACACAAGCCTTTGCACACAATGTAGAATGGTGGAAAGCTTGAATGCTATATCCTTTTGGCGTGAAGTAAAGATTCTTTAGGCCTATGTCATTCAAATTGCGTGCACTAGGAGGGAGGTTAGGCATGACCACATACCTATGTTTGTGCACCACAGGAAGGTCGTTAAGAGCTTCAACTACAATATTTGTCCTGTGGGCCTACAACAAGTAAGACATGAACAAAATAGACTCAACTTCAACAAGATTTCAACTCAAATAAAACAGAAAGTGAAAGTGCAGGGTAAGGAACTTACCATGCAATGTATTTGTGCAAGCCAAGGTGTCCACTTCTACTGCAATTGCTTTATAACTCCTATTCGCTTTTGCTGGAAGGTGCTGACCCCATCTGAATTTAGGAAGTTCACAAATCACAATCCTTGCATTGAGTGAATATATCACGAACAAAATATACAAGTCACGATGCATGGCACAATGGCAGACAACATACAACGCTCCAAAGATAGGACAAAAAAGTATTCAAACTCCAAATAAGATGGCTTACCTGATCCAAACGATGCCATCTTTAAAGTAAGATCAACTTTCTTCAATGCCACCACAATTCCTTACAACGTCAACAATAACCTTTGTTAGGTTGCTTGACTTTGAGATGTCCAAAACTTGCTCCTAAGACAGGAGCATGAGTTGCCGTTGCTAGTTGTTGCAAATGTACCCGTGAATCAAGATCCAACTTTGAGTGTCGAGACTAGTCACTTAAATCGCATGTGATGGAAAAGAATTGCAACCCTTTCATAAATTGCTTCATCTTTGAGTGTACCTGCGCATACAAACATTCTGCCAACTCCCAGGCAAGTCCTTCGAACCAGTACTGTTTGGGTAACTTCGGCACGCCGAGGATGGTGAACAACAACTGCATTGCCGTGTATTCCAGCATTGGTCATCTTCATGAAGCAAATGCAACACTCTAGCAAACTGGACAAGTTTGTACACTTGCTCTCCTTTCACCAACGCCACCTATTGGGCCACCGTCACCTAACATCTTGTTGCGTACAACTTCACATTTTGGAAGCGTTTGCAATTTTTTGCCACATACCAGTCACCTTTTTTGATGCCGTTTCCCATATCTCCCTTTGTTTTGCGCTAATCTCCATGCTTAAGAAAGATTTCACATTTTGCCCCAAAGGATTTTATCCTTTTCATCAATTTGTGAGAAAACAATGCACTCCATTGTCGGTATGAGCCCACAATCAGACCCTCGATGCAATTCGGCCCATGGCAAACGTGCTGCCAAAGTGCTGTGGAATTTTCAAAAAACCTCGTATGACTTGTTGGATTTCTTCATGGCCGGCTTAGAAGCTACCGGCTCCTCATCATCATCGTTCCACTCCTTGCATTCTGCACTCTTGCCTTTGACTTCCGGCGTGAAGATTGTTGGAGCAGTAATGGATCCATCTGTTGTTGACACCACAATCTTAACCACTTTAATACAGCCAGTAGCATTAGATCAAACAAGTGGTGTACCGCCTTTATCACATTCTAGAATTACCGTTTCTAGAATCATGCCGTTTCTAGAATTACCGGCGTGATTTTGTTAAAGTAAAAGTCAGCTTAGAAACAATCAGTAGTTTCTATATCCGCATAAGATAAAAGGAACTTATGTTTCTATATCCGCTCAAAATAAAGTAAGCTTGTAGTTTACTTTACCTTCTATGGTGAGAGGAAAGTGTATAAGGCAGCTCTCCCACAGAGTTGAAGACACTTCTCCATAGCTAATATATTTCAAATATATTTGTGTTATTTGCTCTGTCTCCCTTATTTTTGCTCTCTCTCTTATATTTTGGTTTCCCTAGAGTCTGTAGCTCTAATTCCTTACCGTATATAGCTCCATCTTAACAGATTTCACCAGTTTTCCTTCTTTTCACGCCAAAGTAAATTTATTCCGCTTCCTGGCTAATTTTCTCTAGTTGGGAAAATAGCGATGGAGACTGTCCAAATTTTTTTGGAGAAGTCAAGGGATTTACCTAAGGTGATACCCATATATTGCCGGGGTCATATCCATCTAATATCTAATGGATACTCAAGTCATACCTATGTAATACCTGGGCGATACTCATGTAATGCCTAGTTGATACCCATGTAATACCTGGGCGATACACATGTATACTCATGCAATACCTAGGTAATACCCGTTGTGGACGAACCACTGTGAATTGGGGGAAAAAAAATGTCGGCAGGGAGTGTCCGAAACCGATTGATGCGTGAGTAAAGAAAGGGAGTGTTTTACTGTTCACTGTGGAGTAGAGTTGCTGCGATCCGTGCTCACTCTCTTTCCGCCATCGCCCCAGGCTCTTTCTTCCCTTACGCCTTCTCTCCGACACGTTCTCTTCACAAGCGAGAGCAGTCATTGTGGTGTAACTTGGATCCTACTTAGGACTTTAGGGTTTCTTCCACGCCTTTTCCGTGACTGCGCTCCCCTCAGGCTCTGTCTGTCTGTCTTTTGTTGCGCTTCGCCTGTGTTTTTCTTCCCCCGCTCCGCCCCCTGCTTTCGCCATGTTCGACCCCGAGATGCTGCGCTTGGCGCAGGAGCAGATGAGCCGTATGCGCCCCGAGGATCTGCAGCGCATGCAAGCACAGGTTCGCCCACCTTTTTCCAATATCACTTCGCTTACTTAGGGTTTGTACAGATGTTAACGGATGTCGGTTTGTGACTTTCGATCTGGCTGTCATTGTGTTTGCTTAGTATGTTCTTCTATTTGAGCGCTTTTGTGTCGCCGATCTTCGTTGTAGGCGGGTTTATAATCCTCTACTTTTGTTACGAAGCGGGAAGCGCGTGGAGGGATTGCTTGGGAAATTGGAGAGGAGTTTAAAAAATGTTTATCTGATCAGCATAGACAGTTTAAAAGCCTTGAATCATAAGCGATACCTTTCAGTTTGTGCCCTTTAGCAACTTTTTTTCAACCCTCGTAGATAGGGTTTGGACAGAGGGTAGACGACTTCCCTGGATTGGGAGGCTCTTTGGATTGAGAGGATCTTGCAGACAAGGATTTGAGACAGCATTTTCATTTCCTGCTGGCACCTATTGATTAGAGGGGCATTATTGTCCTTGGGGAACGTCCTTGTTTGCTCCGTCTCTTATGGCGCTTTTTGTTTTAGTGCCGATGCTACCGTATGCTTATTGATGTATGGATACCAGTCAGGATGCCATCGGTTGGCATTTGAACAGAGGCTCAAAGAAAGCCAGCATTATAACAATAGTCATCTCGTCAACATCATACTCTGGTTCACCCCCTACTAGATTTTGCCAGGGAAGGTAGAGAAAGAGATTTCACCATGTTAATTCACTTGTTGAATTGCCTGGTCTCACCCTGCTGCGACAACTCCTTGTAGTTAGCATCTCCATGTGCATGGTTTAGCGAGAATTCTCAGCGGGTTTATTTCGAGCTTAGGTTTTTTTTCTCAATCTAAGGTTTGCTTGACGCCGGTGGCGATTTTCTTTGATCATGTTTATTTGCTACCATCAATCGGAATCGACTAGATCGCTCAAAGTGAGGGCGAGCGTTGCCTTACATGATATATTGAACCGGTGCGCAGATGATGAATAATCCAAGTCTTCTTCGTATGGCATCTGAAGGCATGAAGAACTTCAGGCCAGAAGATTTGAAGTTTGCCGCTGAACAGATGAGAAACATACCTCCTGATCAAATGGCAAGCATAAGTTCAAGAATGGCAAGTGCTACACCAGAAGAGCTTGCAACAATGCAGTCACAAAGTGACGCTCAACGAGCTTATGTGTTGGAGGGTTCACAACGTTTGAAGCATCAGGTAATTTGGGGCCAAGATCGTAACAATTACTACTACTTGAATCTCATGTTTGCTAGGGGGCTTCGCTGCTTCTGTTGATAGGCTCCTGCTTTTCTCATCGACCTTTCTACCTCTGATGTCTGGATGGTCACACGATTGCTCGTTTACTTATTTGAAATGGAAATCCTCATTAGCAAGACCTATTACGATCTTGATCCAAGTGAGAGTGTTGTATGAGTTTCTTACTTGTATATTAAAGATTTTTCTTTGTTAACTCCTGTGCCATGTGTTGTCTTACACTTGTAAATGCAACTGCAGGGCAATCAACTTCACGGTATCGGAAAGTATGCTGAGGCAGCTGAGAATTATTCAAGAGTGAGTTTTTCGAGATCATTTTGCTGCCTTTAGGTTTTCAAAGTGTTATTGGTTTCCATGCAAATTTCGTTTTTACAACTTCCTACAGCTATTCGATTTTGACGGTTCAAGTGGAGCGATTACCGTAGGATTTATGCGGAATGAAAGGTAAAATGTTTTTTTGCAATGCACTTCTAATTCCTCTTGCTGACTCATGTTCCACAGGCCAGAAACAACCTTGCTGGACACATGTCGAAGGAAGCAAGAGACTTGGAATTGTCCTGTTCCCTGAATTTGATGTCGTGTTACTTGAAGACTAAGCAATTTTCGGATGTCATTACTATTGGATCTGAGGTTCGGCTACTTAACTCGCCTCTACAAAGTAAAGTAGCACATTTCTTGTATTACCGAAGTATGGTTTGGTTTTTTTGCAGGCGTTTATCTGTTACAGAAATGAAACGTGTTGTATGATGTATGCATACATCATTTGATTTATCGGATTCAACATACACCTTGAATTTTAAGTTTATCTGATGTAGTTTTATTTTATCTTGATGTCAGGTACTAAGTCGCGATCCTAATAACCTGAAGGCTCTATATCGTAGAGGTCAGGCCTACAAAGAGCTTGGTCAACTCGAGGTATGAGCTATGTTTGAGTTTCTTCTTTTCTGGTGGCTATCTATGCCATTTTGAGTGATTTGGTCACACGGTTGTATGATTTTTATAGATTATGTAGCGAATTGCTAACTACTGGATTTCTGATGTTTGTGTTTGCAGTTGGCTGTTCCAGATTTGAAAAGGGCTTTAGAATTGTCGCCTGACGACGAGACCATAGGCAATACCTACAGGTGTGGAATCACAAGTTTTTGACAATTTTCTCTTGGGAATCAGTACTGCTGGTTAACTCTGATGCCAAGCGTTGTCCATTATATACTGTCTGGAATGTACATTGTCACTTACATCAGCATTTATGGGATTGTAATCGTCAGGGTGGCGAAGGAAGAACTCGGTGCCCAAGGGGGAGAGGAAGAATTGCAAACTGGCGGTAAAGGATCGTAACCTTTACTGTTTCCATTGTCGTTAGAAAGTGCAGTATCGTGAAAACCCTTCAATTTTGGCTTATGATGCAAGCACAATGATTTGCTGAGCAAGTTAAGTGCAAGTGGTATCTGGACAAAATTGTTACCTGCTCAAAGATGTCTGTTGTAACTAAAGTAGTTGCACAACTCGGGGGAATATGGATGGATTTTGACATCGAGGAATCATTGTTTTTCTTGCAGGTCCTATCATTGAGGAAGTGTCTGATGAGGAAGCTGACAGGTTGATTTCAGGATCAAAGAGCAAATCACCAGAAACTGCTTCTGACCCGGTAGAAGATGGACAGTCGAATATGAAAAATGGTGAGGCATCCTCGACCAACAGTCGATCTGTTCCAGTGATGCCAAACACGCCTGCTTTTGGTGAAGCTCTTGGTGCCTTGAAGCAGAATCCAGACATCTTGAGGTGAGTTTTTGTGTTTGTGTTGCTCAATATCGATCAGCACTCTTAAATAATGATTTTGTAGACATCAAAATACTCCTGCTTTTGTCTTTTCTTTTTCTCATCATGACTTAATCTTGAAGATTGGATATATTAATCTGTTCAATCATACGATGTTATCAATGTCTCCTTGCAATTGTTTTCATGGAATCAATTTTTGTTCGTACTCCTGGTCGCTTTGTGACTTGTGAAAGTGCAGTATTTTTCCAATGGCATTTGGTATTTTTTCCCGTCCTTTGTTGCTTAAATTATCATTATCATTGTTATTATTCCATCTTGAGACTTCGTTTGACAAGTCTTGGAAAGCAATTCATATTGATTCATTGAATATTAATATTTTGCTCTTGGTGGCCAGATCTGTCATGGATTCACTCAGTCCAGACGCCATCGCTGCAATGAGCGGCGGTCAGATGACACCTGAAATGGCGAGAGCTGCCACCAACATGATGAAGCAATTGTCTCCGACTGACATGGAAAGAATGATGAATTTAGCCAGTACTTCCCAGATGCCTATGCCTGGTGGAATACCCTTCGGAGGTGCAACTTTGAGCACTGCAACAGATACGGCAGTTCCAAGCACATCTCGGTCTGCTTCAGACTTCTCAACGTCTGTTCCCCGGGCCATGTCGGAGACAAGCTTGAGATCTGGAGTCCAAACGCCTGGCACTAATATGCCAAGCATGGCAGATTTCAGTCCTGAAATGCAGGAACAGATGAGGAAGCAGATGAAGGATCCAGCGATGAAGCAGGTGGGTGTCAATTTTATTCTAATAGGACTTGTCTTCATGACTGGTGTTGGTTCAAATCCCTTTGACTTTGAAATGCGTTCTTTCTGAGAATAGATCATATTCTTTTCTTTATGTTTACATGGTATATTGCTGGCACATCTCAGATGCAAGAAATATGTTGGGAATTAGAGATACATGGAATCTGAGGGCTATTAGCTGCACGGACTCAAGATGGCAAACATTTTTAAATTGCACCTTGCAGGTGATGACAGAAATGATGAAGACCATGACACCTGAAATGATGACCAGCATGAGCGAGCAGCTTGGAATGAAACTAACTCATGAGCAAGCTGTCCAAGCTCAGCAGGCGATGGCAAGTTTGAGTCCAGAAACTCTTGACCGATTGGTAAGTTTTTGTTTTCTGCTTGATGTGTGGGTTTATGAGGGACCGAGAAAATACATATTGTGCATATTGGTGGATGCTAGATCTGTTTACAATGTGATGGGTCATGGTCCGATTGTGCAGATGGTTTGGGCTGAAAGGGCGCAAAATGCAAGTGCTAAAGCAAGACGGGCAAAGAATTGGTTGTTAGGAAAGCCGGGGTTGGTTTTAGCTATTGTTATGCTATTGATAGCTGTCGTCCTGCATCGTTTGGGTTACATTGGTTCTTAGTCAGATGAAATCATTTCCCCTACTTGCAGATTGCAAGTTGTATTTACTTCACTTAAATTGTCCATATAACTTATCATTATGTTGCAAAAGGATAGTTACTTGTAATATCATCCTCTTGTCCACTCGTGATGTTCATTCCATTTGTACATATTAGTAGCCTGTACATGAGAAACCATTTCAATAAATATGGGAAGACAGACTTCATCACTTTGAAATTTCCAGCTACACGCACGCGGCGCCGCCCAGCCCCTCCAATAGCGACTACCGCTGGTCGCCACCGCGCATCTTGCCCGTCGCCAGCAGATGGTTTCCGCGCCGCGCCACGATCCCTGCCAACTGCCGCGCGCGGAACAGGTCGCGCGGTTGCTGCCCCAGCGCCCGCTACAGCGCCAGGAACCCGCACGCATTGCTGCTGACCCCATGCCACAGCCCCACGCGCCCAAGCAGCCCGCGCTTCCACACCACGTCCGCCGCCGCGCGCAGGTCCAGATCGCCAGGGAACGCCAGCGCCATGGTCACGCCGAGCGCGAAGTGGGACCAGCTTACTAGGCTCACTGCGAGCGAGCGAGCGATGGCTGCGTCGGATCCGCGCCAGGGCACAGCAGCTGTTGCACAGGTTCACGAAGGGATCTCTCTACTTTGGGGCTACGAGCGTTTGGAGGGGTTGGGGTAAAAACTGGCCCCAATTTTATTTTTGGATAGGAGACCTATTTAAAGAAAAGGGGGCCTCCAGAGTAATTTGGGGCTGCAGAGGCTCCAAAATTGCCAATTTTTTTCTTTCTGACGAGGCCCAGAAAAATGAGAGGGTGCCATTAAGACGAGGGCCCACCTCCCCGACGACGCTCGTAGCCCCAAAATATTGAGATCCTTCACGAAGTGGCGCACCTCCACCTCGGGTTTGGTGTTGTTGTGGCACCCCGCCTTCTTCGCATCGAAGATCAGCTCCAAATTCGGGTCTGTTCGCTCCATTTTCCACAGCTGATCTTAATTACCACGCGGTGTCATCTGTTCAACATCAGCGTATTGATTATGATCGCAGCTGCCCAAACTTCTACTCCGTCACTGAGAAAGCATTACAAAAGTGTAATATATTTACATATTGAATGCACGTCGTGTTGCACACAATTAATTGGAGCAGCAGTTTATGTGATGCCCGAGGCCGCGCCCAGAGACTTGAAAGGTCACCAATCAATGAATAGTTTAGAATATATGTTTGATCCTGAGCCTGGCCTCATCTTTCTAGGAACTGCATCCCGTCTGGAGTCCATTAAACTCGACAACACTGGAGCTTATGAAGTGGGTGTCACGGTTCAGGGAAGAAATGCGCGTGAGAATGGAGATATCCGAAATGGGTAGACGGCCATGAGCGACGGGGCGTTTAATCAAAACTTTTCTTCCACTTCTCAGGAAACAACAACCCTGTCGACAGAGTGAAGCACTTGGCTCTATGCCCTGAATCCCAAGCAGGAGCGACTTCACTGTGCATGCGCATGTAAGAGCATCTGCACCGCTGGGATAGTAGCCGTCAGGAAGCTCAAGCACACATGTGCGGATGAGCCTGCGTTGGGCCCAACGATTGGTGGTGGCCCCCACCAAACAAAAGGTAAATTCGGATAAATTTTTAAATATAGAAATTGGTTCCCAGGTGAAAACGCATTGGGAACTCTTTGGGAACATGGGGAATGTGTTGAGAATAGGGGGAACGCTTAGGAACACGGTGGGGAACTTCTCGGGAACAACATGGGAACTCGTTGGGAACGCAATGGGAACGTAATGGGAACGATCAATGGGATCACAGTGGAATCGTTCCATTGAACATTTGCATCACATTGAACGTTTGCATCCCATTGAACGTTCCTTTGAACGTCTGCATTCCATTGAACATGGAAACGCATTGGGAACGTTGTGGTAATAATATGGTTAAAAAGGTAAATAAGAAGAGGAGAACCAATTGGTTTGGTTAGGAACCACATCGGATTTTACCGTGAAATTGGTTTGTGCATGAGGAGCCCAACCCGGACTTTTAGGGACCATATCTAGGAGATGAAGTCCCATATGGTCATCATGTGCGTCTACTTAGGGCATGGACCTCGTTCCCATGGTGGTTGGTGTTTGGCCTAGTCCGTGGAACCCGCCTCCCGTAGCATAGGCGGACCACATCTCGAGTAGGTGAGGCTCTAAACACCCTTCCCACTTCCAAAAATAGGCTTAGCTCACCATGTAGCACCTTTGCATCAACATTTACTATGCGCCTTCCTCCATATTGATGTATCCTCTCCTATCATTATTTGTAATTGATATTTTAACTTTCAACTTATGTAAAATTCGTTTCTTGGTCCACTTCACCACAAACCTTATGGTGGATACTCTCTTTGGTCCAAAGTCGCTTGGCATGCATGAATCTTCCACCGCATCCTCTCATGGAATGGCCTTCCAATGCCGTTTTGGCAGTCTCTGTGGAGAGGTCACAATGCCAATTGACACACTTTTGGCCAGTTGGAGTGTACAATGCAGATGCTCTAAGCAATAATGAGGTATCCATAACTAGCGCAAGTCTATGGATATCTCTATGTATTTAAGAATACAAAACTTGCATTAACCCTTAACGCCTAGGGCAATTATGGAAAAACCAAGATTTTTGTTGATTTTTTGTTTATAACCAAATCTGATGGAAATATAATGCCTAATATTAATATCTAACCTTACAAAATAGAACTCAACCCATGACTAGAACTTTGGGGAAATTTTGCACAACATCCAACATTTGATGGAAAAGATTATTGTGTTTAAAGTTACCGTATATTGGTAGTGAAAACTGTGGATTTTGGAGGGTGTACCACTTTAACCATCAATAGATTCTTGCAAGAATTTTTTTACTTTGAAAAGAGTGGTTCACATGTGCACTAGGTTGATAGCTTCGCATTGACGTATCATATGCAAAGAAAATATTTATACACACTTGTAAGTTGTTGGTGACTTTTTTGCTTTTTTCTACTTGATTGTATTCAAAACTGTTCCAACCATATACGAATCAAAACGGAAGTTTTGTATCTGAGGAGAGAGATCAACAATCACAAAACAAAGAAGAATGTCGTCAAGGCAATGTTCATTTAAAATTGAAGACCAAAATCAATGTGCATGTGTGTGAAATACAACATAGTATGTGGCATGGTATTCATTGTATTTACTGTATTTTAGTGTATTTTATGTATTTTGTGTTGTATCTTTTCCAAGAGTTCTATGAATCCAAATCACGATTTGATTGTTGGAGTGTTCATGTAATGTGTGCGCAAATCTAAATCTCATATCTTGAAGCCTAGTTCCTCATGGATTTCATGCCAATTGAGTTTTAGCACCTCCGGAGTTCCACTTTGGGACTCCTCGGCGGTAAAGGGTTAAGATTTATAGAGATTTCCTCAAAGAAGTCGCCAGGAGTTTAGTTGTGCATTAATTGGTCCTATATAAGAAGATAGCACAAGTTTATATTAGTAATCTTTTGTAAGGTATTCACAATTATTTTGGCTTTGATGGTCCACGTTACATAATAAAATTCGTCTTGTATTCTGCAATTTCAGCTCTTACCACCTAAGGTAGAGGCACCCAGTTCTGATCGGCCACCCAATTCCGATCAGTAGAGTACGCATGGCATGGTGCATGAAAACGGCAAACGCATGATATGGTGCATGAAGTGACCCAAAACCGATAACTCAAAATCTGAAAACACCAGTCATTATCGGCATTGGGTTAAGAAGTGTGCAATTTTGGGTTGCTCCACCTCAATTGAGCTCTCATTAGGGGCATTATCTTGAAAGTTGAAGAAGGCCGATTGGCATTGGGTACCCTCCATGAATTGGTTATCCATGGCATGTCTTCTCTCTTTTACTCACTCTCACTTATTGGCATTGGGCAAAGGAGGGCACCAAATCTCACCTACTCTACAGTTTGATTATGGGCTCCAGTGGTTTTTGGGCTTCTAAATTCAATATCAATTGCAAATCTTTGAGATTAAATTGAAAAAATATTTGATGAGTTTCATTCTAATGCCGCATCTTTCTATATAAATGTTTTTGACATACAATGTCATTTGAGTCCCCAACTGGCTTAATTGATCGGAATTGGGTGCCTCTACCTTAATTGCTAACCTTCAAAGGATCAGGTCTCTTGTATGTAACCCACTGAGGCGCTCATCCATCATGCCGTGGCAGCAGCCGAAACGCGGCTGAATAAATGGAGGTTCGAGCTTGAACGATGGTGTTAAAAACTCCAATTGACTTGATAACAACGATGGGATTGTGGAATAAATCATCTTTTATAAAAAAAAATTAAAATAAAGATATCCACCAAGTTGATGGGAGTTCGGTAGTGAGTTACATTAGGCATTAATGATGCGTGATAGGCGTGTGTAATAAACGACGCTTAATAGAATAAAGACATCCACAAAGTTGATGGGGAGTCTGGTAGTGAGTTTCATCGGCCATTAATGAAGCGTGATGGTGACTAATATATGGTTACACACTACTGAAGCTAATTTGAGGATTAGTGAAATTAACTTGTAAGACTATAACTAATGCATGAGAATGAGGATTAGAACGCGCACTAGGATGATGATCCGTAATATCCTGAGTGGTCTTACGAGATCAGATGAAGAGGATCAGGAGTCCAAATGTGATTGTAAAACTCAGGCCAGGATTTAGGTGTTTGATAGCGTTACAAAGGGAGGTTAAAACTTCGGCGGCGACTGTTAAGTGACAACAGTTAATTTGAAGTAGGTGTGAATAATATGGCAGTGACGGTTTCAAAACACATGCAGAGAGTGGTGCCTGTTCACACACTGATGTGCCAGCTCGCGGCCTAGGAAATGGCTTCATATATCCGAGTAGCTCGTGTGCGACACACCTCTTGTAAATTCACTATATTACTCATAAAATGAAATAACTAGTTATCACAAAAAGAAGTAATTCAATCATTGCGTACTCAACGGATGATGCATGTTCGTACTCGACTTCATCCCTTTTTATGTATTAATTTTACTACGTTATTCTCTGCCGGTTTGCGATAGTGGAGGTCAATTTAATGCATGGCCACATGCATTGAAGAGACAGTTTGCCAACTGCCCCTGCTTTCATTTCGATATGAACTTAATAACAGGTATATCTTGCCTTCACTCACTCTGCAGAATATTCTCTGTGAACCTCCTCGTCAACCGCTTGCACGGTGGCGAGTTCTGTTCATTAATGATAGATAAACACAACTCATGCGGAGAAGATGTGCACTTGACTTGAAGGATCAGAAGTCTCCCCGTTCGCGAATTGTTAATTATCAGCATAACATTTCAGTCGGTATGTAATGATTCTTGAGCTGATCCTCGAGTCAAGAGGCAAATATGTAGATCCGTGTCGGAGTAAACTTACTCAACTACTTGCAACTTGCAAAGTCAATTCAAATATGCACACTCATTAATTTATTTCAAGAGCGGTACAGACCAGCAAACCCACAGGGAGCAGCTATTACTTTCAGGGTATCTCCATTGATGGAAATTAAACTACCATAGATTATCGCTCCTCAATGCGTATAACTCAAAAAATACATCCTCCATGATGAGCTGCAAACGCATCACACGATGGTCGTCCCGCTCGAAACTTAACTACCGACTAGCCACATGAGCAGTACACCTATCTGACATCTCCAATGTCTTTTACGAATGATCTATAGATATCCTGCTGTAACCAAATACACATGTCACTCTAACAGGTAGGTAGTACTGAAGCACATGGGAATGTTGAGATTGGCATTTCTCCGACAATCTGAGAATTATCCTCATTCAAGTGCCACTATCTACAGCGTGATCATCCTTTTGTAGTACTCTTGATGCCGTTTTGGGAAAGGTGCAAGTTAATCAGAACAAGAATCAATAGTACTGGACAATGATCATGACAATATTATTGTTGGGACACTAGTGAATCATGTACGCAGAGCGGCGGAGAAGACTCATATGACCAGGCACTGTGCCTCCGTCACACAGTTAGTCAGAGCTAGTTGGATACGAATACTGGAAGAATCTGGAGGACAGTAGGCGAGAGAGAGAGAGAGGGGGAGCTAGCTAGACGCACCAAAGAACACGTAGACATGATCATTGTGTGTACCTGAGGCGCACCCTTGCATGTGCTGTCAGCTGGGCGGAGATGCATGGAATATCCGGGCTGCGGCATATTCGTCTTCTTCCGGGATTCGACCTTATCATCTGCCGGAAATCAGTTGCAGGTCAACCACCTGCTCGCGAGCCTCGCCTCTCTCACGCCAACTACCCGATCCCAGACGCCCAAACGACTCCACCAATCGTCAAGCACCTAGTAACACTACCAGTTCATACAGTGAGCATCTGTCAGCCTGTTCAACAGGCCGATCAGGCAGCGAAGATCGACCAGTCTCATCAGATAACACACAGTAAGAAAACAGCAGAGAACGGTGCAATCAGGAGACGTGAATGCCGCACACCATGTATGAGCTAGGAGGACCACCTGGACCTGGCCACCAGACTCGTTAGAGGCGAGAACATGACTCGGTGCGACAACCATACGACACAAAAAGAACGAGAGCTTGTTGCAAGCGACAACTAACGTCGTTCACAGAGAGCATGCAAGACGCAACATCACGTCATGTCTCGTCTGGAACCAGACCAATTCGTCTGTTCCACCCAGTGCATAACCAGAGAGGCTTGCGGAGGCCTACAATCCAACCAGACTGTAGCCACCTGCTGCTGCTGCTGCCTCGGAAACAGTCTGCTTGAATTGCAGGGCGTCTACAAACCTCATGGTAAGAGAAAAAGAGAGCTGAGGAGATGGAAAATACAGAGATGGAGTTGGAAGAGGAGGAGGAAGGATGGGAGTGAAGGTGAGAAGGTGGGCTTCATATAGGCAGGCTGGGGGCAGGGAGCAGGTGGCTGTCAGCCCTGGCAAGCGCTGTGAGCCTGGGCAGAGGCAGCTGGGGCCCTCCATGGGCCGAATCTAGTAGCTCCCTGCCCCTGTCCCCGCATTGACTTGGCGATCCGCCCGCATTGCCCCACTTGATCGCTCCTTTGGTTGCACTCCCAAATTAGCCCTGCGCTCTCATCGTGCTCTGCTCCCCGTACTCTCTCCCTCGCGCCCGTTCCGCCATTATTATCATCCTCACCATGCATGCTCGGGGTGACTCCATCCTTGCATTGGTCATCTGCGCCGTTTGAATTTTTTGTCCTCTCGTAGCTTAGGGGAATGATCACGCAGTTGCCGTGTGAAGGGAGTCACGCATCTAGGAATAAATTAATATCTTTCACCTCCACGTAAAAAGAGCAGGCAGCCAAACGCAGAGGCGCTTTTACAGGTATGATCTCTTTATGCTTCCATCCTTGCATCATCATGGTACATGGAACAGGTTGAGAGCCAGTCAGAGGCGTAGGACCTTTCTTGTCGCAATGAGCCACTTTGCTTTTTGAGCGCCACTAATTGACCCTTGGAAGCAAGCATCGGCGGGTCAAATATGGTATTGGCATGGTACTGTCGTGTGTGGTTTGATTTTTCCGTGGTGTCACCCGCTATGTCCTCTCAGACAACCATGGTAGTCTTTGCATCCCATTCATCGGCGCATATTATAATCCCCATTCAACGCTTCTGTACGTTCTGTACCAGGGCTTCCATATTATTATTTTTACTGGATCATGTTCTGCGTGCAGTTATTGCATTAGTCAGGGGGCGCTGCAGGAGTGAACAATCCCCCTTTTCATATAATATTTCGCTTTCATTCACTATTTCTTGGATGCAAAGAACCATTTTGGTTGCTCTAAGGCGCTGCAGATTTTATATGCCCCAGCACATGAATCCCGGTTCAAGTTTCAACTTAGTCAATGCACAGGAGGGATCTCGGTCCTCTGGTTTTACAACTGGGCGTGATTCATGAGCCCGTATGTCCCTATGAATGCTTCCCTAGACCGACAAAGTTTGACAACCTCTTCCTAGGGCGCACTCATTCCCCATAACATGCTAGTACTCCATTACTCTCCACTTTACCCCCTCAAATCATGCCGTTGCCATGGATTTATTGCGCCTCGTTGGACCTTCTCTTCTCTACTTTAACCCCAAATCACGCAATTACAAAGGATGGGTTGTACTTCATTCAATCTTCTCTTATCAACTTCAAACCCCAAATGATGGAGGATATTTGGAAAAGTAATTGCTTGTGATATTATACTTGCAATAACATGTCTTTGAAAGGATAAGATGACGAACATGATGGTTGTAGAATTACGTATGATATTAAATCAACAAAAAGGAATTCCTTGTCCATATCCATTAATTTGCTAATAGTAATTATCTATATCCGTTATAAAAAATACATCACTCCATTGAGAGTGCAGTTAAAATCACAACATAAACCTATGTGTCTTAATGACAAGTTTTTCAATACTTTGGTCTTCCATTGACTTATTGTTTAATTTGTGTAAAATGTCAAATTGATATTTTCATCATCTGAAATCTACAACTAGAAAATTAATGGTTATAATGTCAAATATTCTAGTTTTTAAAATGTAAACCACAGTTATGAAATTATTTATTATATGATGAGTCCTAAAAGGTGTGCAATCTATATTTTTGTACAATTTTATGATATTTCATTGAAAAAATTGCATTTATTTCACCAAAATTCAAAAAAATCGTCAAAATTTATTTGGGATTCATCAAACAAAGAAAGATACATTTGACTAATGCTTGTCAATAAGATTTTATAAAATAATGATTTTATAATTTGACTAATTGCAGATTATATAAAAGAGTTTGAAGGTTTCAACTTTCAATGATTTGTTTTTATTGTTTTTTTTTTTTGTAAATTATGTTATAACACCTAAAATAAAATATTTATACAACATTGAAGAGCTATTAGTATGATCATACAAGGTTGACATGAAGTTATTTTGTTTAATTGGGTTTATTTTTTAAATGCAATACCTTTGTAGAGTTTTTTGAAATTTCATTTTCCGTGCTAGCATTGTTACATGATTGTTAAAACCCCTACATGAAAAAAGTCTTGAGGTCGACTTTTGCAAATGCCAAATCTTGGGCACATTTCCATGGTTGCAATTTGCAATTCTTGAATTTTTTTTACAAAAATGCAAGAAGTAAAGAGATACGTGAGAGTATAAATTTATTCTATTGGACTTATTATTAAAACTTTATGCCATATTCAAGAAAAAGTTGTCGAGTGTGGGCAAGTTGGGCACCTCCAAAAACCTTTGCTAGGACACTCTAGTAAATTTGAGATTTTTAATACTAGCAAATTATATTATTTCCTTTCATATTGTCAAAAATATATTCTTGTCTTTATTGGAAAAATGCAATTTATACTAAGTCAAAGATTTTCACACATTACCACACATTGTTGGGCAAGGAACCAAATATCTACTTTTCCACATAAAAGTTTGAGATCTTCATATTTTTCACTTTTTATTTTTCCTATTACAAGACGTGGTGTAAACCTTCTTATTGATAGTTTTGATTATCATTCTAAAACATATTTTGTTCCCAAAAATCAAAACATGAATTGGCACTTTTGAACCTCCACTCCTTGCACAATTTTGTGAGTATGTTATTTATTAAGTGTTGAAAGAGATCCTACAATTTAAACTAGAAATACAATTTTTTGTTTAATTCCTTACTCATTGCACTAGAATTAACATTTTTGAAGGGTTTTTGGTATGTATTGGTCAAGGAAATGTAGGGGTTAAGAAATCATGTAAGATTTGAAAAGTACGTCGGTTATACTTTATTAGTAGAAAAACACCTACATATATTTACACTTTCAATCTCACATACGATTTACAAGAATTAGGACTATCTTAACAAACATGCTATCATCTATGCTCGTTTGCATTGCCATCAATTAAGTCTCATGTCTATTACAATTGTAAATATATGAGCATATTCAAGTGCATTTCGATTGTTTGAGAAAATTCTTCAAAGAATTTTTATAAATTTTTGAAGAACACACTAACTTGAATTAGATCAATAAATATTATACAAAGATACATTTGTCATATCCGCCACATTCATTGAGGACAGTTTTGAAAGGTCTTGTCAAATTTTTGCAAACAACCTTGATAAAATTGTGCAATTGTGTCAAACCAAATAGAGTACAACGAGTCTAATAACTTCTTTGAAATTCTTAAACAAATTAATAAGTACAACACATAAAGTATATTTACTAAGCCTATCATGCAAGATGTATATGTCCTGCTCAATATGACTTTGAATCAAATTTTTATTAGCTTATTTGATTTTTTTCAATATTTATATAGATCTATCTTCTTTAGGAATAAATGCTTTTATATAAAAAATCAAATTAAAAAATTCTCTAATAAATGCCACAAATTTTGAAATGTTAAAGTACCACCTCAAGTCCTTTGTGGAATCCATGGCAAGATCCTAGTAGGCCCTAGCAAGGCACTTCCATCTTGCAAAGGAGGCTTCATAATATATTTAAACTTTCTATAATGCAAAAGTTTCACACCAAGAGAGGTCAATGATATTGGCACTATGTAAAGAAACTTTCATTCTTCCACATAAATTAGTATTACATTTCTACAATTTTGGAGTTCAATAAAAAGTTCTTGGCTCATTCTTTCATGTTGCACATACAATGTTACTCCTTTTTAACACAATATGGTATTTTCACCACAGCCATTGACACCTAAAAAGAATGACACCAATGAATGCAACCATTGGACATAAAATAATTTGTTGGACATTAAATAAACAATTGTTGGACATTAAGTTATATAGATAAACATGCTATCCTTTCATAATACAAGATTGACCTCAAGTTTAAAACATTCTATAATTAGATAAAAACTACCCATAGCAAAACATATCACACATAAACGACTCACCCACATAAACGACTCACCCTTTCCTAAAACTCATATCCAATCAACCTTTGAAGGACCATTTTCCTCTACGGGAACGTTTTCTTTTTTGGGCAGGTTCCTATGGTCTCAATAATGAACATGATTTTTCTGACTTTTTTTAATAAAGATGCAGCATAGTAGCAGCTTTGTGGGAACATCATTTTTTTCACATCTGACCTTTAAAAGAAATTATGCTATTCTAAGTGTAAAATTGCCATTGGGGACTCCGAGCACCTCCAAGATTTTTGTTAGAAGTTTCTATTGAAATTAAGATTTTCTATACATATATAGAATGATATATTTTTTGATATAGACACAAAGTTTGAGACTTTTCACCTTTTTTTTTTTTTTTTTTCCTACCTCAAAAAAAACATATCGATCTTTATCATCACCATTTGGAATGAGATTTTATATGAAATTAAGATCAAAAAATAAAATGTATTTAATGTGCTTTTGGACCTATTCTTCTTGCAAGATTATTTTGGAGATGTCATATATACACCTTTTATATAACACCTAAATACATTTGAACGAGTATGTTACATCATATACATTGTGATGGTAAAGAGTGACAACTTTGCATAGTGTAGAAAGTTCATATTTTCATTAAAAATATAGAATGTTGACCTTATAAAATTAGGGAGAAAAAAGAACAAGAAATTTGTCTCAAATGCTATAATATTTCTTTGCCATAAAAAACATGTGACAAACTTGATATGGTCTTCTAGTAGTACATTGTATCAAGATCCTAATAATGGTTTGAAGTGGAATGAGATCATTATTTGTAAATTTGTTATACTATCACTATACACGGTAGATGTGAAGATTTTCATTTCAGAAACATAGTTGTGGTCCTTGAAGGGATAAATTAATATTGTTAATTGTGAAATTTATCCATAAAAAGTTGAAATATCAGAAAAAACCAATAGACCAGTGGTTTAGAGTCTAGGTTGCAATTGACATATTCAAATTTGACGTACAAAAGCATGCAAATTTGATGAGTTCCTGAATGGTAAAAAAAGTATGTTAATAGTCAAAATAGTATTTTAACCCGTAAGGTACCGTGACAGTTTCACACCAAAAACCCTTCAAAATTGTTGGATTCTAGTGAAATGAACAAAGAAAGAATGAAAAAACTTATTTCTAATTTTAACCGTAGGATCTCAAATAAGACTTATAAAGTAACAAACTCACAAATATTAATAAACTTTGACCGCATGGGTTGAAATATTCTAGTGTTTGAAGTCAAGCAAATGGTTCATTTCCTTCCCCGCGTTGAGTGGATAAGCAAACTTTGACTTCACTTGATGTCAAATGTTTGCTCTACACAAGGGTCTAAATCCATTACCATTGTGCTAAGCATGATGTTAGTTCCTTCTACACCAATGTTTAGAGGTAGAGGAGGGATGTAGCATAATCAAAACAATTGTGCAAGAAGTGGAGGTTCAAAAATTGGCAATTTTCAGCAATATGTTTCACATTGATCATTTGAATGGTAAATAAGAAGGTTTACACCACATATTGTTGTGGAAAAAATAATAAAGTAAAAAAATAAGAAGATCTCTCAATTATATGTGGAAAGGAAGAAGTTTTTGAGGTACCTTGCTTGGTAGTGTAAGACAATGTGTGAAAATGTTTGACTTGGGTTCATATGCTATTTTCCACTAAAGACAAGAATTCATTTTTGACAATATCAAAGGAAATAATACTACTTGCTGGTATTGGAAATCTCACATTCAATAGTGTTCTAGCAAAACGTTTTGTAGGTGCCCAACGTGCCCACTCTCCCCATTTGAAAATCAAAACCCGATAACTTTTTTTCCCCCTAAATCGGACATTGTATTCCCACCAAGGTATTACCAATGCACCCCTACTACTGTAAAATTTTCAACCAAACTTTCAAAGAGCCCATTTTTGACACTTGGTCCTTGAGGGGTGAAGTAGTGGTTTGGCCTCAATGGTTTTATAAGGTAAGCCCCCCCCTAAAACCGACAAGTTAAGGAATGAGCATATATGGAGAGAGGAGATAATTATACTATTACTTTTCAGCGATAGCCAATAGATTTAAAAATCCAACCCAAGTGATTTCATATTTTTCCAATGAAAATTGAATCAGTTATGAATTTTCAAAGTGTGCAACCATGTTTAGTGGGTGGCCAGCAGTAGGTACCCCCCATAACCAACGACCAAAAGTAAGGGTCTTGACGAATAGCAAACCTCCATTTGGAACGGAGTTGGTAATAATGGGATGGAAGAGGGTCATATATACCCCAATTTCATAGGCATTGGCTATGGGTTTTGGTTGGTTATGGGGGGGGGGGCTTACCTTATATTAGTTCAAAAAGCAATGACAGGAAAGCGTTACAAGGAGCAAGAATGCAGCAGCAGATGAAATATGAAAAGGTAGAGGCAACAACGAACAAGACATGCAACATAGAAAACGCTGCGACAGAATCTGGAGCAGCAGCTCATGTGACATGTCGCTGTATCTGAGTTGACAACCCTGACAACTCTGCACATCTTTTGTGTGCATAAGTCATAGCCGTGCCTCGGAGCAAGTTCCAGACTGCTCGACCAGGAGCCAGCCTCCATCATTCATTATATAATACAGTCTATACGACGAGGACACAATGCCCTAGTCTCCAAACTGATCTAGTAAATCAGTCACAGTGCAAATCTAGCGCTCTCCGGTCAATTATCATGCCCAACCTCGCGCTCTACATCGATATCAGAGTGTCACGCGACTCTCAAAGCTGGGTAATCTAGATTATACACTGGCACACTATCACAGCACTCAGACATCGAAACCACTGTCAAGTGAGAGGGAAAAGGCTTCACCATCTGATGCCCAACCTGTTCAACGTTGAGTATTCCAGGATTGCACCCTTACGCACACTCAGTGATGAGTCTGCCCCAAGTATGCGTCCCGTCCAAAGTAGGAAAAACTACTTCAGACTCAAATAAACTACACATCAATGTAAGTACAAATCAACCTGGGGCTCGGATCCGAACCACTGTCCATTGGTACAACTCATCACCGAACGTGGTAAATGGTGAGTAGTTCAGAATCTCGCTAGGGAGATTGGGACACGGCGTCGTAGCCAGGAGGGGGTCGCCTGGCTGCTCCCGGAACGTGACGTGACGCCCGCCTCCACAGCCTGGCCCAGATATCCACCTCCCGAATGTACAGGAGCGCGGCGAGCGCTATCCCACATCCGAACCCGAGCGCCGAGCTGGAATTCGTGAGCGACACCACCGTGACCGTGATCATCACGAATGCATCGGTGCGCGAAGTCTGGTCCCTGCAAGCCATGGCTAGCTCCAGGCCTGAGAAGAGGAGGAGCACGCCGAGCAGTCCGATTGGGTACTGCGCCAGGAGCTGGACCAGAGATGTGCCGAGAACGAGACTGAGGAGGATCTTGGCGGCTCCCAGAAAGACCACAGCGGCGCCTGTCTTCGCGCCGAACCGGTACTGGCCGGCTAAACCTCCCGCGCCGTGGCAGACGGGCATGGCGCCCCACCAGCATCCCACCAGGTTCATCACGCCCACGCTCACCTTCACCACGCAAATCCACAGAATCAGGACCACTTCCGAACATGAGCGAGCTCACCAAGGAGATTTGGAAGTCTCCACTGAAGAAAGCGACGCTAGTTCTCTACATTAGTGACATAAGTTTTCATGAAGTACCTTGTTGGACCCATCAGCGTACATTATGTATCACGGCTGCTTAAGATTAGTATTGAGCAAGACAATTAGAAATGGTGGCACTATTTGTCAGGTTAAGCATATTTCTGAACAGGTTCTAACATAACCGTTCCTTTTAGACTCACAGCAAATGCTTCAAATGGCTAAGGTGCGGTTTAAGCATAAGGTTGATGCTTTTAATGACCTTGAGTGTATGAACTAAAAACCCCAGAAGCAATAGAACAGATATCGGCTGGAATACAAAAAGACAGTTGACAACCTTGCCTTCTCATCAGAAATCAGAACTTACATGAAAGAATTGCGTTGATCCACTTCGGAGTATGTAACTAATAAATGTGCTGCATCTAGAATTGATAGATTCAAAAGAACAGTAATGTGAAGGATGTAGTACCGAAACTTTGAAAGGAGAAACATCCTTGCTTGGGAACAAGTCGTTGGAGAGCTTGCAGACAGCGATGACAGAGTTGAGTATAGAAAGCGGGATCTGAGGAATAGCCGCTCTGAAAAACCCTGTCTTCCAATCCTCCTTGGTGAGGGTGAGAAAGTGCGGTCTCGACGGTCCAAACCGCAGCTTCCAAAGCACACTCGGGTCTCGAGCGATGGCCAAGATGACTCCCACAATGAACACCAAGAGCGCGGTGGGAAGGCCGACGGATCTGCCCTCCCTCGCTCTCCTCTCGCTTCGTGCATCAGCCTCATCCTCCAGAATCCCCACGGATCCACATCCATGCGCACCATCTCCTCTTTCTCCTCCGGCACCTGAGGATACTACTACGAAGCACAGAGCGGAAAGTGCCAGCAGAAGCCCGTCCATCCCCAGCCATGGCCGATCATCGCCGGTTGCTTTGCTCCTGCTCAAGTCCTGCTCCTTGAGAATGTACTTCACGGCTGTGATGCCGAATGCTATGCCCTGTGATAACTGCACGCCGCGCACCACGGGCAGCGGCACCAGGCGATTCACCATCGACATGAGCCCTGTGATCCCCAGAATGGCCAGGATCAGCGCCGTCGACAGCCCCGCCGCCATGATCTGGTTCACGGTCAGCGGGTCCCCTTCCGTGATCGCCACGGCCGCGATGGACTTCATCGGCTGCACTGGCATGGGCACACCGAAGAGAAGACCTGTGCGCAACCACACACAAGTTCAGAGGCTAACTGGTGACAAATTTCAACCAAGTTTGCGAAAATCCGCAAGAATCGTTTGCAGAGACCCACCTGTGGTGACGTTGTAGACGCCGGTGAAGAGCAAGGTGGTGCCCAGGTCGAGGCCGTTGACGAGCACCAGCGCCAGGACGATGGGCAGAAAGGTGCCTAGGTCGCCCACCGCGCCGCTCAGCTCGCTCCAGACGTCCTTGTGCCCGAAATTGCGCCTCGCCCGCGCCCACACCGTGTCTTCTTGAGACTCCGCCATCGCAGCTGCGTTGCTGTACTCTGCTCTGCTGCGGAGTGTCTATCTGAATTGTGTGAGGGTTCGTAAAACCCTAGGATTAGCAGAGGCCATCGCGATGAGACGATACTAAGGATGAGGAAGAGAGAGAGGAAAAATGGAACATTGCAGGCGCGACAGAGAGATGGAGAGAGCGAGTGCAGATTACAAGCAAAGACAACTTCAACAACAGTGCACAACACGAGCAGAGAGAGTGTGAGCGAGAATTGGACGCAACCAACGTTATTCCATTAAGTTTGAGAAATGTACTTTGTACCTTTCTGTGAGAGGGAAGGAATTGCACGCCATCTTTCTCTCCGCTATTACATCATTGCTTGATCACAGCTCTATCTCGTCTGTGAACCCTGGCATCACACTACTACTTTGTACTATCGAGTCGCTTCTCCTCAACAGCATATTCTCTACACATGTTTTCTCCCGGGAATCCATTTTTTATGTCCACATTCAGTCGCCTTCACGTAATCACTGCACCAACTCTGGAGGAAATACCGCACTTTCCCAAAGGCACACGCCAAGTAGTTGGTAATTTGGACTCGAGAATATTCCCCAAACCCTAACAGGGTGTTTTACTAAAGAGAGATTTCTTGCCCGTGACATGAAAGGTGCAATCAGTGAGAATTCTTCAACTTTCATGGATGCAATAGCGTGTGAGGACAAGAAAAAGGCCGAATATGAAGCGTACGAGGTAGATCCACGTTTCCACCAGACGGCTATGCGTTCAATCCTACACAATGCCAGTCGTTGTACTTCTGGGGGATGTTTCAACAGTCAAGGCATCATCAAAATCCACCAAGGTATTATTACTGCACCGTTCTGTAACATGTAGGTGTTTATCACAAATCACCTCACGCCCAGTGCGGAACGATCAGAGACCAATTCAGCTCCCGGGGGCGATGTATTTCCATATAGCATGTGGGAAACCTAATGGTCAAGAAGCATCACGCCTTTCTCAATTCCGCATTCGATCGATCGCCGAGCTCCACTGTCAGGAAACAAAGAAGAAGACACACACAAAACGGGAAGCACAGCTTGCAACTCACATCAATTTCAGCAGGGACATGAGAGGTATAAACGGGTTTGCCACTAATATGTATATATCAACCTGTGCAACTAGGCCCAGCTCATTCATTCACAGATCGAACATGAAAAAGAATGATCATGTAGGACGAACAATGGAACTGCAAATGTCCATGTCATATAGCTCTCCGCCGATAGAGCATGAATTGCAGCAGACTAATGACACTACAAAATCCGATCAACCATTATCTCTACGAATTGTCTCCCCCGCAGCCATCCGACCCCTAGTGCTTCACCGGAGCCGGCGCTCTTGCCTGCAAAACCAACGCAGACACATGCGTCAAAAACCCTAACACGGCAAAACACACACAAAACCCTAACAGAGGGAGGAAACGGCTTACCTTGAGATACGCAAGCTTCATGGAGCCGTAGACAACGCCGACCGAGACCGCGGATATCCTGGCCACCTGCACACGAAACAGAGGAAGATGAGCAAGCGAGAGAGAGAGAGGGAAAGAGAGAGAGCGGGAGACTTGGCGAGAAAGAGAGAGAGCGAAAGGGACTGACGAGGGCCAAGGTGCTGGTGCCGGAGTAGGGACCGCCCGCCATAGCTTGGAGGCAGCGTGGAGACGCGGAGGCGCAGCGGCGACGAGGACGAAGACGGGATGGGCGCAAGCGGAGCACACACACACAGACGATGGCAAGCTCTCTTCGCGCGGAGGGCCTTCTCTCACATAGCCTTCTCGCCCCGGCCTCCCTCAACCGCCACTGTGCCCAATTCCCGTTAGGTGGGGAGAATCTACAGACGGGTACAGGGCAGGGGGGTGACGGGATTGGGGTGATGAGGGTCTAAGGCTGCGCGGGATTGGGGTCCACGCTCGGCTTCACTTGTTGTAACAGTAAAAATAAAAACTTAAGAATATCAAACTATTTTTTGGTAGGAAATGAGTTATTTTGGTACCTTGCTCAATTACATATGTGAAAATGTTTGACTTGAGTTAAAATAGAATTTTCATCCAAGAGACAACCTCAAACAAGATAATATCATGCATTTGTATGAGAAATCTCAACATCTCAATGAAGGTTGGAGCTACTTTGTAAAAAATGACACACGATTGACATTTAGAATAACACTTTCAAAAGTTGAGTGTGGATCAACTATATTGCCATACAAGTAATACAATGGCATATCTTTCTAAGAATTTCAAATAAACTGTGAAGATTGATATCATTGTAACCCACTTAAAATGACAAATGTCCCCCAAATGGAAAATGTCCTACAAGAGTTAAATGGATGGAGATATTCGGACAAGGGCTTTCTTTTGCAAACATCGACACATGAAGTAAAAGTACAGTCCCCTTCAATAAGGTTACGTACTTTTTGCATTCCTAGGGATAGTAACTTTCAGTGCTACCAACTTTGACACCCTCTTGAGGGTGAGAAATTGTTATTTTACCATGAAATTTTTGGCACAATATCATTTCTATGTTGACAACACGTGTGCAAAATTTCAAGGTCGGAAGTCGAATCAAAAAAAAGATATTCAAGATCTACCAACATGGGTAGCACTAAGAAAAGTTTCATAGCTACGAACTTTGACACCCTCCTAAGGATTGAAGTTTTTTGTTTTTGCCCATGTAATTTTTGGCATAGGACCTTCTCTGTGTTTATTACATGTTTAAAGTCCAAAACATCCACACTAAGAAACATATTTAAAATCTAGCAACATGTGTAGTTGTGAGTGTAGTTGTAAGAAACATTTCACTCCTGGCCAACTTTGGCACACTCCCAAGGATTAAATTTTTGATTTTGCACATGAAATTTTTGGCATGAAACCATGTCTGTATTGAATACATGTGTACCAAGTTTTAAGGCCAGAATACCTATATAGCAAAAGATTTTTGAAATCTACCAACGTGTGTAGTTGTGAGAAACATTTCACTATTGCCAAATTTGACACCCTCCCATGGATTGAATTTTATATTTTTTCCCATGAGATTTTGGACATGAGACCATCTCTATGTTGATTATATGTGTGCTTAATTTCAAGTCTAAAATATCCACAATAGAAAAGAAGAAAATCAAAATCTACCAACGTGCTAATTGTGAGAAACAACCGGGTACCATTTCAACTTTGGCACCTTCCCTAGGTTTGAAAGATTGTTATTTTACTATGATAACACATGATCACCTCTATGTTTACAACATGTGTGCCAAATTTCAAGGCCAGAAGATGAATAAAAATACCCATATTCAAAATCTACCAACATGTAAAACTATGAGAAACAATCTTGTGTATCTATTATTGTATTCATCACATGGCTTTGAAATTTCACACATGTTATCAGCATAGAGATGATCTTGTGATAAAAATTTCATGGTAAAATATCAAATTTTCAGCCCTCAGGAGGGTGTCAAAATTGGCAGTAGTGAATGGCTTACAACCACACATGTTGGTAAATTTGGAATATCTTTTTCTATATTCATCTTCTGGCCTTGAAATTTGGCACACATGTTGTCAACATAGAAATGATCATGTGCCAAAAATTTCATGGTAAAATAACAATTTTCTAGACCTCAAGAGGGTGTCAAACTTGGCGGCACTAAAAGTTACTATCCCTAGGAATGCAAAAAGTACGTATCCTTATTGAAGGGGACTGTACAATCAAACTTGCAAAATTAAATTCGGGGATGACATTTG
Source organism: Bryoerythrophyllum caledonicum (assembly GCA_963971425.1). Classification (NCBI taxonomy): domain Eukaryota; kingdom Viridiplantae; phylum Streptophyta; class Bryopsida; order Pottiales; family Pottiaceae; genus Bryoerythrophyllum; species Bryoerythrophyllum caledonicum. Next base: position 19,240,130 of record OZ020526.1, on the reverse strand, counting down.
AATGGTTGGGATGTTTGGGGAATTTGGTAGGTTTCTCTTCAAGAAGGTTCTCTAAGGAATAAGAAAGGCCATTTTTCTCCCATGGATGCAAAAGAATGTTGCAAAATGATTTTCTTCTTCCTAGAAAGAAAAAGCCCACTTCCTCAACCATTCTCATTATATAGAAATTTAGATGGGCTATCGAAGGGCAAAGGATAAATAATGGCTTCCATTGGAACCTACAAAACCCTCCCACCCATTCCCAACCTTCAAATTATACATCTTACATCGTACTCACCAATACAAAACAAACCAAATATTGTACTCACTAAATTACTACACTCAACAAATTCAAATTCAATCAATCAAAATATTGAGATTGAAAAAGATGATATCCTTCCTTCATTAGTTACAATGTATAAATTTGATTTGCCCAACATTTGTCAAATGAAAGAAAATGAAATTGTTTGGTTGTTTAAATTTATGAGGTAATTCTTTAATCTAAATTTTTCCGGACGAGTGGGATTCTCATAAATCCATTTGAAATAAAAATTCCGATCCAACCCTAGACTATTATATGACAGTATCATGAGCATAAGCAGTATATCTTTGAATAACAACGAAAAACAGAATTTGCAAGTCGGAAATGGACAATATTTCTTCAGATTGTGGTACCAGAACGTCGTGGACCTGAGTGCACACAGCCATCTCCTGATACAGCAATCCAGCAACAAAACTTCTACATGAGAAATCTACAGTACTACGAACCTTAGAAAGTGGTGTGAGAATTACACTTACAACCTCAGCTCTTCTTCATCAGCATCTCTCGGAACTCCGAATTAGACTTGGGAGCTTCATCTCCGCTGGGGTTCGAGGAAGTGGTAACTTGAGGATTGCCCCAACCTAGAGGCCGGGCTACATTCCGTGGCACAGCAAATGTATTGGAACCTGTAAGTTTCAAATGACCACCACGGCGGTGTCCAACTGTTGCAGGCCCAGCGAGACCCCGACCACCTGATTACCACCACAGATACAGTTAAGAAGAGCTTGGTGGTCTTTCAATTAGAATCCTTGAATTAAGTATGGAAGGGTTTCGTGATCTCTAAACTCAAGTCAAAGCAGTTGTAGCCACCTTCGAGAGTGAAGTAAGACTTTGCATGAGATCAACCATGAATATCAGCCGCCCATCTCTACTTTGAGCTGGATTTGAATCAATTAAGAATGATTAGAGGTGATTTTAAGTATTCAAGATGAGAAAAGAGGGAATGTTTCGTTCAAACATTTGGTGACTTTACAAAGATCATGTTATTAATGACCAGGGCCAGATATAAGTCGAGCGGCAACTGTACCTCCATGGGTGTTATCCGAATCGTCTCTTCCACTGCTTCCACGACCCACGCCTGAAAAGCCCAGGATCCAAGACATACTCATGAGTTTGTTTCCGAGCAGCACATGCTAATAGTGATATTCAAAAGTATTTCCATCATCGAATCTTCCGAGCAATGATGAAGCACATTCTCACCACGACCAGATGCGCTCGCTCTTCCACCTCGGTTGCCTCGACCTCCACCACGGCCTCCTTTGGGATCTGAACGTGCAATGCTCAGTTGCCGTCCTTTCAGTTTCTCTTTATTTTTGGCTATAGCGGCTATCAACGACTCTTCATCTTCGAAATCGACGTACGCTAGGCCCTGAGCAGAGGCCAAAAAAATCATAATGAGTAAGAAACCACCCAAATAGTCTCAGTTCCAAACACCTGAAATAACCAAAAACACATTCACCCATTTACATCACAAGATTATAACCTGGAAATCCAAATCTCTAATACAAATGACGTACTCGTGGTCTTGCAGTGTCGCGTTCCCGCAATATCCGAACTTCCTTGACTCGAGAAGGAGAAAAAAACTCCTTGAGATCTTCGTCTGTCACCTGTGCATCACCCCATCATTAGAAACTTGGGATCAAAACTGAGCCCAGATCGAAACAAAATTCATGAGCGCTAGCAATACTCGCCCAAACGCAGGCAGTAACTCGTACACGAAATCTAGAAACAAGAATATGGCCTGATTATTAGAATTTTCAGAAACAGGTTGAGAAGGGATATCACATACTTCGAATGGCACATTCGATAAAAATGCAGTGCATTCGTCTTTGAAGACGACCGGCTTGCTTGGCTCTTTTAGAGGTTTCGAATCTTCTCCTCCAGTTGCATTTTCCACAGTCTGATCCATTGCCTCTGCTTAATGAAAATAAAAACATTAGGCAGAAAGCTTGCAATTCCTCAAGAAGTCGGTAATGCAATGGCCTATCATGGTGTTAGCAACCATCGGACGTTCTGTATAAGGAATCCAGATCACGAACACCACACCTCTTGTCTAGTATCGAATGAAATGCATGATTGTCTTGAACATTCACATTAGTGCAGATAAACATGGAAACATGGACCACGCGACTGAAAAAAATACCTGCTTCCTCCATGCTTGCATCCGTGTCTGCTGCTGCAATTGACGTTCCTACTTGACCTGCCTCTTTAACGGGTTCTCTATGCCCTTTCTGACGTTTCACCGGATTCTCTGATTCTGAAAATCCAAGGCCCCTCTTTTTGACACTTGTTTTGGGTGCATTATCAGCTATCTTGGATGATTTACTATTTAAATCTTTTTTGGGTTTACTCTTGTCTGATGCTCGAGGGCCAGATTCCACCTTCGCTCTATCTGCAACAGCCTTATGCTCTTGTTGATTCTGCAAGTGCTGAACCTCTGCAACCCTAGGCCCAACCTGAATTGGCAAGAGATATAATCTCAAATTAGATAAGCTTTCGGCAACGAGGCCAATCATGAGTTTTAAGTCCGCCTCACTTAGCACTTTTCCTTGATCAAATAAATAGTACAGATTGAACTAATTTCTGGAAGGTAACGGCCAAGCGTGATTGTCGAAATAACTAAGTTCCAGGATTAGAATGTATGATTCCAGAGTCAATACATAAGCAATGTGGTCGTAAGCCCTGCTATCATAAATCTTGATGAATAGAATACTCACCTTCAGTAAAGCTCGATCGTAGTCTTCCAGAGTACCATACTCTTCTTCGAAGCGTAACCACGCGCTACACATTACCTGAAAGGGACAAAGAGAGTGAAATAAGGGGAAAAGACATAAAGATTCACGAACTTACAATGCCAGACCACGTAGCTGGTTCAGATAAAAGATAGAAGGCCTTCAAAATCAACGTATGCCAGACAACAAGCACTTATTTAGGTTTGCCAACTTCTACGTACCTCTGTCCCCATCTCCTCAAGTCTACGGCTGATGCAGCGCTTGTACAATGTTCGTACCTCCTTCACATTACCAAGGAGCAATTCCATTGATATGTAATTTTGCCACACTTCTAACATCCAGCCACTGAGAAACAGAAACGCTAACTTCGTTAGAGGGGGAAAAAGCAACCGACGTCCAAGAAGCAGAATGCCGATCCGTTAGACAAAAATTTACGAGCATCAAAAATTGACGATAGTTGGAATTTCCAAATGTTTCGACAACAATTTTCTTAAAGGAAAAAAAGACAAGAATACTGAGAACTATATCGAAAACATACTGAGTCTTAATCAGATTCTCCCAAACTCCTCGGGCTGCAGTAATGTCCATCAACAACTTGGCTTCCAAATGAGCCCAATAAGTCCACAGTCTTCTGTTATGATTCACATGATCCGGAAAATAGGTGGACATGAATTCCGTTCCACGCTGCAAAAACAGACTGCAGATGAGCATTATTGATAATTGCAAATACTTCGTAAAAATAGACTATCATCAGGACCAAGAGCACAACCAACCCTAGCACTAAGAAAAAGCATTGAGTCACGATATGGTACAGTTGATAAATGCAAGTCTTTCTCCCAGTCAATCTTTGCTGCACAATAGTACAAGAAATAAGTGCCACAAATACGAGAACCTGGAATTTCACCAAGAAGAAGAATAACTGACCTCAAATGTATCATGCAAAAGCACATGGTTTGACGTCTGATCGGAATTTGAGCCTGCTCCCATGATCCGTCGTCTTAGGCAATGTGCTCTTGTAAGATAGATATCCTCATACTGCACTCAAAACCAATAAATAAATAAAAAGCCAAACATATGAGGTCCATCAGGTCAAACAAAGACCCAAATAACAAAAGAAAAAATAGGAGAAAAATTATCTGAAAGCATAGATCATAGTATCCAATTAGGAGTTTTAGTTAACATCTCGTAACTGCCTAAAACAATATATTAAGTTTTAGAGGAAAAACAAGCACATAATAATTTCTCAGAAGCTTCTTGTCTACTACCTCATTTGGAGTCTGAAATCCACCTCCAAGTGCTCTTCCAAATACCTGAAAATAAAGAGCCCCCATAATTGAGATCCAATATGAAACATCACTAGTAGCATAATTATTGGATCAAGAAAACTTCAATTCGTAGCAGAATATGGACTCCAAAATAGGTAAATAGGCTACATAGGAAACAGAACACAATGAAATGAAAAGAAGCGATGCCCGACAAGAAGCACAGAAGCATTCTACCAATCACACTATTCGAATCTGTTTCTGCTTATAAAACAAAATTCATTTCAAATTTTACCTCCGAGACTTCTGATTCTGGGGCCGCTGCTCGTTCAAGAGCGAGTAAATATCTGGTCCACAAAGCTCCAACCCAAGGACAGTTCCGCACTGCTCGAGCATACACTTTCCTTATTACAGAAGATACCTACAGTCAGCGAAACGATTGATTTACATGCAACATCGGAAAACATAACCAAATGCGTTCAGTGCGGAATATAAACCGAAGCAGATTTCAAATGTGCTTGACAATTCAACTTCAGCATCCTCAAGTTCTTAAATGTGTGCCTACAAACCTGTGAAACTCAAATGACGTTGTAAAATTGAGCTCTCCAGATTCATTCAAGAAAATGAAACTATTGACTACACAATCTGTTAATAAAAAATTCCTGCCACTGGTGCCCAGGAAAGATTAACAGTTACCTTCAGGTTGACGTCTAGATAGCTGGTGTACTTTAACCAAACCTTTTGAGTAACAGGAAAGACAGATATTGCACGCTCAAACAGTATCTGAGCACGAGCTGGGTCTCCTGTTGCCTCCTCAACACTAATATAGACCTGTATGTCACAGTAAAGAAACAAATATCGGTTCCAAAAGCGTAACATGCAAGGAACGGGTAGTGACTTCTACTGAAACAAAAATAATCAAAATAAAGGAGAATAGCACGCAGCATACCAGATAATGTTGGAGTAAATCACCGTCAACAGGCTTCTCAGGCCCTATACTACTCTCATACGTGACTCGTGCCTTGCTCATTTGATCGGCTGTCTTGTATGCAGAAATGACACCTCCAGGGAGGCCAGACAGGTCATCATTCTCAGTCCCAATTTGAACACCTTGTTGCTGCTCCCAGTCCTTGTAGTCCTCCAGGGTCTGGGCATGGTCTGCTAGAGGGATCCGCAACTGACGATGAAACAAGTTCCTGATGTGCTCAACCTGCTTGCCTTTTTCCTGCAAAGAAGTTTTGAAGTTAAAGACGCACACAAAAGGGGGCTAAACATTCGAAAGGAACAGCGCTAAGAATCATCAAGTGAAAAAGAAAAAAACATTTATCCTGTGGTATGTTGTAAGACACGATTTGCATCCCGACTTGCAACATCACCTCCTGCATACATTACAAGCTGTAATGGTGTACTTAAATGCTAATTTGAGTAGCAGACCAATGAAGGAGTAGACAGTAGAATATAGATATTGCAGTACCTCAGAGCTTGCGTCGGCCATACTAAGCAGCAGAGCCGATTCATAGTCACGAAAAGCTTCCCACACCTTTCCTCCTTCAGTGAAATGCAGCCCAGTGGACGTCAATGCCCGCTCAAAGAGTGCCCTCATTTTGGCGTTTCCTGCCTCCGTGCACTCAGCAACAGCCGTATCGCGTTCTTCCACAAACTCAAGATAATGTAGCCACAGGGGAACAGACTGCAACCAACAAAAAAAAAGTAAAGAATGCGAAGTAGACAGTCACAACATGAATTCAGGCATCAACAAGCACATCATTAAAAAGTAGAAAAAATGCAAGGTGCAGATACAAGTCGAAACCAACTGAAGATAAAGTCAGCATACCAAATACTCCTGAACACCACGCTCATACAAAGCCTCCACTGCTGGCACTGCATCTTGGCTGAAAATGAACCCAAAAAAAAATTAAAAAATTAAAAAAAATCAGAGAGCCATGAAACACAATTTGAATGCCTGTCTCTCAAAATAAAAATGAGATAAACATCGATTGTCAAGCACCTGGTTGCCAAACGCGACTCATCTTCGCACCAGTCCAGCCACATGGCGGGAGTGAGAGGAAATACGGCATTCATCGCCTCCCTCGCCAGCCGCAGCTTCTCCAGCTCCGCTACCTTCCGAAGCGCGTCAATGTACTGCACACAAGAAAATCACGATGACGACTGCAAACCCTAAACCCTAAACCACAGTGAGAAACCCAAGAAGGAGGTGTACATTGACGTGCGCGTCGTAGGAATTGGTGGTGGAGACTTGGAGGTGGAGGTCTTGGAGGCGCAGAGCCGTGGCCTGATCGTCGTCCTCCTCCTCGTCGTCGTCATCGCCGTCCTCGGAGGCGGACGAGGAATCGTCGTGGGAGGGCGAGCGTGCGGAGGCGAGGGCCACAGCGTGAGGCTCATCGTCGGAGGACGCCATGAGCGGAGGCGATGGCGATGGAGGTTGCGAGCGAAGGTGACAACAGCGACGCTCGCTCCGAAAACACACTCTCCCCTTCACTTGCGATTTTAGTGTGGAAGTTGTCTTAAACCTCCACTAAAATCTCAGCTAACTTTAACCTCCGCTAACTTCTTATCACCTCCATCCACCCGGATTTGGCTATTTCTTATGGTTGTATTTTCAAGAGTATTTCACACATTGCCACGCAAGGTATCAAAAAAACTTCTTTGTATCCGCAAAAGAGTTAGGAACTTTCATTTTTTTTCTACCACAAGATGTGATATAAACCTTGTGATTGACCATTTAGATTCTCATTCCAAAACATATGAAGTTCACAAAAAAACAAAATGTGAATTCACAATTTTAAACCTCCACTCCTTGCACAATTTTTTTGACTATTCAACACCCATTTCCACCTCTACTTGGTGTACAAAGAACCAAATATCATGCTTGGCATTGTGGTAATAAATTTAGACCTTGTGTAGTGCAAACATTTGGCACCAAGTAAAGTCAAAGTGTAGAAAATGTTTGTCTTGGGTTAAAATGTTATTTTTCAATGAAGACAAGGAATATTTTTTGACAATATGTGAGGAAATAATATTACTTGCAAGTATTGAAAATCTCACATTTGATAGAGTGTCCTAGTAGAAGTTTTTGGAGTTGCCTAACGTGCCCACACTCAAGAAGTTTTTCTTTAAAATGGCATAACCTTTTTTATAAAGGTCCAATGAGAATAAGAATTACATTCTTGTATGCCTCTTGTCTTCTTGCATCATTGTAAAAAAATAAAATCAAGAGTTGTTAATATAAATTGCAACCATGGGAACGTGCCCAAGATTTGCAGAAGCCCACCTCGGGACTTTTATCATTTAAGGTTAAAATCAAACCAAATTACAATAGAGCCTATCTAAATCAGTGTGGTTATGACTATTGGTTTAGAGAGGTCATTGAATAAGGTTAGTCATCAACTAGGAAACATAATTCTAGATTGGTTTGAATTGGATGAATATTGATAATAAATGGTTATTGAAATGGGGAGTATTGAGTTAAAACAAGTTCTTTTGTAGTTTTAAACTCTATTAATATACACAAAAAGGAAATAGTATTCACCAAGTTTATACATATCTAATAGCTATTAAGACTAAACATACAATTGTTTTTTGAATCAAAAGGCCCATATGTTATTGAAACAGTGAGTGACATTATAAATAATGCTATATTCTCCCACCACTTCAAATCTTGAGGTAAATGAAGATACTATTAAGAAATGATAATATGTTGTGTATCACAACTTTATGGTTATTTTTAACTTATAATTAAAGGCAGAGTACATAATTTACCGTTCAAAAGAATTTTAAAAAATTAAATACATTTTTAGTGGTTTAATTTTGTGTAATTGGATTTGAAACTATGGTAAAAATGATATAAATGTAATTAATTCAATGTTTGATTTATTGTTCATGACTACATTAACGGTGATGGTTTTAATAATATACAAGATATATTATGTAAGATTGTATTTGACTTTAATAAGTAGCTGGTTGCAATGAATGTTTGATGTCATATCAAGGTTGCCATCCTATTAGGCAAATATTTAGGTATTTCAAAAAATAAGATTCATGACCTTTAAAGACATGGTTTTATAAAATAACTTAATAATTAAAAAAATCACCATAATATGCCTTATAATATTGTTTGAATATTGTTTGAATTTTGACACATAAGAAATCTATCTATTTTTCATTAAAATTTTCCACTTAATTTATTTTTTAATATATTAACTATTAGAGACTTTACAATATGAATATAGATTCACTTTAGAACATTTGAAATGAAGATATTTATTAGCAGAATATATGGAAAATTTTATAGAATTTTGGAGTATTTTAGAAACCAATCCGATATTTTTACAATGAATTCAATTGAGGCAAGACAATCCAATTATGTTATACGTTAAATGATGAGTAGTTTTAACTATTATTCTTGCCATTGTCAAAAAGTGGACGCATGAATAATGTGGTTTCAAAGCAATGTAGATATTCATCAATAATCATTGTGTATTAAATTGATATTTAGTACATAACCAATGGAATCTAAACCATCAACCTAATCCTTCCTCTTTGTAGATCATCTTAATGGTCCTAGATAAATGGATTGTTTCACATCAATCATATTAATTATACTACCATTGAACATACCTATCGATAATAGATCCAAGATGGAAAGCTGAAATGGGGATGAATGTTTGGCTAGAGGTGAATTGAGTGAGTGTGAGAGGGAATGAGAAGTAAAATAACAAGACGTGTTTTATTGCAAAAATATCAAAGAAAGAGAAGAGGTTTAATCCATATTAGCGAACACATCTACATTAGCCATTCCATGGTGCATCCAAGAGACAAAGGGTAGTATGCGATGGAAGTGGTTTTAGGTAGGACAACCAATACCACTTCCAAGATCTACGGAGGAAATGTAGCCTCTCTTTACATGACTTATGAAGTAAGAGGTGATGTGATGACTAGCTATATTTCCTCTTCTAAAAGGGTATAGAAAGGAGCAATATTGGGTGGCCGATCAATTTTGGATTATCCTACCTTACCTCACGCTGACATATTTGAGAGTAGAACGGGCTACACTAAAAGCTGGTCATTAGTGATAAATTTTAACCACACTAATTTGTTTATAAATGCTATAAGTTTTACTCCTCATGAATATTTTTACCAACTATTTTTACGATGATCCCCCTCCTAAAGTAGTATAGATAGATGTGCTCTCACTAAAAAAAATGTAAAAAGTCATAGCATTTTCCAAAGCAATTGGTCTGGTTGCTCTCGGGGGTGGTTTACACTATGTACCACAGAGATTGACCACGGCCCTCTAAAATCTGTGATTAGCCGAGGAAGTTGTCCTGGGCCAAGTTTGCTTTACACTACCTTGAAAAAAGGAGATTGACCACGGAGTTTGAGATTACATAGTGTCTACCCTCGAGAGGGGGGAGTAGTTCCATACTGCTTAACCAATGTCGGGTGGAAATCTATTTAATAGTGGAACAAACAGACGCTCCATTCACTTTGCCCCCCCCCCTTTGGAAACCGGAGTTCTTCTTCTTCTCCTTGCTATTTTCTGCCGAGTGGATAATATTTCTTAGTACAACAGGTTTTCCGTTGGATCAAGGCAAAGAGGTCGACTCAACGGAAATCAAAGGGGCCGTTGGGCTGAAAATTAGTGATTGGTTGAAATTTGTTTGGTTTATTATTATTTAATCATTTTTTGTCATACTTGTCCCACCCCAAATCCACATGACACTATGAAAAAAGACCAAGACACTCAAAAAATGATTTTGGAATTTTGAGGGTCACAACTCTTGACCAAGAGCCGTGACCATGAAAACGAACGATTTCTCTTGGTCAATCCCTACGGTCCATAGTGCGAACCGCCTCTAATGACCATATATAAGGTAAGCCCCCTCCATAACCAACAAAAACCCATAGCCAACGCCTATAAAATTGGGGTATACCCAACCCTCTTCCATCCCATTACCACCAACTCATCTCCAAATGGAGGTTTGCTATTAGTCAAGACCCTTACTGTTGGTAGTTGGTATGGGGGGTACCTACTGCTGGCCACCCACTAAACATGGCCGCACAATTTGAAAATTCACAACTAATTCAATTTTCATCGGAAAAATATGAAATCACTTGGGTTGGAATTGCAATTCTATTGGCTATTACCGAAAAATATTAGTACAATTATCTCCTCTCTCCATATATGCACAGACATGATGAACTGGGAAGAGATGTGCGGAGAGTCTGACGCTCCTGAAATGTGGCGATCGGGTGATCGATTTTCGTGAGGAAAGTGCGCCTGAAAGTTTCCGGACGCAGTTGCACGCTCCGGAGTCCCCTTCCGCGCCACCTTCGCCACGCTGACTGAAGGCGCCGTCACGTCCCATGTGGCGCCCTCCTTTGCTCCCACCTCACCGGCGCCCCATCCTTTCCCCCATCTTCCGCCCCAGTACATCCACTCCCCGACATCTTCACGGCGGTTGGAAGGCCTGGCGCTTCCGCTGCCTTCATCCGCTTCCTCACCTACAAATGGTTTCCAGCTTCCTCGTTCCACTTGTGTTTGAAAGCCCACTTCCCTTTCCAGCTGCTTCAAGCCTGCGTTGTTGTTTTTGTTGTGGCGTTTCGAGAGTTTTGCCCGATTTCTGAGCCATGGCGGTCGTGCAGCACGTTCAGGAGCTGATTCAGCAGAATCCGCTCATGGTTTTCAGGTTCGGCTGCTGCAAACTGTCTCTTTGATCGGACTTCTCTGTGGTGGGAGTGTGGTCATGTTTTTATTAACATGGTGTGGTTGTGGAAATGAATCGGGTGTGCAGCAAGACGTACTGCCCCTATTGCCGAAGCGTGAAGGAGCTTTTGAAGGGCTTGGGTGCTGAAGCGAAGATTGTCGAGATCGACAAAGAGGGTAACTAGATGACAGCCCTTTACCCTTCCAGAAAGTCTTTCGTTTCCAATTCGCAGTACTCTAATGGGAATTGATTAATGGTGGCAGAGAATGGCGCTGAGATTCAGAAAGCTCTCGGCGAAATCTCCAAGCAGAAGACTGTGCCTAATGTTTTCGTCGGGGGTGAACATGTTGGTGGCAACGATGGTGAGTCACAACCCTTGCCTTACTTTTCTACTACCTGTTGTTCTATTTGGAAGTACTCGTCAGACTTCTTTCCAAAGTCGCCCACAGTTTCAACACGCTACCCGTCTTCTATTACGTTTCCGACACTCTAAATTTTGTTTAGATGTAGAAGGTCTCTCAGAATCCTGGAAGAGCTGATGGACTCAACCTAGTTTAAGCCATCTTAAGGAGTTCACACAAGATACTATGTTGATTGTTAGTTGCCTTTTGGCGATTGTAGATAGATTAAGAATAATTCAGAGATGATAACTGTTTGTGGGTGTTGATGTCCAGCCACGAAAGCGGCCCACAAGAAGGGCAGTCTGGTTCCGATGCTGAAGAAGGCCGGAGCGCTGAAATACACGGAAGAGGAAGCGCGCAAGATCGAAGCAGACGCGGCCAAGGCCGACGCGGAAGATGACAAGGGAGTCCTCCCTTCCAAGAGCATCGTAGTCTAGATTATTCTTTTCACGGAGTCTGCGATCGTGTAGATATTGATATCAATATTTGGAGGCCGATGTGAAAATTATAGCTCCGTCGATGTTCAAGGTTTTTGACGTCTAGAAACTCACGTACTTATTAGTAGAGGCTCAGGGAAGTTGTGATCAAAGTAAAACCCTTATTATGGATTGACCTCCGATAAACAGTGATTATACTTTGTGCCTCGGTCGCTTGGAAATTGGGGAGCAAACCGATCTGCCTGAAGGGAACCAATTGGGTATGTAGTTGAAATTACTACAAAAGATTGGATACAATTTGCAGCTGCAACCAAGCTTTTGTAGTTGAAATAACTACAAAAGATTGATTACAATTCCATTTGCAAATAATACATGATGAAAAATAAAGCGATAATTAGAAACTCGAACAAAATAATTAACCGTTCAATTCAAACAGAATCAAGTAAGTCCTCAACAGCCTGAAATAAATCTCAACTACAGCAAAATAATTAACCACAGCAAGTCACTACATACAGTGACTGATAGCCAAAACTGAGTATCCTTTAACAATTCATATTTTATAATTTATTCCATTTAATGCCAAATCGGTTGACGGCGCAATATACATGCAAGTAAATGATGTGGCTACCAAATTACAAGTTCAATAGTGCAAAGTAATCTGAGAAAGATGTAGATTAAAGTAAATTAGCTCTAAAACTCAGTTATGATCACAGTTGAATTACGCAATGAATGCTACAAATTGACGTGCACAAGGGGTTTTCTGGGTCCTATTCAATGCACATCATGTTTGCAATTTGAGCAAAATGGTTTCATTGAGGTCTCTCTCTATTGTTGATAGAAAGCAATAGAAGAAGCTACTTTAGAGAAGTAGAGGAGGGGTGAAAGTACTAGAAATGTTGCTAGAGACTTACAAGTATCTCAAAGTTGGGTTGCACAATTTCGTAAGCAACTTTTGAGTGAGGTGAGTGATATGAATTGCAGTTTTGGTGGCAAGCCACAAGTGTACAGTGCAGCTAATCGTAGGGCTTGTGTGAGAGAAATCACTGTAGATAGCTTAGAAACTCCACACAAAGTTGGAAATTACTTGAGAGAAGAGCTTCATGTTGGTATGAGTGATAGTTCTGTGAAGAATGTGTTAATAAATAAGCACGTTTGAAATGTAAAGTGAAGCAAAAGAAACCAAAGGTCACACTTTTTCAGATTAAAGAACGGTTAGAATTTGTTAGACGTCATTGCCATTGGACTGTTGATTATTGGGATTGTGTAGTATTCTCTGATGAAACAAAAAATCGTCCAATTTTGCTCTGATGGTCGCAGTTGGTGTTGGTTTTGTGATGGGCAGAGTAGAAGTGTTGGAATGGTGCAACAAACTGTAAGTTTGGAGGTGGGGTTGCATGACTCCGAGTGGCCTTGGTATGATGTGTAGGATTCAGGGAAGAATGGATCAAAACATGTATGGAGAGAAATTTTAGAGCAAGAATTGATTCATACACAGCATGCATACAATTTAGATCCTGCCAATTTGATTTTTCAACAAGAAAATGACCCGAAACGTACATCCAAGAGTGTGCACCGTTGGCTAAATTTGCAAGAATTCACTCTCTTGAAGTGGAATCCTATCTAATTTCAATTGTTTGTTGAACTTCAATATGCTGTGTTTGTACTCAGTTTTGGCAGTCACTGTACTTATCAAACAGCTCCAAGACCAAACAAAATACAAATTTCAGAACACGACAAACAATGATGCAAAATTCACATAACAAGCATAAATACAACCAGTTCATCAACTAGAAGTGCACCCGAGGTGATTGAGAGAAAACACTTCTTCTATCAAGCACAACCGAAGCCACAGCAGCAATAAAAACCTTCAGTCCTGTACAACATGTTACAAATGCAGCTTCTTCGGCTGCAAACCGCGATAGAACCGTCATTGTCACCCCCTCATCACATTTCATCTCCACCTTCCAGCAAATAATCTCCTCCCTAATCCGTCGCTCAACAAAACTGCCGACATAGTTAGTAGTCAGTTCTACCTACCTATACCCCGCATCGCCACCATGCCCTCTCCTCTACCCTCTCGCCCTCACCAACCCCACGTCCACCACGTCACGCCTATCTCCGTGCACGCTCCTCGGACCCACCCCGCCTCCCAGCTCCGCATCCTTGTTCAACAGCCTTGTGCCCAGCCCTGCGCCCAACTCCTGGCTCCAGCTCGCCACAGGGAGAAGCGCGTCCTCCCCGTCGCTCTCCAGTCCATGACGACCGCCGGACCCCTTCGTGCCGGACCCTACCAGAGCACTCTTTGGAACCCCTCGACGCCACGACCCGAAAGTAAGTCCCGCTCCCGGCTCCGCACCCGCTGCGGGTGCTTCCGCACTTTCTGCGCTCTCCGCCAGCTCTACCGCACGCAGGGCATCCGCTTCTATCACTGCCGCCACGGCCTTGTGCATCGCCGCATCTGCAACTGCGTACAGTGCTTGGGCGCGTGCTCGAGCGGCAACCGCCGTGCTACGAGCCCTTGCTGCCGCTACCGCCAGGTCGACGTCCTCCTCCGACTCAATTGAACTCACATCGCGCATCATCAACCGCTTCCGCCGTGATTCTTGTGCGGCAGCCAGTAGCCGCTGTCGACGAGCTTTCCGCCCCACCTTCTTCCCCATCCCCGGCCTTCTTTGTGTGTACTCGTTCAGCGATCCGGTACGATGCTCCATCAATGGATCCATCGGTCCCACCGGAACACCAGGTGTCCTCATCATGGCGTTGAACGTTCCGGACAGGTTCGCTCCCGCTACTTCCGTCAGCCGTGGACGGCCAGGTCGCCGTGGGCCTGAGGCAAAGTCAGAAAATACCAATCAGCAACCAAACGACTTCCCTCATCATCAAAACCGCCGTCTACACATCACCGACACCCCGATTCATAGACCACTGCGTCGCCAGAGAACAAGCATTAAGCTACCAAGCCCACAGAGGCTAGCAAAGCTAAAAGGTTTGCAGCATGACCACGCATCGAAACCCGAATCCCAACAACCTGATAGCCCATCGCAGACAACCCATCAACCAGAACGATGAAACTTGAGTTGTGAATTACGCCCGAAACGGCAAACACGCTTCCAAGTACGGGTCACGAAGAGAAAACACCATTGCTTACCAGCGAGCGCTCGGTTCCCCGGCTCCGTGTAGTACTGCCGCCTGGCCAACGAACCATTCAAGCTCCCCAGCCCCACCCATGCCCGAGGTGTGCTCCCAGGCCACGGCTGCTTCTTGTGCGACTTCTGCTTCGACAGCTTCGGCTGAACTTCCAGGCCTCGCGGTCGCAAGCAGAAAGCGAACAACGAAGGCTTCCGGACTCCCTCCGTCAACTGCTGCAGGCTAACGGACGGTTGCTGCGCCTGCTCCCACGCTTTCACCTGTTCCTGATACTGCTCCCACGCAGGAGGCTGCACCAAGCTCACCCCATGTTAGAAACCCTTCCACACCACCCCCATCACATCAACTGCCCGCCTACCGCGCTGCAACCAGCAAATGCTCCCATCCAAAAAGGACGCACCTTGCAAGCCACAACGACACACGACATACAAAAACACGGCCCAGCACCGTACACAATCCACTGCTCGAACGGTTACGAATCACGGCCACATGCACGACTCGAGACAACCACAGCTGCCTACCTGAAAATGCCGTACCAACGGCATGCCTTTCCGCGTCCGCTTCTCCACCCAGTACCCGTAGATCGCCTTGATCACCTCCTGGGTCGCCAGCCCAGTGCAGGACTCCGCTCCCACATCCTTCGGGACCAACTTCACGTCCTTGTGCTGCCGCTCATGCAGGTAGGCGTCCTTCTCCAGCTTGTCCATCACCCTCTCCAGCGTCTCCTCCGCAATCAGCGGCCTTGTCCTTGTCCCTCGTGCGCTTGCCCTCTCCGTATTAATCTGGGCCAACCATTGCTCGTCCTCCGAGTCCATGTCGTACACCACTCGGCTCTTCCCCAGGGCTACCTCCACCTCGTCCTCCTCTCTGCAAATGTATCGGCCATACGGCCGGACGAATTGGCACCCGGGGCTCCTTGCTGCCACCTCCTCGATGTGCCGCACCCCTGGGATCGGGATCTGCCGGACTGACAATGTCCTGCCGTTCCGCCGGTAGCACTCCCCGTGCAGCTCCTTGAACACATGCCACTGCTTCTTCTCCTCAAACTCCAGACTCCAACCCTTCCCACCTTTCCACAGCATCGCATGGTTGTGTCGGTTTGTGCTTCCCGTCGCCATCGCCTGCTCCGCCTTGTACGCGTACATGGTCTCTCCCCGCACCGAGATCACCAGCATCCACCCTTGCCCGTTGCACGACCGCAGCTCCACCGTCGCTCCGCGCTCCCGCCACCCCCGGTCATGCTGCACCACCAGCACATTCGCCATGCATCCCTGGCACACGGAATTCAGATACACTTTACCACCCCCGTTCCTGCTCGGGTACGCCTCACACCCCCGAACCTCAGGGACATACAAATCGTCGCTCGACCCCGAACTTGTTGACCCGTGCTTGAAACGCTTCCGTGGATTGTGCGGCACATCCTGGATCGACGACACTTCGCAGTTCGACCACATCCCCTTCTTCACCTTTGGCTTCACTTCCTCCGCTCCCTCGTGCCCATTCGCCTCAGAGCCCTTCGTCAACCACAAGCCTTGCCTGTTCTCCAACGGACTGCCCGCCTGGTTCGACTCCTGGTACTCCCCAAACGACCTCTTCCGGTCCGAGATAGACGAGGGCGTCAACGGCTCACCCCCGCCGTCCGACTGCATCACGCTGCGATCCGCCACGCGCCATCCGCCCTTGCCCGTCGGACACTTGCGCAGCTTCAGCACGTTCACGCGAGGGGCTGCTGACTCACAATTCCCCGTGTCCGTACTCCTCGTCTTCGTGTCTCCACACACCTCGATCTCCTGCACCGACATCTCCTTCTCCCCTTCCTCCTTCCCAATCTCGCACTCTCTGCCGCTCAGGCTCTCCACATGTACCTTCTGCCGCTTAGTGAGTGCCATACAACCCAGCTCGCTGTCCAGCAAACCCTGCAGCATGCCCGCGCGTCCCAGCCCATTGCTCCCAAGGTCCTCGGGTGTGATTTGCGAGAAACCCCGCTTCACGGACTTCCAGCTCCTGCACCATGCACGCTTCCATTATGACCGGTGTACTCACCATTCTTGCCACACCCTGACGGTACAGGAACTACCTCTGGTACCGAGCAAGATTCTGACTACCTTCCCACCATGGCTGAGGAACCCAGGGCCACTCCCACAACTGCCTCAAAAATGACGCCAACGCAATCTGGGCACAAATACGACACACCAGAAAATATGCCTCATACACCAGAAAGTCGAATCAGTCGGCCAAGTACCTGTAACAGGCGAGACCGCCCTCGTCCTCACCCTCCACGACACTGCCGATCTGCACCTCGGTCAGCCCTGCACCGCTTCCGGCACCAGCTGCCCCGTTCGCCTCTCTCACCGCGTCATCCTGCACACAAATCAGACCGAAGATACATGCCGGCATCAGAATCCTCCAATATTCCCGCAATCAAACCCCTTGCAAACACGCAACGCGCACTGCTCGCAGTACAACTCATCGCCAGGGTCATCTTTCGGTGAAAACCGAGTGCAAGCTTACCTCGGTACTCACGGAACTAGGCGCGCCTGGGTCGGATTCCGATACATCCGCCTCATCATCGCCGGATGGGATCGCAGAGTCTAAGACTAAGCCTCCTAGTTGTTTGTCCTCCTCGCCTTCATGGTTCAAAACCTCGACGACCGGAAGGCCAACAACCGTGTGCTCCCCTACTCTCCGCTCACGAGCCTGTTCGCCTACTTCAGGACTGCAGGAGTGCTCATCCGACATCCTGTCACTACTTGCACAGGCAGGCTCCAGAAAGCCTTCATTGGCCTTGTCGGATCCTGCTACAGCCTCCCACTCATTGCCCTGCCGCAGAAACATCTCTGCCTTCCGACCGCCCGATGGCGTGCGGGATCCGTGGAGCACGATCCTCGCACTTCCTAGAGTGGAAGACGGACATGTCAGCCCGAGGCTTCCACGACTCCTACTGAACACCGCTGACAGCACACTCCTTCGCAACGAGACGCCCTTCGTACTCCGTTCCCCGTAGCACCGCCTCGTGCATGCACCAGACCCGCTTCCCTTCGACCTATCGCCCTCCAATATCACGTCTACGAACAGCGTCAGGTAGGGGACGCACCTCCACACATTGTCTACGCCCAGGATCCAGAATGCCAGGTGCTGGCCAGGTATTCTGCAGTCAATGTTCACCAAACTCGCCCCAATGGACCACGAAAGGAACCGTCCCGTTCTCACAGACCACAGCGACGGCAACTCCGCCACCTCAAGACGACTCTCCCCAATCGACCGCCGGGAACCGGATTCACTGACCGATGCCAAGCACCTGATCGGAGCACCTCCTACCGAGCGCAGTTCCTCCCAACACGTACCGGCTCCTCTACCCTCACAGGCCTCCTCTGCTCTGTTTCCAGACTCCTCGGCACCATCGTCTGCATTCAGTGCATCCTTCTCTCTGCTCTCCGCTACTACACATGCAGCCTCTCCACTCACGCTCGGCACCACGTCCACATCACTCATCACTGCATCACTCAACTCCACGTCCTCGCCTGCCTCACCGTCACCGTTCCCGTGCCCGCTTGTGCGCAACCCGCCATCGGCACTACCTCCCAAAACCTCCGCCACATCTTGCCTCCCACACACATTGCTCGCATCCACGCCCCCGCCCTCGACGTGCCCAAGCGACTCAAAATTCCCAGCACCCTTGCCACCCTCGTATAGCATCCCCTCACCCGCCTCTCTCGCCTCAGATGTGCGTTCCCCGGACGGCACCGGATCCGGGACGACGCCGCTCACCTCCATGGACGCCGGCGCAACATCATAAATCTCTACTTTATCCGTCACCTCACTACTCAAGGGAGCATCCACGCCAGGAGATACCTCTATTATCGACTGCACAGCCGCGGCTGCAGACTCTGACGACGCCACCACACCACCCGTCGCCGCAGCCCTCCTCGACTCCGCCAGACTCTGCTTCGATCTCATGAACAGCACCAGAGAATCCGAAATGCTCGTATGGTCTATGGCGTACGGGTCCTCAAGGTCCGCGTTTTCGCACACCATTGCGCTCGTGTCCTCCGATTCCTCTACCACGCTCGCACGCAACCCGCTCCTCCTGAAATTTGAGCTTTGCTGACGACTCTCCACATCGTGGCAAAACCCTGGCAACTCAAGACCGCTCTCGCTCGCTCGCACGGGGCTCGATGGAACTTGCGAATTGCTGGCCAGCACAGGAACCTCGATCACCCTAATTCCAGAGGTTGCGATCATCTCCTCAATTAGACAGCCCTCCCTCTTCACCGTGCTTCCCTTCCCTTCCGGCCTACAAATCCTCGACTCTATTCCCGTCGCGTCCAAAGACTGCCTTGCGACGACCTCCTGTTGTGTCCCAAACACCTCCCCTTTCATGACCTGCAGCTTGAATTTCTCGTCGTGCAACTTCACCCATTCCTCTTCTCTATCGTCGTACACTATCTTGTGCGTTCTCCTCCCTCTATTGTATGCTTTCACTACTCCGTAAAACCACTTGTCATCGTCGCGCCAGAACACTTTAATTCTCCGCCCCAGTATCCGCGCCCCGTCGCTCTCCGTCAAGGACACTTCCTGCAATCGTTTCGCTCGCTTCGCGATCTTCTTGGCCGGGGCCGCGTGCCTCCCGCGCGGTCTGCCCCTCAACGGCCTGCCGTTCGCCTGCGCTGCCGCATCAGGCCCTGAAACCGCAGACGCACCATTAGCGTCCGCCACAAGCGCCTCTCCACCCGCACTCATCATCTCAAGACCCGCCTCCGCCTCCGCCTCCGCCCCCGCCGGGGGCCCCGACTCATCGCTCGCGACGATTGCAGGCACTCTCCCGGACGCCGCCAACACTGCAGACATGTTCTTGACGCCCTGCACGTGCACCTTCGCGCCATTGTAACGCGCTTCCAGGAGCTTGGCAACATACGCTGCGCCCAGCTTTTCGGAGAACCGAGACGAGCGCCTCAAATCCGAACTGTCCGCGCACGCGTCCGATGGACTGAGAAAGCCTACCTTGGGATTCTTGGACGTCGACGCGATATCTAATTGCGACACCACAACTCGGGCCTCCTGGATCGTACCGGCGTTCTTGCTGGCGCGGGATCGCCGTGACATCGCAGGCATGCCGCTCGTCACAGCCTTCGCCTCCATGCAACCTCCACCCAGGCGCCGCCGTAACCGCAGCAGCACCACTCCCGCTCCCGTCCTACCGCTACTCCTCAGAAACTCAAGGCGCCGCCATATTCACCCCGCGCCTACAACATTTACCCGACCCGCCATCGCCCGCCTCACCCCGCCCCGACCATCCGCGTCGTCGTCGTCGTCCTCGCCGCTGCCTCTGCCTCTGCCTCTGCCCGGCTTACGCGCCCTCCGCCCGCCTCTCCTCCGCTGCGGCACCAACTCGCCCGCATGCGCCCTCCGCCGTCGCATGTCACCCGATCCCAACCCCGCCCCCCGCGCCCGCTCTCCACATCGCTCGCCTCTCCCGTCGCCTCCACCTCGATGGCTGCGTCAATCTGCGGATTTCCTGTGCCGGACTCCCGGTGAGCCTGGCCGGATCAGCCGGGAAGCGGGATGAGATGTGGAGGACCGAGGCTGGGCGTGTCAATGCGGAAGACGAAGGTGGCCATCGCCGGTGAGTGATGCGCAAGGCGTTTGATGCGGTATGCGCAGCGGAGGCGGAAAGGGCCAAGCGGAGAAGGGACGGGCTGCGTTGCCATCCCCCAACAACGGTGAGAGGCAGCCACGCCATACCTCCTCGCACGGGCCGGGCACGCCGCACCCGGGCCGGGCCGGGCCTGCAGCTCTCCGCCAACTATCGAAGCTCTTCAACTGTACGTTTTCAGTCTGCCCGGCCCGCGCTGGCCCGGGGCTGTTCTCGGCGGGTGGTTCTCGCTAGGGAACATGGGAACTTGGTGCCTTTTAGGAGGCATTTACTACGAGAGCGTGGTAGATTGGTATGGTCGCCTACCTCCTTCGAGTCTTAAACCCTTTAGGAAAGCCCAAAATGGGCCTCCGAAGGTGCTCTACCTCAATTTGCGTGAAATCCATGAGGAATTAGGCTTCGAGATATGAGGTTTATAGTTGCACACTCATCAAGGTAGAGGCACCAAATTCCGATCAGTAGCGTATGCATGGCATGGTGCATGAAGTGACCTGAAACCGATAACTCAAAATTTGAAAACACTAGTCATTATCGGCATTGGGTCATGATGTGTGCAGTATTGGGCTGTTCATCCTCAATTGAGCTTTCATTGATGGCATTGCCTTGAAAGTTGAACAAGACCGATTGGCATTGGGTACCCTCCATGAGTTGGTTATCCATGGCATGTCTTCTCTGTGTTACTCATTCTCACTTGTTGGCATTGGGCAAAAGAGGGCTCTAAATCTCATCTACTTTGTAGTTTGATTATGGGCTCCGGTGGTTTTTGGGCTTTAAAATTCTATGTCAATTGCAAATCTTTGAGGTTAAATTTGAAAAAATATTTGTTGAGTTTCATTCCTAATTCCGCATCTTTCAATATAATTTTTTGTGACATACAATGTCATTTAAGTCCCCAACTAGCTTAGGTGATCAGAATTGGGTGCCTCTACCTTACATGAACACTCTCCATCAATCATATCATGATTTGGAGTTGTAGAATTCATGGAAAAGCTAGGAATACTACACAAAATACTTCAGATACACTAAAATATAGTGTATGTAGGGAATACCATGCCTCAAACTATGTTGTATTTCACACATGCACATTGATTTTGGTCTAAAATTTTGATTGAACTTTGTCTTTAAGTCATTCCTCATTGTTTTGTGATTGTTGATCCTTCTCCTTACATACAAAACTTCCGTATAAGTTTGGAACATTTTTGTATACAATCAAGTAGACACAAGCAAAAAAATCATCAATAATTGTGTATAAATATTTTCTTCACATATGATATGTCAATGCAAAGCTATCAACCTAGTGCACGTATGAACTGATTTATTCAAAGTACAAAAATTCTTGCAAGAATCTATTGGTGGTTGAAAGTAGTACACCCTCCAAAATCCACAGTTTTCACTATCAATACACAGTAACTTTAACTACTATAATCTATTCCATCAATCGTAGAGGAGAGTAGTTCCATACTACTAAACCTTTGCTTGGTGGACATTGATTTAGTGGTGGAACAAACAGACACTTCATTCACTCTAGCCCCCTATTGAGGATTGGAGTTCTTCTTCCATCAACCGTTGGAATTTGTGCAAATTCTCCCCATAGTTTAGGTCATAGTTTGAGTTCAATTATGTAAGGTTGGATACTAAATAAGGCATTATATTTCCATCAAATCTAGTTTAAAGGAAAAAATCAATAAAATTTTTGGTTTTTCCATAAACAAAGTTGGGCGGTGAAGGGTTAAACATCATAGTACCACTTCAGCGCTAATTAAAGAATTTAGGAAAAATCTCTTTACTTTGGAGTAAAAATGAAAAGTCAAATATCAACATGAACAAAGACAATATTCCTCAAAGTTCACAATCAACCCCTTTCTTTTGGTTTCATGCTCATAGCTAGAGTGGCTACACAAATGTTTTGAAGAGCACACATTTGGACACAAAATCTGTCCTAAAACCATAGAAAACCAAACTTTCTCTACAAGCATAGATTTGTACAATAGGGTGACATTCAAATTGGCCGTTTAGTAGTTCCAGGGATAGTGTCCTACACTGCTGCCAACTTTGACACCCTCCCCAAAGCTGAGAAATTGTTATTTTACCATGAAAATTTGGGAACAGCATCATCTTTATGTTGAAAACATGCATACCAAATTTCAAGTCCAGGAGACTTATACAAAAAAACTTATGCAAGATCTACCAACATGGGATAGCTGTGAGAAAAGTGTCACAGCTGCCAACTTTGACACCCTCCCAAGAATTGAGGAAATTTTTTTTTGCCCATGAAATTTTTGGAGCAAAAACATTTTTATGTTGTTTGCATGTGTGGAAAATTTCAAGTCCAAAAGACCCATACAAAAAAAAATATTCCAAATCTACCAACATGTGTAGTTTTGAGAAACAAAGGGGAAAACCATTTTACTACTTCCAACTTTGACGCCCTCCCTAGGATTGAATTTTTGATGATACATAGTGAAATTTTTGGCACAAGATCATCTCTACGCTGGTAACATGTGAGATAAATTTCAAAGCCAAAAGATGTACACAAAAAAGTTATTCCATATCTTTCAACGTGTATGTCCTCCATTAGCGTCAATCACTGCTAGTAACCTAGAGGGCATAGAATGACATAGTTGAAGGAGCTTTGTACCATTGACTAACTTCCACTCTCTTTCAAGAACTACCTTCACACATCTAAGCTTTCAGGGCATTGTTTGCCATGTTGCACAACATCTTTTAACATCCTCCAAACGTTCTCGATTGGATTGAGATCGGGAGAGTTTGCAGGCCAGTTGAGCTTTTTGAGAAGGTGGCTTTGTCTCCATTCTTCACATATTTTGCTCCTATGGACGGGTGCCCCATCTTCCATAAGCACTCTTGGTGGAATTTGACCCATGAAATGAACCAATTTGGCATCGTAAACCACTTCTATAAAATCCTTAGCAGAACGTTGACCTTTAGGCATAAAGACAAGTTCTGACTTTTGTCCTCCGGCAAATGCGCCCCAAATCATTAAAGAAGTCCTTCCACTTTTAAAAGTAGGAGCTAGACAACTTGATGAATAACGCTCGTATGCACTTCTCCAAACATGAATTTGCCGAGAATTTTTTCCAATTTCAAAAGTAGATTCATCTGTCCAAACAACACGCTCCCACTCTTTTGCACTCCGTCCACGGTACTTCTGAGCAAAAGCTAATCGTTGAGACATGTGACGAGGTGTCAAAAAAAGTTTTTTGACTGCAATTCGACTAAAAATGCCATTTTTATGTAAGACCCTTTGAATAGTACGTCTATACACTTGAGTAGGACATGCATTGGTAATCTCTGAGAGTGAAGAGCAACGATGAATTTTTGAGTAATGCACAATACTACGAACATCTCTATCACTAAGCTTTTTAGCGTGACTTCCACCGCAAGGTTTGCGCTTGTAGGTTCCATCTTCTCTAAACGTTTTTACTAACCTTGTAACTGTTCTAATAGGAACTCCAATAGTAGCTGCAATTTGAACTCTTGTAAATCCTCCCTCACTCAAACCTATGATGCGAGCACGAATTTCATCTGAAATTGCCATCATAAACTTATAGAGTGCGTGATGCTAGCTACAGCAGTAGAGTAGGGGTTAGAGTAGAGCAAGGGGAAGAGAAGGGGGCCAAGGGGCTAGAGCAGAGCAAAGGGGGTTGCAGGATTGACACGTGACAATTGGCAGAGGAAGGAGAACAGGGCTGGAGCAGAGCAAGGGGGAGAGAAGGGAGCCAAGGCGCTGGAGCAGAGAGGAGAGAGAAGGGTCGCCAAAACACAAGCCCATATGCATACATGAAAAATCGTTTTGCTCTTAATCACTCATCATGTATGCCCAATGTGAATCAACACTCATGCATCCTACAATACAACACTCTCTGTTTTGAGGATTGTCTCAACATTCAGTCTATCGCAAATCACACACACCATTCCCTTTACATAGTGTTCAATAAATATTTAGAAGAAAAAATTTGTCATGTGTCTAATGCACACTTTATGGCCAAGTGGATTCTTCTGCATGGAACACCTCTTCACTTCTTCATTTAGATGTTATTGATCTTTTTGAGAAGCATTTATGTTTGGTGGCTTACTCACATGATTGAGTTCAATGAAAAAGCATGAGGTGTCAAAGATATTTTGACATTTTCAATATGACCTTCAAATTGTTTCTCATAGTTACACATGTTGATAGATATGGAATAATTTTTTTTATGTATGTCTTTTGGCTTTGAAATTTATCCTACATGTTACCAGCGTAGAGGTGATCTTGTGCCAAAAATTTCATTATGTATCAACAAAAACTCCATCCTAAGGAGGGCGTCAAAGTTGGAAGTAGTAAAATGGTTTTTCCCTTTGTTTCTCAAAACTACACATGTTGGTAGATTTGGAATATTTTCTTTTGTATGGGTCTTTTGGACTTGAAATTTTCCACACATGCAAACAACATAAAAATGTTTTTGCTCCAAAAATTTCATGGGCAAAAAAAAATTTCCTCAATTCTTGGGAGGGTGTCAAAGTTGGCAGCTGTGACACTTTTCTCACAGCTATCCCATGTTGGTAGATCTTGCATAAGTTTTTTTGTATAAGTCTCCTGGACTTGAAATTTGGTATGCATGTTTTCAACATAAAGATGATGCTGTTCCCAAATTTTCATGGTAAAATAACAATTTCTCAGCTTTGGGGAGGGTGTCAAAGTTGGCAGCAGTGTAGGACACTATCCCTGGAACTACTAAACGGCCAATTTGAATGTCACCCTATTGTACATCTTTTTTGGTGACAGAATGGAGTTGTCGTTGTTCATTAGTGGCAAGATGGCAATATAGCAACAGCCATCAATGAAATTTTGGCAATATAAAATCATAGAATTTCCACTTTGTTGGAGAATATTCGTTTTTGGATTTTTTGCCTTTTGGCTCCAAATTGCCAAAAAAAGGGTTGTTCACAATTGTCAAGTCTACAAGTAGAGTTGAAGTATGTGTTTATAACTATAAATAACAAAGTTGATAAAAGGCACTATGATCTCATTGTTATTACTATGGAGTTGCTTTTTGAGGTATTGTATTAAACAAAAGACAACATATTTCTCTTACAATGGTTTTATAAGAAAAATTGCCTTTAAAGACAAACGACATATTATTCTTAAATCCTACTTCTATATTCTATTCTTGATTCTAAATTTTATATGAGAATTAATTTAGTTTTTTATGCACTTGGAATTCAAAGATTGTCTTGCATAGTGACAGTCATAGATGTGCTCAACCACACAAATAAAAGCTCGTAATGACCATTTAATAAGAAACTCATATGAATGATTTTTAAAAATACCAACAAACCTTCAAAAAAAAATTCAATCAATGTAGTAGAGATTCCTCTAAAATTCCTATGATTGGTCATTTAGGGGTTAGAGTTGGAATTTATCAAAGCAAGAAACTTTTACTAGTAATCTAAAGAAATAAATGAGTATATTCAATCAAACGGCTTAAAATAGGAATTTTGTTGCAATAGTGTGATAGTTAATTAGTTTTATATATCTATTCCAAAACTTAACTTCATTTTATCTAAGTTTATAACATGAAATTAGATTTGAACTTTGTAGTAATTTAATAGGGTGATTTTGGTATCAAAAGTTTTCAATTTCAATAATTGACGTGATTTCATTTACCTGAGTATGCTATGATCATTTTGTGATCCAAACAACGCAAAAATGGACTTAGACCTTTTTCCTAAACCCCTAAATTTCCTTGACAATTTCACACCAAAAACACTTCAAAATCATTAATTCTAGTGCAATGAGTAAGGAAGGAAACAAAAAATTGTACTTCTAGTTTAAACCGTAGGATCTCATTAGCACTTAATATATAACATGTTCACACAATTTCATCAACTTTGACCGCACGGATTGAAAGATTATAGTGTTTGAAGTAAAAAACATGGTTTATTTTCATCCGTGCATTGAGTGGATCAACAGACTTTGACCTCACTTGGTGCCAAAGTTTTTCACTACACAAGGCCTAAGGTTTATAACATCATCATGTTGATCATGAAATTAACTCCTTGTACACTAATTTCTAGAAGTATTGATGGGATGTTGCATATTCAAAAAAAATTGTGCAAGAAGTGGAGGTTCAAAAAGTGCCAAGCCAAGTTTTATTTTTTTGGAAACAACATATGTTTTAGAATGATACTCCGAACTCTCAATAAGAAGGTTTAGACCACGTCTTAAAATAGAAAATTAAAAAGTGACAAGTATGTATCAAAAATATAAATTGCAACCATGGAAACATGCCCAAGGTTTGCAAAAGCCCATATGAAGACTTTTTGCATTCAGGGGTTAAACATAGTTAGAAACCGTATATACATGCACATATCTTATCTTGTAGAATACAAAAATTGAGTTAAAATTTAGCAAGACATACACCTTTGGATTGAAGACTCTTAAACTAACATCTTTCATTTGGAGGTCATTTCAATATCTGAACCTTCTCATGTTCAAACACAAAACCATACATGTAGAATAATATGGCCACCAAGGACACCTTCTAATGTTTAAGGGTTAAAGAGTTAATAAGCACTCTAGTTGAGAAACCACCAAGCGCTTCCATAAATCTAACAACCATCAAGAACAAGCAAATGACACTTTTATAAACATAATCTGTGAGTGACTTCACAAATGACTCTTAAAACTTAAAATTCATTTTAACAACAAGAGGTTGAGAGAGGAAGAGGCTCCCAAAGTGGACACCCACATCAAAGATTGGGAACTTCAAATCATCTTCAGATCCAACCCCAGAGAGCAAGTTCAATTCCCACTTAGGTAAGGACCCCATAACCAACCAAAACTCATAGCCAACGCCTATAAAATTGGGATACACCCAACCCTCTTCCACCCCATCACCACCAACTCAGCTCCAAATGGAGGTTTGCTATTAGTCAAGACCCTTACTTTTGGTCGTTGGTTATGGGGGGTACCTATTGCTGGCCACCCACTAAAAATGGCTACAAAGTTTGAAAATTCATAACTAATTCAATTTTCATCGAAAAAATATGAAATCACTTGGGTTGGAATTGTAATTCTATTGGCTATTAATGAAAAATAATAATATAATTATCTCCTCTCTCCATATATGCACATTCCTTAACTTGCCGGTTTTAGGGGGCTTACCTTAACGTGAACAACCCCTTGTTTCCTTGGGCAATGCAAGCCTAATTTCTGCCTTCACTTGCACTATGAACTTTCTTGGCTGGCTAATACCACCAAAGTCTTCATCCCATCTTCGGGAAGTATGACATAATGTGCATAATATAACCACCGACACCTCCACCAAGTCCCATAATCTCCATAATCTCACTCTTTCTCTCTAGACATGACCTTGCATCAGACACAACTACAAGGCAGCTGGTAGCATCGGATGCCAATGGCCACCAAGGGAGTTTGAAGTTGCTCCTTTGCCCTGCTTCCATTTTAAAAAAATCATTTTTATCATTTCCTTTTTAAAATTCTACATCCGGCTCCTTGTCTTTTTAACTTCCTTACCCCCTTCCACTCTTAAATTACTTCTCGTTCTACTCTTCTTTGTATTGTTGCAACGATCCTTGGAGAGATCTTGAGATTGAATGAAATTTGATTAAAATACTGTAGTAAAAACTAAAAGTGAAAGTTTTTATTTCCTTCCTTACTTGTTGCACTAGAATTAGCAATTTTGAAGTGTTTTTGGTGGGAAATTGTCACAAAAATTTAGGAATTGAAGACCATCAAGCTCTTAGGGGCTCTTTACACTACGGACCATGGAGATTGACCACGGCCCTCTAAAATCTGTGATTGGTCAAGGAAGTCGTCCCGGTCCAAGTTCGCTTTACACTACCTTGAAAAAAGGAGATTGACCACGGAGTTTGAAATTACCTTAACCCCTAAAGGACCGATGTCCCCTCGGAGGACATTTTGAGTTTGGGTAAGGTACCACGTTCTCAATTCTAGGCATTATTTTCTGAAATTTTTTAATGAATTGACAACTTTTGATTAGCTTTGCGTAGACACAAATTTCGTAGAATTCTGACTTACGATTCAAAAGTTACAATTTATTTTCACTTGCATATACAAATAGTGCAACAATTTAATGTGACATATCACAAATATTGTCACTAAACTTTAATAACTTCTAAATTCAATAGAAATTCTAGTTTTTGTCCATTTAAAAGAAAGAAAATGTCCTCTTAGAAAGGAAATTGAGATCTTTGCATCTACCGTACGGATTTGTGAATTTCAAAAATTTGAGAAGGATATGATATATGCAAAATATGAAGTGTATTGTTGATGCTCCGCACATAGTTGCATTGCAGGATTTTTTAGGACATCTTCTACACCTCTTCTACTTCTAAAATTTGGTGCACATGTGCCTAACATGATCCTTTTCAAGTTAACATAATAAATTCACGGCCCGTTGTGCAAAAAGTTGCCATAGAAGGTGGTCGAAGTTTGTTGAAGGTGTTTAGTATGACCTCGGAAAGAGATTATGTCTCACTTCAAAGGTTGATATCTTTCAATCCGTGCGGTCAAACTTACCAAAATTTTCACCACACATTCTCATATAATTCTAGTACAAGATCCTACGGTTAAATTTTCAAAGAAATATTTTGTATCATTTTGTGTTGAATGTGCTGAAAATGGCAGTTTTGGAGTGTTTTTGAGGAAAAATTGCCTTGGTCCTTTAGGGGTTAATATGCTATTTTCTGCCGAGTGGATAATGTTTCTTGGTCCAATGGGTTTTTCGTCGAGTCGAGGCAAAGAGGTTGGCTCCACGGAAAATAAGGGGGCCGTTGGGCTGAAAATCAATGATTGGCTGAAAAAAAATACAAAATAAAAATATTATTAAATTTTCCCCCTAATTTTTCCATGTTACTATAATACGTTGGAATAATATTTTTTGACGTCATTTTTTTGAGACCGTTGGAATGTAAGAGAAGTGGATAAAGGCCGTATGTCCCGATTTCCTCTCTCTCTAATTTCTTGTGTATGCATTGTTTTGTGTTGTTTTTTGCATGTTTTTTTTTGTTGTTTTGCCAAGATTTTTTTCCCTACCTTTTCTTTCAATAAAGGGATATAGTGTAGACGGAGAGTGTAGAGATTTCGAAGGGCACACGTGGTAGCTAAACTCCGAATGGATGAAATTTGCAACACCATTTTCTTTGCCTCCAAGTAATGCACCATCTAGAATTGCTCTAGTGCAATTTTAGCATGGGCCAAGCTTGCCCAATTTGCATCCTAGTGCGATTCTCCCTACTTCTACAGATTTTTTGGGAAGACTCCCACATAGTGAAAGAGAATTAGAAGAGGTTGACACCCAAATCCCACGTAGTGAGTTCATGAGAGGAAAGAAGATTTTGGAGGTGAAAGAAGAGGAAGGTGCAAGAAAGGTGTCCGAAGCGCCTCTAAAGAAAAGAGGTCGTCCAAGAAAAGAGAAGACTGCCGTGAAGAAAAAATCAAAGAAAAAGGCGAAGGCAACCGTGATTCAACGTGAAGAATAGGATGAGGAGGACGCAACTCCTACGAAATGGAAGGATTATGAAATCGAAACCTTGATTGCAATAAGAGGCGAGATGGACGAGGAGTTTGCAAGAACAACAAGCAAACAAGGTATGAAATTTTTTAATTTCTTTTGCAAAACGTTGAATTTTTTGTGGCGAATGGTGGCGAATGTGGGCCGTATGATGAGGCCGTAGAAGGCCTTGGCCTTAGCCGCATGCCCATGCCCCCCTCCCCCTAAAACTGCGTCGAAGGCTTTGCGGGTCTAGTTTCGGGCCCTACCATCTCCTTGCACGCATGGGAATTTGAACCCCGGTCTCCAGAGAGCAAATAGATTCCTCCCATAGCCATCACTCCATCACAAGCTTTTTGATGTCCTAGATGTTTTCGAAGTGTTAACTGTACTAAAAACTGTCCTAATTTCTTTGATGGAATTTTCATTCAAGTTGCCTTTTCACCCCTTTTGAGCTTATTTTTGGCCATAATTATCCTATTTTTTGTCATTTATTGTAGGTATGAATGCATGGGTGAAGTTACAAGTCCGAACGGTTGCGGGAATCCGAGGATTCAACCGAACATGGCTATCTTGTAAGAAGAAGTACAAAACTATCTTGACCGAATACCGGACAAATCGAAAACAAGAATGTCGTTGGTTTGAAGAGATGGACATATGGAATTGTAAACGTGCAAGTGTTTACAACCAAATTCCGGCAAGTGCTATACTATACATAAAAATATGACCAATATGTACAAATTCACATGGTAGCGCAAATAGAAAAATTGGTCAAAAGAGAAATGACGTTGGTGGTCAAATCCATGTCTGGCCGTGAAACCAATGAGACCCTTGCAGTAACTACTCCCGTGCTGCAATGTGGCAGCACGAATGTGTCATGGTCACCTGCAATTAAGGTACACTAAACATCGCTTTTAGTGTCGTCTACACTAAATACGAACCCTTCCACTAAATGTAAGAATTACAATTAGTGTAATGACACAACATTACACTATATGTGTATGGCAGTAAAAATGGGTTTTTTGTTTTACTTGTGCACAATTAGTGTATGAAAAAGCTTGCCGTAGCTAACACTAATTGTGAAATTGTTCACAAATAGTGTAGTAGGGTAATTACACTATTTGTGTGACTACACTTAATGCGATGTTTAGTGTAGTGGTGTCCATCACCGCCACCTTCCTATCACTATTACTCTATATTTGGTCCCAATTCCACCCCATATCCGCCCCATTTCCACGCATTCAAATTAAGGCTTACTATTGGTCAAGACCCCTAACTTTTGGTTGGTGCCATTGGGAGGTAACTAGAGGCTAAAATAGCCAAACATGGCAGCACACTTTGAAAATTCATAACTAATTTAATTTTCATCGGAAAAATATGAAATCACTTGGTTGAGATTGTGATTCTATTGGTTATTACTGAAAAATAAATGTATTGTTATTTGGGTTCTCTTTATATCCACATTGCAAATATTTTTGCCATTAGTCCCTAAATTACCAAGCCATTTTCAAACCAAAAACATGTCAAAACTCCTTGTTTTGATGCAATGAGTATGGCAGAAACCCAGAAAAACATTTCTATTTTTAATTGTAGGATTTCAATTAAGACTTATAAAGTAACATACTCACAAAATTTCATAAACGTTGACTGCACGGATTGAAAGATTCTAATGTTTGAAGTAGAAAAAAGTGTTCATTTTCTTCCGTGCGTTTGTGGATCATTAGACTTTGACTTCAATTGGTGTCCAATTTTTGCACAACATAAGGTCTAAATTCATTACCACCCTGTTAAGCATGATATTAGTTCCTTGTACAGTACACCAAGTTTTAGAGGTAAACAAAGGTTTTTGCAAGGAGTGGAAGTTCAGAAATTGTCAATTCTATTTTTTTGTGAATTCAATATGTTTAGAATGAGAATCCAAATGGTCAATGAAAAATTTTACACCATATGATGCCGTTGGGAAAATAAAAAGTAAAAAATATGAAGATCTCAAAGTTTTATGTGGAAAAGGAGAAGATTTTTTGGTACCTTGCCTAACAATGTACGACAATGTGTAAAAATGTTTGACTTGGATTAATATGCTATTCTCACTAAAGACAAGAGAATTTTTTTGATAGTTTGAAAAGAAATAATATTATTCACTGCTGTTGAAAGTCTCACATTCAATGAAGTGTCCTAGCAAAAGTTTTTGAAGTTGTCCAACATGCCCACTCTCCCTATTTGAACTTCAAAACCCTTTAACTTTTTCATTAAATGTCGGATTGAGGAAAAGATTGGACTCACACAAAGCTTTTGGTAATGTCCATCTGCAGTAAATTAAAAAAAAATAATGTTATAATTTGACACAGGAGGAACCTGCCCGAACCTTCAAGATGTAATGTAGGATGACCCAAGACCAACCACTAACCTAATGTCACCAGCCCGAACCTTCAAGATGTAATGTAGGATGACCCAAGACCAACCACTAACCTAATGTCACCAACTTCTGTACTACACGTAGATTTCAAGGAGAAAATTTAGGCAATCATTACAGCACATAACAAGCAATGGTTAACAAGGCAATGTGAAAAAAAGAAGTCTCAAATGTGTGAAAAAATCAATGTTATATGACAAAAGTCCAAACTTGCTGGCAATATCACCAACGGAAAACGCCAAGCTTCTTCTACTACTACCCAGACATGAGTACCAGCAATTTGACGCTCTTCTTCAATGAGATAATGAAGCCCTGGTGGTCAGTTGGTAGAGAAGAAACATGATCAAGGAAAATATTTACAGTGTATGAAGCCAAGGAAATGAACAAACAAATCTCATATAAATTTATAAGCTGATTTAACTCCTGATGATGCGCTTCTCACAACGAGACGTAGCTGCCCAGGTTGCTGGCAATCACGTTGGCGAAGGTGCCCGTGCCGCCTCCGCCTATGCTCTCCGCCCGCCTCACTCGCCGTCCCCCAAGCGGAGGAAAGTCTTCCTCTTTCATGTGATACGTTGGTAGAACAACCCTGTCAACACACAAATCATAAGACCTTCTCAAACTGCTCAGAGGAACAATTGCAAGGTGATAAGGTAGAGGACAGTGTTGCCATGTACCATACTTGTAGACACAGACCTTCTTAAACTGAACATGAGGAACAACTACGAGAAAAGTAGACATGAAGGCAGAAGGTAGAGCAATACCTCTGAGTTGTAGCCGTGGGTATCACCTCGATGGTGATGGGCAAGCTGGCCGATTCCTCAGGTTTGACTGAGTCATATGAATGTCCTACGCTAGCGCTCCGTGTTAGGTGAGGGGAGTTTCTCTTTCCGCCTTGATCCAAAAGGTCGTCTCCAGGAGACGAAAACTCATCGGCCATCCCCGGCTCCTCCTCGGAGACCACTGCAATGGCATTCGGGCCAGAAGTGTCCTTGACATCCAATGGAACAGACTCAAGCACCAACTCGCTCGGTTGCAGTACTTCAACAGGACTTGCAACCGGTGCCTCACAGGGCAGGGAAGCTCTTGCGAAGTCTTGCTGCTTTGGAGGATGATGAACTCTTTCGGTCTTCCCAGCTCTGTTCTCGATCACTCTGTTGTGAGGTCCATGAAAATGATGGCCATTCGTCTCATGAAGGTGCCTGTCTTCCTGCTGCTGTGCAGATCCGTTTTGAGACCTGTTCTGGCTCCGACCGGAGGATCTGTTGTTGTCCTGCCTCAGCTGCTACACACAACAGTTAGGAATCGATCACAGCCCCCACAGCATCAACTGATATCTAGAACACATCAAAGCTAAACACCGTCATCCAAATCTGGAAAGCATCATTGAGAAACTAATCTAGATATGTTTTGGCAGGCATGAACTGACATTAAACACACATGCGTAAGTTTCCTGGGCAGTATGCTCACAGTGTTGGGCAAGTAGGTCCCTGTGCCTCTTGGCCTTGGAGAGAGCTCCACACCCCGAGTGCCCCAAAAGGGCTGAAAATAAGGGAAATATCCTGACTGCGGTTGAAATGGCTGCAACCAGCCAGCAGGGCCAGACGCAAAGAACTGGGGTGCCAGGAGCTGGGCGCGCATTGCTGTGTCAGGTCTACCAGGACCTTCCCAGGAGCTATGTTTCTGTTCAGCACCATAGTAAGGAGGATATATGATCTGATTCAGGCTTGGACTGCAGGAATATTCGCACAGGGGTCCGTATCTTAAAGACTGCAGATGGAGCTTTAAGTCACCAGTAAGAAACTCCGAGGTGTTGTCGGTACAGTACGTGTTCCTCGCAGCAACTCGTTTCGAACTCGTGCTGGCTATCACTCCTTCTGCTTCTAACTTCTCCACAATCCCGACCATAATCTGTAAAAGCAACAAATTAGCACCTAATTCATGTTTATTGAGTCTGCCAAGCTCAACAACATATTTCCAGAACATTGGATGATCAAACAATACTAGAACTGTCACAGAGCATCTAAGAACAAGTATACTAGAACAAGTGCTGCAATATTATTAAGTGCTGCAATGGTCCATCTTTTACCTGCTCACTCGGCTTCGATTGGCTTTTGATACTGGGACTCTCTCCTGAATTCTCAGCTGTGGCCTCAAGAGACCCATTAGCATCCGGACCTGTTCGATTTTTTGCATCTCCCTTGGCAGGTGAATTTCGCTTGTGAATGTTCATGCCCGGACTGTACATGGGATGCGGAAAACCTGTAGGGAACATCCCCATGGGAGCATACGCAGGGTAAAACGATAGTAGGTACTGAGGAGGGGGACTAGAGCCATTCATTCTCGCAGTTCCAGGGTCAAACTGGTAGTTCACCAGAGGGTGACGGAAGCTCCCAGGTCCAGTGGCATTCAGGTAAGGACGAGACTGAGAGTTTTTGAAGTGAGGATGTACATGTTGGAACGGAAGAGGCGACTGCTGAGAGCTGCTAACCTGACCCACATCTCTGCCATGTGAGGCCTTCTCCTTTCCATCGTCGAAAGACCAAGCTCCCTTTGCTTTGCCCGAGCCTCGCTTAGATTTACTATCAGGATCTTTACTTTGAGAGCCATTTTGCTTCGCTTTCCGACCACTGCGCAGCTTGCTCGAACTCGCTTCCGAATATTCACAACCATTTCCTGTCTGCTTATATACCTCCGGAGGTGCAGAAAGCTCATCGTTTCCTATGATGGCCTTTTGCTTGCCATATAACTGTGTCTGAGCTTCTGTCGAGAAAGAGAAATCTGATGTTGAATGCTGGTCCGCTGGACTTTCTTGTAACAAATCATTTCTAGTGCTTTCAAAGTTCTCTGTGGAAAGAAAGGAACAAACCAGGTCAGACGAAAATGAAACCAGTATTTGTTTAGAAAAATACGTGCACACGTTTGATACCATCAGTTATGCACCAGAGTGAGGGAGCTAGAGGCTGTTATCACCTGGTCCGCAAGGAAGGGGCAACAACCCTTCTTTACCGAGAGGCAGGCTTCCTTCTTCACCAGGAGGCGAGGCCTCGGAAGCAATTATCTCACCTTTTGAGCTACATCGAGATGAGCACTCTTCTTCCTCTTCAGAATCAGCCCTACTAGGAGAAGTTGAGCCATTTGTACAACTCCCGCTTGCCATTATACCTTGCTTTGACGCGTCCAGATTGGCTACTAAGAAATCCCGTCTCTCCAACTTGCCCCTTGCTTTATGATCAGAACCATTCCTCTCATTGAACATCCCTGAACACAGTTCGTCTATTCCTGATGGAGAACAGATTTGGGTAAGGCAGTCGTCGGAGTTCAAAGCAACCTCAGCAGTTTTCAGTTTCGCAGCAGATTGACTGGCATTAACGTCTCCAGCTGAAGCTAATTCTGTCGACCACAAGGAAGAACCACCCCCATACTCCAAACTAGAATCCAATGCCTCCCGTGGGACAGTTTCTGAAACTATGGGATCAGAGCAATGATTTGGGCTTGATTGCTTAACGTGACACCCATTTGGAACAGAGCCATTGCCATTCCTTGAATCAGCCTTCACAACGTCTCGCTTGGCACCTCCATCGTTGGTTGGTTTCGGCAGCCTAGGAACCGCAATCGCAACGTCGACCCGTTGGTTACTCCTCGGGGTACAATTCTTGAAGAACTGGTTTAGCTCAGCAGAGATATCCGCCTCACTAGCGTGAAGGATACGTCGCATGGTGCGAGCTCCATGAACAAACGCCCTTCGAATCCTAGCGCCGTTACCTGATAACGCTTCTTTGTCAGCAAAAACTTTCGTAGAAAAAAACAACAAGACGCGGTTTGCTAGAAACGCATACCTTGGTTGACACTCCGGCCGAGATTGTTGGTGCTTCGCAGAGGGTCGATGATGTTCAAGCTCTTCACAGCGAACTTGCTCGGTTTGGAGCGTTGGTTGACTGGAATCATACCGCCATACGCTCTTTCACAGGCGTCAAGGAATGCCTTGGTGAAGAGGAGCTCCTCTCCGTCCCTCCGAGGTGACAAGGCTGCAAGAAATCCATCCCTGCTTTCAATGAACAAATGATTGAGGATGCCGACAAGCAAATCCGGTTTGCTCAATCCAGAATCTGCAAAACTCACCAAGCTTCTGGAAATCCTCAAATCGGTCCTCCTTGAATGAATCGAGCAGGATGGGACTTGCCAAGCTCACGCAGTACTTGTCCCAGTCGAAGCCGCTGAAAAACTCCAAAAACAGGTACAGCACCTGTACCATAAAACCGTTCAAAACCGCATATTGTTTTTGACATGAAGAAGTTAATGGCAAAGATACCATGAATTGTGACCTCTTTTATCATTTCAAATCAGCCTCTAAAATATCAACTGAAGGGGGGGGGGGGGGGGGGGGGGAAGTAAGCTACATGGTACGACATGGCCTCTCCTTCATTCTCAAAGGCGGCTAAAACTAGTTCTAACGATCAGACCTCACCTGCAAGGGTCCCCGAATGGATGCATGGAATATGTGAAAGATGTAGAGCACTAACGTCTCCAAAGCATACGTTGACATGAGGTTGTTAGCCGCATCCAACAAGCGGCTCTCGTAATAGCACCATGCTTTCACGAGGATGATACTGCGCTTGAACAGATGATCGTCCCCAATCAATCTGTCAACCTTCACCATATCAACAACCGTGTCAACACATCTCCGAAAGGCAAAAACAAACGTTTGAAAGATGCTCAGAAGCATTCAAATTCACCGACCGATATGCAAAATCGAAGCAAGCTTCACTGAACGATGAATAGATTGTGAGCACACCTCTTCCAGGAAACAGAGAGTACACACTCCACCAAGCTGATCGAACGAAACGTCCACCAACAACTTGGCCACATAAATTTTCAGAAGCTTGATCTGAAACACAATTCACCATTCGTCACCAATTCTTCCAAACAATGCAAGCATTTCATTAAAACATTCACAAAGCAGCTCCTCACCTCCGCGTCCGGCACGCCCTGCACATCCGTGACGCGGAATTCCGCGTTCGGATTCCCGATCTCTTTCTGCAGCGCATTGCGCACGTCTTCGAACCATGTCCGCTTCGCCTCCGGAACCAAGCTCACAACGGTCAGATCTATGTCGCCATCGGGAAGGTACGTTTTCAAGGGCACAGACCCAAATCGCACCACCTGCAAGCAAGCAGCGAGGAACCCACTCTACTCAACGACGAGACACTCCACAACCAACAGCAATTGGCGGAGGCACACATTCCGCAAACTTACATCTAAATTGGCGCAGGACGATTTGATGAGGCTTTCGACGTAGTTGCGGATGGCCTCGCGCTGGGAGTACGACGCCGCGTTGGGCTGGATTGCAGCGATCAGCTGCGCCGCGCGCCCCTCCGCGCGCGCCCACCACTCATCGCCCTTCTCCTGCAACGTCGCCAACGCCGCGCGGAACGACTGCAACCCCTCCGCAGACAACCCAGAATCGCCCATACAACCCCAATCTCTCCTCCAAAAACTCCACCAGATTACTACCACACCATCAACAAAATCCCAACTGCATCCTCACCTCCAACAACCTACACTCTCTCAGTCTCTCTTCCTAGATCAAATCTAAGACGACAATCAAAATTGTAACGTGAAACCCTAGATCAATAGCAGGAGCGGCGGAGTGATCAGGCGGAATGAAAGCAGTGGCACGATCAACGTGGGCATTTGTAGGAAACTGGAGGCGTGCGACGACTCGGGCGCGTCGTCGGAGGCAGTTGTGCGATTTTGTCGCCGCTCGCATTGGCAGACAGATCGAGACCCCGTATGTACTGCGTTTGACTAGTTTGCACTGCGACTGTTGCAAAGTGAAAGGCGATGAGCAGGAGTGAGGAGGAGAAAGTGAAAGACAGAAACTCTACGACTACTACTACTGCTCACGGATCTCATCACGTCACGCAACTGGTCGACTACAATTGGGTAACCGGAGGCGATTTCGTTAACTGCTTCGTTAAGTAAGCGTCTTAACCTAACTAACTCAGGCGTGAGCGAGTGTCTGTTTTTGGTCTTCTTCGTCGTCTTAGGTTTTTCAGGTTGTGGCGATTGAGTTGTGGGCATTCTTGACGTGTGATAAGGTTTTCCGATTCTGGGTTCAAAATAAGATGCTGCGATTCTTCGACAAACCCTAACCTGACGAGATGTCGAAGGGGAGGTTGGAGGTCGAGAGGCAGAAGCGGGACAAGTATCTGCAGCGGAGAGTGCAGGAAACGCTGTGTCTCTCGCCGCCTCCGCAGCCCGACGTACGATGTCTTCTTCTTCGTCCTCTTGAATGCGCAATTGGTTGTGATGCATGTGCTTGCGGAGCTCACGTTGCCTCTATTGTTCTTGGCAGAGATGTGCTCATGGGGCATGTCCAGTCTCCTCGGAGCAGCTGAAAGCGCAGTCGCGCGCGTATCAGGAGAAGTTGCGCCTCAACCGCATTTTGCAGGTTTGTTTTCTTGATCAGTTTGTTTGTCGATCAGTCCGC
This sequence comes from Bryoerythrophyllum caledonicum, assembly GCA_963971425.1. NCBI lineage: Eukaryota > Viridiplantae > Streptophyta > Bryopsida > Pottiales > Pottiaceae > Bryoerythrophyllum > Bryoerythrophyllum caledonicum. Next base: position 19,201,024 of record OZ020526.1, on the reverse strand, counting down.
ATTTGGTAGGTTGGTTTGTCGATCAGTCGCATTTGTAGGTTCGTTCGTCGATCAGTCCCATTTTGCATGTTTGTTTGTGGATCAGTCACATTTTGTAGGGTTTGTTTCTCGATTAGTCGCATTATTCGCAGGTTTGCTTGTCGATCAGTCACATTTTCCAGTTTTTGGTGATGGTGTTTTAGCCCAGGAACGGTCATGTTTAGGTTTACTGGGATTTATTCCTGAGATGGTGGTCGTGATGTTGTCGCAACAGGTGCGAGCTCAGGAGATGCTGTTTGCTTCAAAGCGCATTGCAGAGTTTCGCGACCGGAAGACGAAAGACAGCAAGATGCTTATCAACCATCTCAAGGTATCAATAATATTTTCTTCTGCCTTCGGACATTCTGTGTCTCCATGATTCGTGTATCAGAATATACGGTACCTGGCACTCCCTTCGTTTCTTTTTTTTGTTTTACCTCGCTCCACCATGGCTACGGATATTATTTGCTCACGAGCTCTGGATTCAAGGAGTTTAGGAGGTTTGGAGCAAAGATCAGCGGCGCCGCATTGCCAGTTTGGAAGAAGAGTATGCCAATGCGTGCCAGAGCATTGGGCTCAGCCATGACGCTGCGCAGCTGGTCGAGCGCAACAAGGTAATTTATTGCTTCTCCACCCATCAGCGCTACTGCTTTCCTGCAAACTTCAGAGTCAGTTTGACAGCATCCAAATGATTGCAACATAAAACGTGTGTTGTGTGGTTTGCAGGCAGCGAAGGAAGAGTTGATGGCGAGGCAGGCGGAGGAGGGCCGCTACTGGGACACCCTGCGATTTGAGGAGGCCATGCAGAAGGTGCAGTATCACACCTTGATGTTATGCATATAACCACTCACACTCACTCAACTATGAACGAAAATAACAACATGTTGAAGTTTCTCGCATCTGACACTCTGGGAATTCCTACAAATGTGTCCTCAAGGAACGAGAGCAAAAAGAACGAAGAGAGAGAGGCGAGTCGGCGTCAACGCTGCGAAGAAAGATAGTTGAGAGTGTGTCCAGCATTGAGCGCAGCTTTGCTCGCCGCTACAATTGTGGAGCCAAACCGAAACCACCACAGGAGAAACATGCATATGGTAAAAAAATAAGATGAACGAAAAATCATGAAAAACTCGCACATAGTAACAGAAATAAAATGGACGAAAAATCACTAAAAACTTGACATATTACGAATAATTTGAGTTTGTTTAGAATTGACCTTCATCGTTGTCTGTTTCAGGTTGCTCTCAATCGGTGAACCCTCCAGTGACGCACGACACAACACGAGAGAAAGTTTACACCAAGCTTGCGGGAACTCCCATCGACTTCAAGGACACATACCTTCATTCCCGGTTTGATATCCTGCAAGACCGCACCAACCGGCCTTCTTCTGCAGTTGTCAATTGCCCGGAGCAGGAGGAGATCGATGCTTGGCGTGCTGCTGACGCCCAACGGGAGAGCAACCGGTGCGAAAGAGCGCGCCAGATTGAGCTCGAAAGGCTCTACAATGAGCGCAAGCTCGAACGAGGAAGCGCTGCAGCTGCCAAGCTGCTCAACGATCAGGTATTACACTAAAATCACCTGAAGTTTTAATAGATACTAACATTTTGACCAATTAAAATCACCTCTAAATAGTTCTCAACTGATCAGCCTAAAGGAGAGAACGGCAGCTAATATTCATGGCAGTCTATGCAAACTCTTTCTTCACTTTCAAGGACGGTTACTTTTGACTCGAGTTTAGAGACCACCAAGCTCTTCTATTGATCTAATAACTATGTAGAGGGAGGAAAGAGTAGTAAAAAGAGGAGTGTCTACTCAAATTTTGGGTGACTTTTCAAGTATCAGAAAATATCTGGACTTTATGTTGGTTTATTGAGATGAAGCGTTTTGGGATGTTAATAGAGGATTGCACTGCTGGAGCAAGAAGTGGAGGAGGCGTTCAAGGAAGAAGAGCGTGAGCAGGAACGCTTGCATGCCGTCACTGGCATTTGCAAGCGGGCAACGATGGCTGGCCAACAGAGACGACCCGTATACAGCAAGCACAAGATCTCGAACCCTCTCTCCTGCCCAGGTACATCCCCAGCAAATGCTTGCGAGGTTGAAACATTATCTTGAACGAATTCTAGTAGGAAGTTAAATGAAAAAGTGGTAACTCTTGAACCATGGTCAAAATAATGCTTAACCGCTTGCGCACTTGTAATTCATCTACCTCCATGGAGTATCCTTCCCTTGCACTGTTGAGAAGCCTGAAAATTTGGCAATGGACGATTAGTATCTTGCCCTTTCAACGTCACTAGAACTTTACCTGGAATATCTCCCTCTCAATCTGTTGTCCCATGTACTGGGCCAAGTACGAGAGAAAATTTCCACCATTTAACACAGATCATGTGTTTAAACTCGCGGCCTTGAGGGCAGATGCATGGAAGTCCGTGGTCTTCTGAAGTTGAATTGACAGTCTAGAGTAATAGGACAAACCTACCCCTTAGAGCGGAAAAAGTTTTCAGATACCATCCTTATCAAGCTGTCTTTGGCCTGGAAGTAGAGAGCCTTTTATTGGCGCATAGTGAATCCGGGTGGCTCTTCACCTGGAGTTCCCACATTACGGATGACTAAACTGTGGGGTTGTTGTGGGGTGCCGTCTGCAGGTTTGCCACACACCAGCCTCACATGCTCCAGGTGTAGGAGTTACTTAGGGTCAACTCCACTTCCGCCCAAGCCAGTTGAAAAAGAACCATCCCCAGATTCATTAATTATCAATTGCGAACCTGATGGTGAAACAGGGTTTAACATCTCGGTATGTCCTGGGAAGAGTGGTCCTGGGAGTGGTAGGAGTGTCCATGACCCACCAGTCTCCAAGCCTGATCAGTAGTGAGATCATTGTTATTACCCTCAATAGGTACTAGACTTCAGAGTCGGCTCTCCTCTGAGAATGTAGGTACCCTCGATCATAGCTTCTTCTATTTTCTGCACTTGACTGAGCCACTCCATCTTCAACTTACCTCTTTATTCCTTTATGGTGCAGATTCAGTGAGTCCAGAAAATGATTCACAAGAACGGCCACCCGAGAATCATCCGGCGAATAGGAAGCCGAAATCATTTCAAGATCAAATCGAGTTGAAAATTGACGTACAGGGGAAGAAAATCCAATTGGCTGATCTTGTGTCTTCGCAAGCACATCAACAGAAAGAGGTGGAGTTCAGTGGCAGCACTCGAAAATCAGCTGATGGAAGGTTAATGCATTCTGAAGGAAGAGCCGAAGGGTTGATTCTGGAACCTGGGGTCTCAAAGTCGTTGCCACATTATCCAGTGCAGACTAAGAGAAAGGGAATATCACCCATCCGGGCTTCCTGTGAGGAAGGTAACGTGATGAAACAGCCGCGTGTGAAGTCTCCCAACAAGTGCCTTATGCTGAAGCAGAATTCCGACGGGAGTGACAGAACCGGGAAACGCCTCTTCCATGTTGGAGAGGAGGCTGCAGGTCCGGGAAGCAGATGGAGGTTAAGGGAGAAGGAAAGAGATAATGAGAGCTGGATCAAGGACCTGACGGAGAAGGCGTCCCCAGGTAAAACCCGGTATCACATGGAGTTGGTCCGAGAGGCTGCCGAGGTGGAGAAGGAAGTGGAAGAGTTCTACAAAGGCAACAAAAGACGTCCAGTTCCGCAAAAGAGTCCATCGCAAAGGAGCGTTGAAAATGGTGAATCACAAAGATCTCAACGCGTTGAGAATGGCGAGACACAAAGGTCTCAACGTGATGCGTCCCGGCCTCCGTTTATAGCGTCTGGAACGATTGGGTACAAGAAAGTCCTCACGGTCCCACTCATCTCTCGGACGGCATCCAGGCCTTCCAGTGAACCTGCCTTAGAGAAGACAAGCAGTGTGAGGGAGAGTCTCAAACCGCTGACAAAAGGGCTAGGTCTGGAAAACTTGGATGCAGATGAGCATGTATCTCCCATTAGACGTCCATCATCTGGAATCAACAACAATGGTATGGAGACGAGCAGAAGCTGGTCTCATCCTTTACGTCCTCATTCTGGGCCTCCAAAAGGATTGAAAACTGTTATTAGTGCAAAGTGCGCAGAGCACTCAAGTGATGACTCAGGACTCTTGAACGATTCGGCTCCAAAACGAGATCCTGCATCTCCGAGAAACAGGAACAAAGATATTAGGTCTAGGTTTGAGACATGGAATGCTTCAGCCGGTAACGGCAACGGCAGCGAGGTAAATCACTGGTTGTTGTTTTTATATTCAGAAAACATAATATCAGGTGTGACTGCTTCAGTACTATGCTATATGGAGTTGGTGAAGGCTTTATGTTATCAACCTTAAGGACATCCATGCTTGCAGTTAATTTTCGAGATTGGGAAACCAAAAGTAGAGAACGCAAGGAAGGGCAACGGTCCGGAGAAACGTGTCCAGGAGCCGAAACTGAGACACAAGGCAGTTTGGAAGAGCTACATGGATGAGAAAAAACAGAATAGCAGAAAGAACCTTGAGACTCCTCTCACGGCTAAGTCAGAACCGTCCTCCCCACCGGCTCGAATGGAAAGAGTTATCAGCTCAAGAGCCAAGAGGCAGACGGATCTGCAGGAAGTAGGATTTGAACAGCCATTGGTCATCCCGAATTGCCATACTCCCGCAGCCAGTGTGAAAAGTCTACCCATTTCGAGGCCGAGAAACGGCAGGGACAAGTCTGTTCCGCGTTCGTGGAAGTATTCACAAGAAAGTTCTAAGAGAATTGAAGTGGAGGCTTCGGAAAATACCAGCACAAAGACCAAGTCCCTTTCCAATCGGTTTCACTCTCCAGTTACTCAAGTATGCGCAAGTGCATTTGGCAACATTTGAGTCGTTTTGCTTCCCATGTTGATATTGAAGTTCATTCCATTGCTTTTTCACAGGTACCTCGAGACACAAGTCCTCTAAGAAAGAACAGGAAGGTGGTGACATTACATCCCAGTGGAAACTTGGCAGAGAAAGCAGGAAGTGCAAGGAAAGATGGTAGTCCTAGTAACGTTGCTGACACGCTCCTAAGTGCTTGGAAAACTGGGAAGTTTCAAGAGGATTACGTAAAAGCCATGAAGCGAGCGAAAGAAATTACCAGTGGATCAAGCTCCTCTGGAATCTCCAAAATCTTCTCGGACCGAAAGTCCAGCAAGCCCTGGTTGTCTAGGTCGCCGTTCAAAAGAAGCGCAGACGGAGAAGTAAACGAGGTATCCCTGAACCAGAGAAGCGTCTCTGCTAACCCCAGGGCAGATTATAAAAGTCCTATGAATCGCTCTCGCAACAAGCCTTCATCGTTAAGTAGTCCAGAACGGATGGTGGATGATCTGGGACAAAGTCATAGAAGCGGTTCTGCACATCCCAAGGCCAGGAACAGAAGTCCCATGAGCCGCTCTCATGCTACGACTATGTTATCGCCAAAACGGACGAATTGGACCAGCCAAACACTCTGGGGTCCAGAGAGCAGCAAGTCTTCACCTGTGAAGATCAAAGCTGGGAAAGGGGAAACTTCTAAAGACCCGTGGGAGGGACAATCTCTAGACTTTGTGCTTGGATCACTTGCAGAGCAGGTGTGTAAATTTCTACTTGCAGTAATACATTGTCCATCATCACTCATAACTGCTACCGTCTCAAGGACATCGGAAATACTGACTCGTCACTGGCATAAGAGTGAAGATACAGGCTCTTGCTGGTTGAATTCAGTGTCTTCTCCTGAACATGCAGGTAAGGGAGCTTGATGAGCGCCTACGTAGCGCCACAGTGTCGTCACCGGCTTTGAGCTCTTCTTCAAGCATCAGCAGAGAGGTGTATGGAAATAGAGAGAAGCACATCCCAGACCAACCCAACTTCAGACTCCCAGACAAGCTAAATTACGAGGTAAATGTGGACTCCGATGCCCTTGTCGGCTCCAACCGTTTGTCCTTGCAGTGTTCATTTGCATGTGTTGCTACAACCTGTAAACCTTCTTTGCATGTGTTGCTACATCCTGATCCTTGGCGGTCACATCCTTCATCTAACCGTCCCTCTTTAGCGTAGCTGAGAGAGTGAACAAGGTTTTCAGACCCATTTTGTTGCGAAAGCAAATTCACCCCTTAATCTCATTTCGAAAGATCCAGAACCCAAGTGTTTTTTTTTGTTTTGTTGTGTAGGACCGTGGTAGCCCATCTTCCACAAGCGCAACCTCGTCTCCAGAGAGAATTTGTGTCCAAGCAGCCAGATACATTTCAAGGGGTTACACAGGAAGTCAGAAGGATTCTATATACAAGGCAGCAAAAAGGCCGGCCTCAACGACGTACATGGACGAGCTGAAAGCGTTACTGAAAGAGATCAGTAGTGATAACCCAAGCCCACCGAGAAGAAACCATGTCTGCAGCAACGGTCGAAGAGTGGAGAGCGAAAGCAAACGGCACAAGGTACAGGATACTGCGAGGAAGACTGAGTCGCTGCACAAGAATGGCATCACACGGCCAAAAGTCAAGGCTGAGCTAGAATCTGATTTTACGTCGTCCACTTCAGCCAACACTTCGAGGCCATGCTCTGTAGCATCTCAAAGAGACCCACGTGAGACGAGGCAGAGGATGTCACCTGTAGTTGGAAACTGCAGGGCAAGCTCCAGAGGACGGGTGATACGTGATGCGTTCCATGCAAACGGTAACGGAAAGCTGCAGGGTGAAAGGGAAAGAGCCTCAGATCGTGTCTATGAACGGAGAAGCGTCCCTCAAGAGAACGGCTTCAGAGAAGACAATGGAATAAGACGAGTCATGGAGAAGAGATTAGTGCAGAGTGGTCGGACTCAACCACAGGTTGCAGAAAGCGTTTACAGGGACGTTCAAGAGAGGCCAGTGCAAATTCAAGAGAGGTTTGAGAAGCGAACCGTCGAGGTCCGGAGCTGCGCTCCCCAGCACGTTCTGCACAATGGTCACACAGTAGTCAGAGAGCAGTTGGTCAAGGAAGTAGTTGAGAATGGGTTGCCTTCCCCGGAGATGAATGGCCATAACAGCCTAAGGAGAATTTCAGATCGAGAACAGAAGGAAGCAAATGGCGAAGTGACTCCAGTTAAGCAGAAAAGGAATGATGAGGCTCCTCAACGGACCCTTTCAAATGGCAAGTTTGCTAGCAACGGAAATGGCGAAAGAGGATCTGCTCAACCTCGAGGGCCTGCTGCACATCCTACCAGCAATGGACACAAAATGACCACGGACAAAAGACCTACTCAGCAGATGCAAGACCAAACTAGCGATTATGCACTTTCGAATGGAGGCGAGAAATTGAAAAGCCGGCAACTAGGTTGGGACATCAACCTTGTATAATTCCATTCTAGCATGATAGGAAGAGTCCCAGAAGAGTAAGAGAATTGAACCTTTTGAATGTGCATGGCCTTGACCGTTGTCTAACAAACTGGTCGTTGATCTTGCTGACAAACTCACCTTGTTTACAGAGAGTCCACTATGGGGAGAGGGTTCCCCACATTGTTCTGCAAGTTGGAGAAAGGGAGCTGTGAATCGGGATGAGATAGAAGACCGAATGCTCCTCTCTGGATCCGTAGACTTCTCTCCGTGGAACACTGAGAAGCTTCCAGACATCGGAACCCCTCAAACTGCGAGGGAGAACAGGACGACTCGCAGCAAGTCTCCTCCAATCGCTGAGGATACCACTGGCAACGGAAGCTTGTCACCCAAGTTCCAGAGGTGATCTCCGATTCACTCTTTTGGCCTTTCTCTATATTCCTCTATATTGCCTCTTTGGTAAAATTCATGAGACTGGAATTTCAATTGAGCACTGACTAGATCTTTGACGAGTGAAACTGTCAGGGCTAAGTTGCCTCCTAAGCTTAACAAACCATTTGGTCAGAGGCCTGTACGCAAAGATGCGCAGCCCAATGGCGAAGCCTTGTTCCACCCAAACCCGGCTCCTGTTCGAGAAACCACACCTAAAAGCCAGGCCCGTCCGAATTTGAAGAAACCAAAACCAGTACCCCGGGGTATCGATACCATCTGGTCCCTGAACGACCAAGATGTTGCTCTCAAACCATCTGCTGCCCAGAATGCTGTTCCTCCAACTCTAAGGAAAAGCACTCCAGCAAAGCGAAGAACAGCATCTGTACCCAGGGCCCGGCTGATGAAGGAACAGACGTCGAGTTCAGAAGAGGTCCCTGACTCAACTTCAAAGAGCTCTCACGACGACAACTATCTGCCTGTCATCATGGCCAAGGACCCAGAAAGTCGCCAGAGGGTTATTGAAAGGCGGAAGAAAGCACTCCAGCTTGACATGGTAACCACCTATAACTCTTCAGTAATGTAGTCATACCTCTCTAAGCACTTTCAGAATGCTATTGATTCATGAGGTGCTTGTCCGAGGTGTGTTCAGGAACATCGACAAAGGCTGGCGCGCAACTCAAGACCGACTTCAGCAAGGAGTTCCGCCTAACACAATCAGCTGGAGCGCTGGACAGGTTTATTCACTTATGGCGTCTTTGAGGACCACTCTTTCTGATACAGTGTAGCGTCTTGCTGCGAGTTTGATATTTTGGTAGGTTCCTAATTTGGTACTCCCTCTGTTTCACAATAAAACCATGGTTTCTGCATAAACTCCGTGCCACAATAAAACCATGGTTTCGTTATTACCACTACTCATGCCTATCATTCACGGCTAACAACGCCTCCGCACCCAAACGGACCTCCTCCGGGCATGAGAAAGACGTCGGCAAGACATCATGGCGAAGCAACACGGCTTTAGCCATATGAGGAATCTTGTATCGATTTCCTCCGCCACACTTCATGCATTCTATCATACATCCTTGCCATGTCAGAAAAATATTCGTGAGCTTTTGCCAGTGCAGATCCTGGAAAGTATTCGTGAGCTTTTGCCAGTGCAGATCCTGGAAAGCACTGATGGTAGTTGAAATCAAGTCATTAGTCTCCTTTTGATGGACCTGGTGCTGCAACGATTGAATTGCCCTGAAGAATCCTAGGTCAAGGACATTCATGTCCGGGCTGTTAGGAGGCTGCGACACCAATTCAATGACTCGTCCATCTTTAGAGAGTTCCGCTTCTACAGCCGGGTCATCACTGGAAACATGGGGACGGGCGTTGTCTTGCTGGATTTTGATGGTGTTTGTGTATTTGCCATGCCAACCTCGCGGAAACCTCTCCCTCACTGCCAGTAGCACATTATTGATCAACATTTTGCGGATCTCCTCCTTGTTGATAGACTCGATACATTTTGTCACCATTGTACCACGCTGACGATTTTTACTGCTGCGTTTAGCTGGTTCTTGATAGACAAACGGTCACACACCAAGCTTGCCGTCGAAGAACTGATTCTTGACGGTGTCGTGGCGAGGTGCCGCGACTGCACACATGAACATCACCTTAGTAATGAACCGTTTACTTTTTTGCCGTTCGGTGTGGAGGTTCTTCGCTAGGGGCCAGCAAGAAACAGGCAGTTTGCTCCGTGATGTAGAACCACTTCTCGTCAATGTGGACTTGATCCATCATGTCCTGGAATTCGTTTTGATTGTCTGGGTTCAACATCTTCAAACAAAATCAGAGGCGCTCAATTTTGTTTTCTTCAGTCAAGAACGGCTTAATTGCATTAGAGTGTCTCTTGATCCGGCCATCCTTGATGGCCCGATGGATAGTTGAAGTAGAGAGACCCATACCTGAAGCGAGCGCTCGAACATTTTTTCGATTCACCAAAGGAATTGATTTGATGACGTCCAAGTCGATTTCCTTCTTCTTGCGACCCGAGCGGCCACGTTTACACGCCATCACATCTATGCAAACGCTACCGTCAGCTTTGGATTCCACCGCACGCTTCCAAATGCACGAGACGGTTGCACACGTGACGCCGAACATGCTCGCAGTGCTCGATAAGGCGCCTCGCTTGAGCTTCATCTCTTGTTGGTCGCCTTTGACTCGAGTGAGCAGGTATTCCTCCAACGCACGCCAAGCGTCTGCCGTCAGGTTGGGCTTCATCTTCCGATTGGAGGGAGATTCGATCTCTGGATGCACACGAATGGCACTTCCAGCATCATTGAGACAATTCATGTGGACTTCTCTGTCAACCACAATTTCCTCATGAACATGTGACATTGGCACAGGCAAAACGATTCACACACTCAATGTCTTGATTACGAGTTGCAACTCTCTCGATCTTCTCACGATCTGCCGAGGTACTCACTCACTCTCATTTCCAACCTTTGAAGTAGCAGGCCTTAACTATGGCACTCCACCTGATCACAACTTTGTAATTCAAGGTGATGTATCAAGCTTTGTATATCAGTGACGAACGGTCTACTTGCTGATCGACACAAGCTCCCAATTTTCGGCAACTCGTTGTTTGCTTTTCGGCAACTCGTTACTCCTTACTCGTTACTGCTACTCGGAGTACTTGAAAAGCGCACGTTATTTGAAAAGCGTGTTTTCTAAAAACTCCTTGAAAAACACCGATTACATATATTAAATGCGCTTAAAAGCACCGATTATATTAAATGCGTTTGAAAAGCGCGTTATGAGGTTAAAAAGCGCATTGCGGTGAAAAACGGGTCACTATTCTTAATCTCGCTCTGAAATAGAAACCACGGTTTTATTGTGAAATAGAGGGAGTAGGTTCCTTTTTTTTTTTAAATCTATTTTTTTAAATATTTTTTATACTTGATTGTCCCTGATAAGAAGTTCATAGAAAAAATTAAAAAGATTCAGATTTGTTATATGACACAGTTATTAGCCTTCGAAGTCAAATTGGGGACTTTGGGCACCTCCATTACTTTTGCTAGAAGTTTCTATTGACATTGAGACTTTTCATACATATAGAGAATATTACCTTCTTTGAAGATGTTAAAAAATTCCTTGTCTTTAGTGTAAAAAAACATTTTAACACGAGTCAAACATTTTCACACATTGTTGGGCAAGGTAGCAAAAAAACTTCTCTTTTTCTACATATAACCTAGAGATCTTCATATTTTTCACTTTTTATTTTTTTGACAACTATATGTGGTGAAAAACTTCTTATTGGCCTTTTGGATTATCAATCTTAAACATATTAAATTCACAAAAAATTAAAACGTGAATTGGCAATTTTTGAACCTCCACTCCTTGCACACTTGTTTTGAATATGTTATACCCCTTATCTACCTCTAAACATTGGTGTACAAGGAACCAACATCATGCTTAACACAATGCTTATCACTAAAATTAATTCCACCATCCCAAATTTTTGATTAAATTGTCCTATTAATTTCAAATGGTAACGTTGGGTATACATTAATTATTTCATTTTTTTGTTTTAGAAGATTTATTGGGATGTGGAACTTGGAATGGATATAAATTAGAAAAGTTCAATTTATACATTTGAATATGGTGAACAGAATTTGAAAAGTCAAGTTTTAGTACTTGAATTTTTAACTCAATTCATCATATCTTGACTTCACTATATACTTCATTATATCTTGACTAAATCAAATATCTTGAGCCTTAAAATCAATAATTTTCTAATCTTATATATATATATATATATATATATATATATATATATATATATATATTAGTATGTTTTTCCATAATGCATATAATCTGTTGCGCTCCTTGCCGTAGTTCTCCCTTGGATATCATATTGCCTTCCTCAAAATAAAATTGCTTTCCTGAGTAAATGGCTATTTTCTATACCCCTAGTCATTGCAAGTTCATTTTTTTAATCCTAAATATCTCCACTAATTGTAAATTTGGGGTGTGCAATGATCTAACACAACATAGATCCATAACTTAGATCATAGATCATAGATTTATAACATGTGTAGTAGAAACATATGTCATTATCTTGAGTCAAAGTACGCTGACTTTGTCCGCGCAAGGAAGAAGAAAACCATATTGCACTCTTCAAATGTATGTAGCTTACAATCCATGTGGTCAAAGTATATGACATTGTTTGAGTGCCATCTTGTAGTATTGGACTTGAAGATCCTACTGTTGAAAAAATATAAAGTTATTTCTATTAATTATGCAACGTTACAATTTATGACATTTCTCTAAATAAATTATTGTAGATGAGTAATATTAAAACTTTTGTAGAGATACAATCCCCCCCTTAATCCGCTTCAACCACAATATCCAACATCACCACCACATATACTAAAAAATCCCCATAATATGTCCGTTATACGCAATAGTAGACCACAAACATAGAAAATACATCGACTCTAATGACATCAAAATAGAAGATACCTCGTTTATTTGCTAATGGAAAATTTAAGAAAATACATACCAAAAATGGCACCTACAACGCGCCCTATTCTTATGGCACAACCCTATTACCTCAACACACTGCATAACATGTTTCAAAAATACTACCAAAAAGAACACATATGATTCTAACAAAATATCATACAAACAACCACCCCCAAGAGCAAAGTAGAGATACAAGGTCCCTTTAGCCTCCCTCACAAATACCCCTAACAAACATCTCCACGTTGAATGCAACCCACATAAAGACATCGGAACACAAAAGAGTATCATTCACATTCAACAAAACAAAGCACACATCTACGAAAATAATGAAAACATTTAACAACCATCTCCACTGCCCGACTAGAATGGTTGTAGAAACAATATCAACTGGAAATAAATAATCCAAAAAACTTAGAACAAAAAATCCAACCATTCAAAATTGAAATTGTCTGGCTATACCGAAGATACAAATACAGAATACCCAAATTGGACCCCCTTAAACAAGCACACTATTTGATACTAACAATAATACTCAATTTTCTTACAACATATTGTATCCAACACTCATGAGGTTTGCTTATTTGAGGCATATACAATAACATACAACGAACCTGCTATACCAACAGAACTAATCAAGCTAAAAATAGAAAAATCAACACTACAAATAATGTGTATACACCATCAAGACACCAACATAGGCTCCCAAACAAACCTGGATCAAGTCAAACTAGTAATCAACACCCTAAATATAAAGCAAGTCTACACCATTCTTGCCCCACCAATGCCAACAAACATTGTGGTCAACCGCAACAAACAATGGTCAAAGTTTAAATATCCAAACTCTAATCAAACGTCCACAATCCACATAGCACCACTCTCAAATTACAATACAAAATTTCCCTTCAAATTCAACCCCAAGCACTGCTACTACACAGATGGATCATTTAACCCCTAAAGGACCACGACCACTTTCACTCTAAAACCAGTCCAAAACTGCCACTGCCAAAAAGAGACTTTAAAATCACATTTTTAAAGTGAATTTTGGATTTTCAACCGTAAGATCTTAAAATGGACTTCTATATAAACATGCCGTAAAATCTTGGTTACGATCCACCACACGGATTGATAGATTTTAGTGTATAAAGTCAAAACCATGGTTCATTTTCTTCCCTGCGTTGAGTAGATTAGCAGACTTTGACTTCACTTTGTATCAAATTTTTGCATTGTACAAGGTCTAAATCTTTTACCATTTTCTTAAGCATGATGTTGTTACCCAACACACCAATTTTTAGAGGTAAAAAAGGGGGGTAGCATATTCAAAACAAGTGTGCAAGGAGTGGAGGTTCAAAAATTGTCATTTCACGTTTTATTTTTTTGTGAACAACGTATGTATTCAAATGATAATCCAAACGGTCAATAAGAAGGTTTTCAACACATATTGTTGTTGAAAAAATAAAAAGTGAAAAATATGAAGATCTCTAGGTTTTATGTAGAAAAGATGAATTTTTTTTCCCCCGTTGCCCGAAAATGTGTGAAAATGTTTGACTTGGAATAAAATGCCTTTTTACACTAAAGACAAGATTTTTTTTGAAAATTTCCAAAAAAGGAAATATTCTTTATATGTGTGAAAAATCTCAATGTCAATAGAAACTTTTGTCAAAAAATTTAGAGGTGCCCGGAGTTCCCACTTTTGGCTTTAAGTGGTACTAACTTTCAAACCACAAATCCAAAAAAAAAAATTTAAAAATCTCCACAAAGCTCTTATCAGATCCTATCTTGAAAAAAAAATTCAATTGAAAAGGATTTTTTTTTGAATTGTAGGTACATGCCCAAAATCCAAAATGACCCCGAGGCAACGTTTGGTCCCTTAGGGGTTAAAGAACCATAAGAAGTAAGCCCTCGTAACTGGCATAGAGAAAAAGTAGGTTATGGTATATGCAACTCATAAAAAGAAATCGAATTTGTCAAACAACTACAGTCAGCTCCTTTTACAACATCATCCCTGTTGGGTCTCCCCGTTATATATAGAGCTGCTATATTGAACTCTTGTTATAATGGAAAGGGTGGGTCAAGGCTGTTACATGGGAATGTTGGACAAATGGTTCTATTAAAGGATGACATCACATGATGATGGTACAAGTAATCTCCATAAGATGCACAAGAGTAGAGAGGTTTGTCAGACATAGATGCAAAAATAAAAACAACCTAGCAATGAGTTCACACCATGGTGACCACAATTAATTTTCAATTTGTGGCATGTTTCATGTCAATTGTGTGTGCACCATGGTGACCACATTGTAGTTAATTTCTTGTTTGTGGCATGTTTCTTGTTTTTACTGCTTCATTATATTAATTTCCTTCTGCATTTGTTTTTGAGTAGTTTGGCACTGAGTGACAAGCATGTAACTTCAACCACAGTGCATACCATTTGAGTTAAAAATCACAAACACAAGAGCAGATGATGGGCATGTAATTATACTACACCGTTCCCTGAATATAGTGTAGACTAGACTATTTGAAATTTCCTACACTAATTTCATTAAACGCAAATTAAAGTGGTCCACTTCAATTTTCCATCCACATCAAATCATGTCCATTAGAAATAGTGTGGCTTGTTTCAAAATAAAAGACACGGGAATTGATGTGGATAAGTTTTTACAATTTGTATCCTAAAACCAAAATTATAATATAATAACATAATAATAACATAATAACATAATAACATAATAACATAATAAAATAATAACATAATAATATAATAACATAATAAAATAATATAACATAATAATATAATAACACAATAATATTATTTTATAACATAAGAATATAAATATAATATTATAATATAATATAACAGAATATAATATTAACATAATAATATAACATAATAACATAATAATATAATAATAACATAATAATAACATATATGAATAACATAATAACATATATTATAATATTAATATTATATACAATAATAACATATATAATAATAACATATTAATAATATATTAATAACCAAAATTGATGTGGTCCACATCAATTTTCATCCAAAACTAGAATTGATGTGGTCCACCTCAATTTTCATCCACATTACCTATACCTCCACACTATATTCAGTGAACGGTGTAGTGATGGAGATGTAACTTAAGCAGTGATGGGCATGTAACTTAACCAATGGTGGCATGTAACCTAACCAATGGTGGCATGTAACTTAACCAATGGTGGGCATGTAACTTCAACCATAGCATACCATTGGGTTGAAAACAGAAACAAAAAGCAAAACATCAATAAACAAGAACATTGCCCATGCATGCATGTGAACGGATATTTAACAAAGTCTAGACAAAATCACCATTTGTGGACTGATTAGACTCTGAATTCTTATTAGCTGTCAGCCGATGCTTTTCTTCGTATGAAAATTTCAAACGGTCATAACTTACTCAAATTTTGTCCAAATGGAGCATATGAGGTGTTTTTTGACATCTACATTTTCTGTAGATGCCAAAAAAACATCTCATATGCTCCATTTGGATAGAAAAAGAGTGAATTAGACACTTTAGAAGATTATTGATAAGACGCTTTGGCAGCTCTCGGCTAGCAGCCGACCACTATTTTTGGACTTTCATTTGTCCATATTTTGATAAATATTGGTTTGTGTCCAAAGTTATGCAGAAATCACAATTTACCCCATAGTATCTACAATTGCTACAATGGTGTGCATTGTGCTTGACAAACTAATCAAGTGCTATTGTAGTGAGCATGGTAAAGTTACATGGTGTAATAGTGTGTAGTGTGCCCCCATTTGAAGTACCTTTAGAAACATCAATACCATAGCTATCGAATGCGCCATGTCCATTCTCCTCCATGAAAGAAGATTAGAAAACAATCATCCCCTACCCAAGCCACAAAACTCATAAATTGATTATAATCATGTACCCATGGCTCGCTTTGAGCCTCTTTTCTATAGGGTCTACCCTCGAGAGAGGGAAGTAGTCCCGTACTACTAATCCTTTTTCCAATGGGCATCGCCTTAGTGGTCAAACAAATAGACACTTTATTCACAATAGTCCCATTTGGAGGCTAGTGTTCTTCATTCTTTCTTACAATTTCTTTTAAAACTTATCATTTGCTTTAAAATTTATATTTACAATTCTTGAAATTTTGTACAAAGATTCAAAAAGAGAAGAGCTACATGGGAATATGATCTTTATTTTCATTGGACCTATGGAAAAAAGTTATATCATCTTGAAGGAAAACTTCTCAAGTGTTGGCTCATTGAGTAACTAAGTTTTCTTTGTTATGACACTCTATTGAGTGTGAGATTTTCAATACTAGCAAGTAAATTATATTATTTCCATTCATAATGTCCAAAATTATTTCTTGTCTTTAGTGATAAATAACATTTGAGCTGAAGTCAAACATTTTACACATTGTCACATATTGTCAAGCACTGTACATTGTCAGCCAAAGAACTTCTTCCAGAGAGAACTTAGAGGTCACACAACAATATGTACCTTGTTATTGACTATTTGGAGTATCATTCTAAAACCTTTTTAGTTCACAAAAATAAAACGTGAATTGTTAATTTTTGATCCTCCAGTCCTTTGCACAATTGTTTTAATGATGCTACACCCTTTCTCTACCTCTAATTATTGGTGTACAAGGAAGTAATACCATGTTAAACATGATGGTAAAGAATTGAGTTTGTGTACATTAAATGAAATTTGACTGCTCGGATTGAATGATTCTAGTGCATAAAGTAGAGAAAACGGTTAATTTTCTTCCCTATGTTGAGTGGATCATCAACCATTGACTTCACTTGGTGTCAAAGTTTTGCACTACACAAGGTCTGAATTTCTACCATCATGTTAAGCATGATATTAGTTCCTCGTACACCAATTTTTAGAAGTAGAAAAGGGTTGTAGCATATTCAATATGTTTGTGCAAGGAGTGGAGGTTCAAAATTTACCAATTCACACTATATTTTTTTGTGAACTAAATATGTTACAAAAATGAGAATCCAAATGGTCAATAAGAAGGTTTACACATCTTGTAGTAGGAAAAGTGAAAAATGAAAACGTTAAGATCTCTAGTTCCTATGTAGAAATGAAGAAGTGTTTTGGTGCCTTGCCCAATAATGAGTGACAATGTTTGAATTTTTTTGACTTGGATTGATGTGCTATTTTTCACTGAAGACAAGATATATTTTTTGACAATTTGGAAGAAAATAAATTAGTTGCTAGTAGTGAAAGTCTCACATTAAATAGGGTATCCTAGCAAAAAAATTTGGAGTTGCCTGACATGCCCGCTCTCAAGAAGTTTTGCTTTGAGATGGCATAACTTTTGCATCAAATGTCCAATTTAGGGGAAAATTTGTACTAGCAAAAAGCTTTTGGTTATGTCCATCTACCAAAAAAAATTCAAAGAATGTTGTTCTAAATTGACACCGTAGGAACCTGCCCAAACAAAGGGGTTCTTGGAAATTTAGGGGTTAATATCAAGTTAAGATGATTTCTAGCCACAATTGAGAAAGAAAAATGAATGTGCATGTTATACCAAGAATCTTAACCGCCTTTTGTGAACTAAGGTAGAGACATTGAATTTCAATCACTTAAGCCAATTGGGGACTCAAATGACATTGTATGTCAAAAACATTTATGTAGAAAGATGCAGAATTAGGAATGAAACTCAAAAAAAAAAAAATCAAATTTAATCAAAAAAATTTGAATTTGATATAGAATTCAGAAGCCCAAAAACCACCGGAGCCCATAATCAAACTGTAGAGTAGGTGAGATTTGGTGCCCTCCTTTGCCCCAATGCCAACAAGTGAGAGTGAGTAAAAGAGAGAAGACATGCCATGAATAACCAACTCATGGAGGTACCCAATGTTGATCACCCTTGTTCAACTTTTGAGGCAAGGCCACCAATGAGAGCTCAATTGAGGCGGAGCAACCCAAAATTGCACACTTCACGACCCAATACCGATAATGACCAGAGTTTTCAAATTTTGAGTTATCGGTTTCATGCACCATTTCATACATTTACCATTTTCATGCACCATGCCATGCATACTCTATTGATCGGAATTGGATGCCTCTACCGTACTTACAAAAAACCATAAGGCTATAATTAATTAAGAACACTCTACTTACCCAAATGAAGCACATCTCCAAAGATATAAAAACAATTCACCTATAACCCTACACAAGTTATGAAAGTATAAAAAAGGGGGGGTGATGCTTTCATCTCCGAAGAATGGCATGTGTCCGAACCTAATCCGGCCATGGCGAAGATCAGAAGGGAATGTTCGATTGCTGACCATCATCGTCTCCATCGCCATCTCCAATAACTGCAGTACGCCGCTTGTGTTCAACCGGTGACTTCCATCGCAGGAATGTCACCTACGAATCACCGAGACCATAACCTAGCTTCAAGGAATTCGACCAGCTCTCGTTAACGTGCCGCCGGAGCGCCATCGCTGAGAGCCTCGAACAAGAATCCTGGAAGTGCTCACATTTGCATCCGCATCACGCGCGACTGCGCCGGAACGTGGCACAAGCGCTCCAGAGTCCGCGTCACCGTCTCCATCGACGCGGCCGCCAGGCGCATCAGCTCCAGCAACAGTATCCAGTTCGCCATCACCAACCAAACCCCGGCCACAACACTACCAACGCTCGCTCGCTCACTCACTCACCATCGCTACCGACCTCTCACTGCAAGCTCGTGAGTGGGAGAATTACAGCTGCCGGCCTCAGACGTCGGGTGCGCGCACTACAGATCGATTCAGATAGTTGGGAAAAAGCTGGTGCTGTGTGTTGGTCGTCCACTAGATTTTCGGCCACTCTTCGTTGCAGTGCAGGGCTTCTCGGCTTCTGTTCCAAGCAAGCGCGTCGACAATACTATTCAACTTTCTCCGCCGGCCATCGTCGTGGAATCATATCCTTCTGTGGAGCATGCGTGCGTTTCTTCTGGTGCACGAGTGGAGCGAGGTACTTGCTGAAAACAAGTGGGCGATGAAACCTATGTGACTTTACTGCAGTAACTGGATCCGTGACTTTGGGTTGAAGGCCTAAACTTGCGCCTCCATTCCCAGGACTGCTTTTTGGAAACAGGGGTATTCCAAGTATTCCAAGGGCCGCTTCACACCTAACACCTGAGTCAAGAGTCCGACGGTTTCCACCAATGAGATTGCTTGAATGGCCAAAGTCCGGCCGAGTCTCAGCCTTCACATCAAAGGCCAAAGTCCAAAGGCCGTCGTCATCCAATGTGCCTGTATGACAGTACTTTTGGAGAGTTTTGGTGCCAAGGCAACCGACTCTCGAGCAAAACTTGGGTCGCCGTTTTTAGTCGACCCAAACTTCCTATGAGTCTGTCGATTTTTTCAATAAAGTAATCAAATTTTGACAAGGTCCAGACCGTTAGATGAAATAGGCCGAATTTTTTGGCTGATTTGTTTTTGCTCATTTTTTTGGGCACATTCTTATTGGCTCATTTTTTTGGTTGGGCTTTTTTGGCATTATGATATGGGGTTTGGACTTTGGACTTGGGCTTCGGGCTTCACACCACAACTGCCCAAAGGCTTCAATATATATATTTTAATGTATTTTTTTAATCCAAAAGTTTGGACTCTTGCCATAGTTTGGGCACAAATTTTGACGGACGGACTCTTAACTCGGCCTTGTGTGAAGCGGCCCTAAGAGCATGGCCACCGCATGCCCCAAGTACCACGCCAGCAAGTTCAGCGAGAGGATCCGCTCCTCAACACACCCCATTGCACACAATATCCATCACTCCAAATATGGAGTCCCTCCATGTACTTGTGATTTCACACAACTTTGGCGTGTGAATTTCAGTGACGCCATATATTTGGTCAACATGATCTGGTAGGAATATGCTCTCACACATGAGCAACAACAAATGGGCAATCAAGAGCAAATCAAGGGGGGTTCAGATGGAGAGGATGCAGTGGGGCAACTCCCACAATCCGCATGCCCGAGCCACCAACCGGCCCACCACCGCGGTCAGCTTCCTTTGTTGTGCACCACAGAGGGAGGAGCAGTGGACATGCTCTCAGAGCAACTCCGCCCCTGACATCAACCTCGTCAAGGTGGAGCGGGGTCCGGTCTGAAGCCTATTGTACAGAGGTGGCAACACTACTAGGCAACCGGACAAATGGACGAAATGTGGACATGAATCAAATTGGCATGAGTCTAATAGTATGTGAAATTGATGTGAGTATAAGTGAAAACGGCGGTGAAATCCGCATTAGTCCAAGTGAAGTACGGTCAAACATCCGCAGCCACTCCTACACTATCACATGCCGGCAGGAGAGTTGGACAACAACAATGGCAAAACCTTGTGTGTACACGGCAAAGTATGGGAATCTCTCGTTGAAGAAGCTATGTCGTGCCAACCCAACAATCGGGATGCCATACCCATTGCCGGGATGGAAAATTTTCTTCCAATATCTAGGCTAGGCCAACAGATCTGTCGAGGCTCCGTGCCTTGAGGGAGATGCTCTTAGAGTACCTGCACCGCACTTCCCAATGTGGGCCCATGGCAAAAATTGTGGGCGCCAGGCGGGATGTGGGGCCAGCTAGGTTGTCGTCACTATTCCTAACAAGTGACGGCAACATTCTGATACACTACTGCCACACCGGATTTAGCTATTTAATCCTTTAAGGACGATAGGCACATAGGTGGTCATTCTTAAAATAATCTGCAAATAGGAGATCCGCCAGTTTATCAGAACCTAATTTACGAACAAAGATACCCTACGTGGGTCCATGCGCTTCAGACGAATGCGGTGAGAATGTGCGCAAGAGTATGATGGACAAACTACAATGATTTCCGTGATGTGGCGTTGCGATGAAATGTACCCTCTATGTAGATGATGTTCCACATGATCTTATATGCTTGGAGATTGCCCGAGGCCTCGTGAGCTCGTAGGCTCTAACCGGTTAATCTTGGCGTGTATGCAAAACTTACATTTTATAAAACTTCCGTGGAAAGGTCAAGTTTTGCAGTGACAACATGATTTGGCTTGGAAACCGCGCATATGGTGGCGAGGTTCAGCCAGGCTTAGTGGCACTTTCTCCCTTTGGCGTGCACGTTGGAGCGAGCGGTGCAGCTGCTCTCAGGGCTGCTTTGCATTACGGTTTTCACTCTGGACCAACAGAGTAGTATTTTAGATCCAAAGACGAGGTATCTTATGGTGTCTTTAGTGTCAGTACGATACAAATGATTTACAAATAAGTGTACCAGAGTTACTCTGTGCTGGGGAGTTGGGTGAATTTTGACTCTTGAGGCGGGATTTGATTGGAAAGCTCATGAATAAACTGTTTGGCTGGACTGGTGTGAGTGCTTGTGTAGATGCTCACTTTGTTTGGGAACATGAGTTCCATGTGTCGAGGTTTGTGGTGGGTCTATACTGTAGTTGGTGGATGTGATACAGTTGGGATCGAATCTCTGTCCGGTTAAGCATGGATGTTCTGGCTTTGCTTGTGACCTTGGAGCATATGATGGAGACCGGTGTTTATTTTATGTTATAAAATTTGGTGTTGGTGTAGCGACCAAAACATTTTGGCAAGCCAATAAGGTAGAGGCACCCAATTCCAATCAGTAGAGTATGCATGGCATGGTGCATGAAAATGGTAAATGCATGAAATGGTGCATGAAGCAACCCAAAACTGATAACTCAAAATCTGAAAACCCCAGTCATTATCTGCATTGGGTCATGGAGTGTACAATTTTGGGTTGCTCCACCTCAATTGAGCTCTCATTGGTGGCCTTGCCTCGAAAGTCGAACAAGGCCGATTGGCATTGGGTACCCTCCATGAGTTGGTTATCCATGGCATGACTTCTCTCTTTTACTCACTCTCACTTATTGGCATTGGGTGAAGGAGGGCACCAAATATCACCTACTCTATAGTTTGATTAAGGGCTCCAGTGGTTTTTGGGCTTTTAAATTCTATATCAATTGCAAATCTTTGAGATTAAATGTGAGAAAAATATTTGATGAGTTTCATTCCTAATTCCGCATCTTTCTACATAAATGTTTTAGACATACAATGTCATTTGAGTCCCAAACGCGCTTAAGTGATCGGAATTGGGTGCCTCTACCTTATATGACTTCTTTAGAAAAATATCTGAAGAAGAGTATTGGCGATCCCGTTTTCTAAGTCGTTGATTCTTAGCTCATCCTGACCAGAAAGTACTCATCATTACTACAAAGTTAGGGATTCTTGGACCTTTGGGAGTTTCATACACTTTGGCCGCATGGATTGAAAGATTCTAGTCTTTGAAGTACAGAAAATAGTTCATTTTCTTCCCTGCCATTAGTGGATCAGTAGACTTTGACTTCACTTGGTGTTAAATTATTGCACTACGCAAGGTCTAAATTTTATACCATCATGTTAAGCATGGTATTAGTTCCTTGTACACCATTTTTTAGAAGTAGAAAAGAGGTGTAGCATATTCAAAACAATTGTACAAGGAGTGGAGGTTCAAAAATTGCCAATTTTTGTTGGTTTTTTTGGTGAGCTCAATATGTTTTAAAATGAGAGTCCAAATGGTCAATAAGATGGTTCATACCACATCTTATAGTTGAAAAGTAAAAAATTAAAAATCACTAAGATCTGTAGTTCCTATGAAGAAAAGAAGAAATTGCTGGTCAATAGAGTTTTCCTGAAAGTAGCCAGGATAGTCACCCGAAATTTCATAGTGTATCCTTTGATTGAGTTGATGAATTGAAAGGGCGAGAGCGCAACAAAAGGAGGATAAAGGCAGGGCGAACTAAATGGGTCGGTCAAAATACATTAGCTATTCCCTGGATTGAGGGGACTGTTGATAGGCTCTGATTGTCAAAAATAGACGCATGCTGTGGCTACGAAAAAGAGCTCTGACTCAACTTTATGGGTAATTCTAGCTAATTGGGAACATGGGAGAATGCGGCTGTAATTTCCGGTAACTGACTCAACCCATTTCACTGAATTTGGATAATTGACTCAATCCATTTGTGACGCAGCCCATGTCAGTTCCATACTGAGACACTCCAGCCTGTCCTACAAGCGTGGCCCATGAAATATGCAGGATGAGAAATCTCACCCTGCAAATATTTCCGTTTTTAAATCTCACCCTGCTTTCGTGATTAGAAAAGAACACAAGGTCCTTAAAGGGTGCTGCGGCATGTCTTTTTGGCTGACATGAGGTGGCCACCCTCTAAAACTCAGACTTTCAGGAAAACTCTAATGTGTGACAATGAATGAAATTTTTTGACTTGGATTAGCATGCTATTTTTCACTACAGACAAGAATTTTTTTTGACAATACGGAAGAAAATGATATTATTTGCTAGTATTGAAAATCTCACATTCAATAGAATGTCTTAGCAATAGTTTTTGGAGTTGCCCGATGTGCGTGCTCTCGCAAAGTTTTGCTTCAAGATGGCGTAACTTTTGCAGTGAATGTCCAATTTAGGAAAAAATTGTATAGACATAAAGCTTTTGATAATATCCATCTACAATAAAAAATTATAAATAATGTTTCAAATTGACATTGTAGGAACGTGCCCAAACCTTCCGAGAGGACTCTTGGAAATTTAGGGGTTAAGCATGTAATTTTGTAAGCAAGCAAAGAAGCAAAGAAGAACCAGGGTTTTACCACCATGATGAGGTTTTTGGACATTTTAACAGCTTCTAAATTTATGCATTGCCTTATATAAAAGGATCTAAAACACATGAAACAATGTCCAAGTTAATACACATGAAACAATGGCCAAATTAAAAGGGAATAGCTAATATATTAACCAATATGGCATTAAAGAGCGTTCAATTCAATAAGCTACCCACTTATAACTCTTAGGCCAAAAATTTGATAATCATCAGCAATTTCAAAGTGTACATGGCACAAATGGTGCTACAAAAAATAATCATACAGAAGCTCAAATGTTAAACCCATAGAATTATACAAAGTATCTTCTAGTCCTTACACTTTTAAGGCACGTCATTGCTGTCTAGAGATATTTGATTGCAATTAAAAAAAAATTTAAATCACCCATAAATTGTGGTATACTATTCTAACATGCCAAATTTCTTACTAGCGACTTTGCCAAAAGCTAACTTCACATTTGATTTTCAGCTCCTCTATAATGATTTCAATAAAACATGCTCCATCTTTTTGTAAAAGATCATTAGTTGTAGGAAGCATTGTCTTTCAACATGTAAAAATTATTCTTTCATGAACTATTGTTGGTCGTAGTTGGTACTTCACATTGTTGAATCGAATCCTAGCTGCACATTTACACAATAATGGTAGTGAGTGAATAGAGGTGCTAAAGATCAAGCTTTTGGAGACCCAAGATCTATACAAGCTGGGACATTGCCTTAGATAACAATACATGTAAATAGTCTAATCTCAAAAGAGATAGTAGTTCTGCTCCATCAATCTCAGACTTGTAAGCATAAATTCAACAAGATTGATCATATGAAGCATATTTGACCTACATATGATAAAAATATTCAAGCATGCATAGATATATCTATGTATCCCATGGGTGAAATTTAAATTTCTAAATAGCCATTGGCACATTACCCATTTATGCCAACTTACAATTTTCCACCCAGGTCTAACATGTAGACAATTCAAAAGTAGAAGTTTGAAACAAATCGACATTTCTTTTTCAACTGTTGCATGGAAAAACTTTAGCAGCTCTTTTTCTAGTATGTGGGATATATCAACCTAGAAATGTACCATAACTAGTCAATTTCAAAATTTTCAACACTAAGTAGGTGTCTCCCATTGGCAACCCATTACCCTCTCCACCAAAAGTTCTAGCCCACAATCCTCTCTCCTTTCCACTCCCATGCTCCAACCTACACTCTTAGAGATTCATGAAGCCCAAGAGTTATGATCCAAAAGTGAACAACTCGTCATATTTTAGATAACCAACAAGTTGCCATTGATAACTAACCCTTGAAGGACCAAGGCATGTTAAAGGAATCTCTACTCCATTGATTAAAAAATACCAAGATGAAAATTCAACAATTACAGGATCCTCAGATTCTAAACTTATATCAGATGACATGGTAAAAGAATTCTGATTTTCGAGTATATGGATTGAAAAATATTTGCAATCAAAATGACAAAATTTGTCCCCCGAACAGACACTTGGTCCTTCAAGGATCAACAAAAGCTTGACTTGTTGATAATTTAATACATTCACTCAATCAAATGGGGTTGCTTAAGACACCTAAATCAAATGGGGTTGTTTAAGACACTCTTACATTCTACGCGA
Source organism: Bryoerythrophyllum caledonicum (assembly GCA_963971425.1). Classification (NCBI taxonomy): domain Eukaryota; kingdom Viridiplantae; phylum Streptophyta; class Bryopsida; order Pottiales; family Pottiaceae; genus Bryoerythrophyllum; species Bryoerythrophyllum caledonicum. The sequence goes on along the minus strand of OZ020526.1, from coordinate 19,175,498 downwards.
GTTCTCGACGCTCCTTTTTTTTTTTTTGACACTTTTTTGACAAGAAATGACAAATTTAGGGTGTTAAAATAAAGTGAAACCCACACCACATTGATTGAATTCCTGGGGTCAACCAACCTCGAAAGGTTTGCCTTGTTGCTCCAGCTCCAGCATGTGAAGCGCCACTTCGCAACTCTGTGCCACAATCGGTTCAGGGTCCGACGAGAAAGCCTTGAGCAGCTCCACACTTCGTTCATCTGCACGCAGGCGATGTCCTCACCACGTCAAGCTTCATGAGTAATATACACTTCAGAACATGATATATACGCCGAGGTGCAGGTCAGATCATTGCTCATAAGAGATAATAGAGTGGCTGGTATTGTCTGCACAGCTAAGAAGTAGCTACAAAATGAAGATGGGGCCCCACGTACACATTCACAATTGAAGAAATACCAGCAATAGAGCCGAGAGCTTCGGCCGCTTCATGGCGAACCATGGGGTGCTCTGTGACATCCTGGAGTGTGTTTACCAGTGCATCAGTAGAGGCTTTGTCTTGCAGCTGTCCCAACACATACGCCACCTGCAAAGCTCGTGAATGTCATCTCACAAAACGTGAAATCAGTGGACTAGGACGGAAGGAAGGAGGTTGGGTGCTACCTCGTGTTTGAGAAGAGCACTTTCACAATTCAATGAGGCGATTATGGCAGCGACAGCGTCAGGGCCGCCGCGGTTGCGGAGACCAAACAAGGCGGCGTACCGCTCGTGCAGCTGCTCCTTCTCGTCCAGAAGCTTCTTCCTGGTTGATTCTCGCAGCGTAGAACAAAGGTGTGAGTGCGCAACCTACTTCACCGTTTTGAGATTTATGTGCTGTGATTCTCTTGACGAGTGTGCTTGTACCTCATCTCCGCGACGGAGGAGGAGGAGGAGGCGGCGACGGCCGGGTCCACGGTGCTGAAGGGCGATGGATCGGATAAGTCTAGTGATGAATCCTCGGCCTGCACATTCTCGATACGGTGCAGCGCCAGGTCGCACGTCTCCCGCACCTCGGGCGCCGGGTCGTTCACCAGCGCCCCCTGCAGCAGCTCCGTGCACTCCGGAGTGCCGATTGCGCCCAACGCCTCCGCCGCCTGCAGTCGATGGTCATATCAGACATGCGACTGAGGGTTCCAGCGCCTGATGCCAGGTGATGAAACCTTCTTCCTGTGAGGTGATGAGAATCTGAGCATGCACCTACCTCGTGGCGGACGATGGGGTGGAATTCCTGGATGCCCAGCAAGGTGGCGCGCAGCCCGGGGATGGACTCCAGGTCCTGCATCTGGCCCAGCGAGAACGCGGCCTCGTGCGCCAGCAGCGCCGACGGGTCGGCCATGGCGGACATCAGCGCCTGCCGCGACCCCGCGCCCTTGCGGTTGCGCAGCGACAGGATGGCGCGCCACCGCAGCGCGATCGGCATCGCCGTATCCAGCAGGCAGCGCCACAGAAACGCCACAAGGTCAACCTCGGACACGTCCTGCAGGCCGGGCGCGGTGGGCATTATGCCCGGTTGCAGCACCAGAGATGTCGCTGCCGCCATCGCCACTAAGCTCGACAAAATCCTGCACACAGAAAAGCTCAGCAAGCTCACAAATTCAACTGCACACACGAAACTCAAAAAAAACAGAGGCTACACTCGTTACATTCGCGGTTCTCACACCAACTCGCCAATCATGCTATAATCTCTCTTTCTATATCTTTTCCTCCACTCGTTGAAGGTGATCTTAATGCAGACATTGCACAACATGCGTTATACAAGTGGTTCAATTATGCTATCTCTGTGCACTGTCTTCCTCACGAGTCCACTCACGTAACCAATCTCGAAAGACACAAATCGTTTCAGAAAACGTTAAAGTGTGGGAATTGCCTGCACAAAAAGCCGCTAAGGTAACAATCAATCTACCTGCTGCTGATCTCTCGAGACTTCGCTCTCGATCAAGCGAGATGACAAGTGAGATTGAAGTTTTGGGGAGTTTTGGGGACATATCGACGGAGCCTGGGAAGATTGAGGGAGGCGGGGGTGCGAGGACGGAGGGAGTGCGGCCCCCGCCGGCCTGGAGATGGTGGGAGCGTGGCGGTTGCCATAACTGATTCAAGCCGCGCATCTCGCCGTAACTGAAATGTTGCGGTTGCAGCGTCGCTCCCCGTCAAATATATAGCGTTCCGTCTGCTCGCCGTCGCCATGCACGCCATGCACGTACGTGCATCCTCAAGTCAACTCCACCATACTTGGCTAAGGTAGGACAACCCAAAACCGATTGGCGACCCAAATGCTACCCTCTTCTAGATTCTAGGGAGGAAACGTAGCTGCATGACTTATACAGTGGTCAGCAGAAGTGTTCGGACAGGACGCTTCCACTTCCAATATGAGCTAGTTTTCTTACGTAACTCACATTCAAGTTGTAAAAATTTAAACATACAATCACATAGTTACAAAAAACATGTAACATAACATTCATAATAAAAAATGTCAATCAAGAAATCAATCAAAAATAAAACACATGATGTGGGTGTCCAATTCTTTATGCAAAAAGTGAAGTGGTTATCTATTTACATTGGAAACAAAGCCATGAGCTACAAAATCAAGCTAAAAACTTGAATGTAGAATCATGAGGACTACCTAAAAACTTGAATGTACAATCATAATGACTACCATCGTGTATAGCCACCTTTTGCTTGATAAACATCTGCAGCTCTCTCAGGCATAGACATGATCAATTTCCTCACGGTATCAATCTCAATGCTATACCAAATTTCTTGCAATTTCTCCCACAAATCCTTCTTGTTAGTGGGTTTCTTCTTTGACATTCTCATACGACGATCTACTTCATTCCAAAGGTGTTCTATAGGATTCAAGTCAGGAGATTGAGCCGGATGCCAAATTAGTTGAAACTTCTGTGCTAACAACCAATCTGTAACATACTTAGAAGTATGTTTGGGATCGTTGTCGTGCTGAAAAATAACATTCTCCTCTCCTAAATCATACATGTGTATAGTATTCATGAGCTCCATCTCCAAAATTTCACGATACACAAACTTATCCATGTTTCCTTCTATAAGACGAAGGTTGCCAATTCCCTCCCAAGTCATACATCCCCAAACCATAATGTTTCCACCTCCAAATTTGATAGTAGGTTGCACATGCTGATCTAAAAGATGCTCTCCTCTCTTCCTCCAACAATACTGCCTCCCATCTGAGCCAAACAAATTGAATTTTGACTCATCTGAAAAAACCACATAACTCCAGTCCATCCAACTTGCATGCCTACACTTCTTTGCCCATGCATATCGACGTGCTTTGTGTTTCTTTGACAAGAATGGCTTCTTAGTTTTCACTCGTGCTCTCAATCCTTGCCTCTGAAGACATCTTCTAATTGTATCATCACTCAAATCCAATCCTTGAGATCGCATTTCTCTACCCACTGCTGCAGCTGTACCATTAGATGGTGCATTCAACAACCTTACAACCTCACGATCACCACGTTCATCAAGAATTCGAGGTCTCCCTTGTGAAGGAGCATCTCTCAAATGACCTCTCAATGTAAACCTCCGCACAATAGCATGGCAAGTGCTTCGAGAGATGCCTAGAACCGCTGAAATTTCGGAGTACGAATTCCCTCTCTCATGCATCTGAAGAACTAACTTACGTTCAGCAAGAGTCCTTCTAGGAGCCATAGCTAATCAAGAGCAATCTTATTCAATCACAATGTGTCTTGAAATGCAAGAGGTCTCCATAAATACATGTCGATTCTCAAGATTTTTCAGATGCACAACTTGTGTGCATAATGAATTGGACACCCATGATTGACACATCATGAACTGCAGCCCATGCAAGTGGCTCAATGTGAATGATGGTACTCTTTCTAGTTTACAAGTGGCTCTTTAGTTATAATTAGCTGAAAAAATCAGCACCTACCTACCAAACTCGACAAGTGTTACTATTAAATTGAGATTGTAATTACTGTCCGAACACTTCTGCTGACCACTGTACATTGACTGGTGAATGTGATGACCGGTCAAATCTCCTCCATAAAGTCTAGGAAGGGTAGAGAAGAGTGCGGTATTTGGGTCGTCGGTTAGTTTTGGGTTGTCACGTACCTTATAGTAATGGGTTTGTGAAAATCTTGTTACAGTCAAAATTCTAAGTATGATTCTAACTTATTGATATCATTTCTATATTCTTTGATGAAAATTTGGTATCCCTTCTGTATTCTAATATTAGTTGTTCCAATTTGTTTGCTATCAAAGTTGATAAAATACTAGAAATGTTTATATCATATTCATAGAATAGTTGAGTTATTAAAATTTTAAGGTATTTCTTATTAAATGTTTTTACGACACTTAATTTTGGGCAATAAACTCATCGTGTCCTACGAGGCTTGGCCCATTAAATTTTTTAAATATTCTTTATTATTTGCTTGGTGGCCAAGTTCCTGTGGGTGCCTCTTTGGGGGGTTGATCTATGCCAATGCCGCAGCGTCAAGATCACCGGCACGCACAGTTACACTCTTATCTTCATCGGGAATGAAACAGGTCGCAGTTTCGCATCGTGCTGGGATTTTCCTCTAGCGTCGGGGACAAGTGCGTGCTGCACGCGGCGAGCACGGCGCCCACATGCCTGTCAGCCGAGACGCTTATCGGGAAGTACTGCACCATCGGGAGCTTCAGCACGCTGCGGTCGTGCACGGGGGAAGACGAGGCGGTCGTCGGACAGAGGTGCGTGTTGATGGAAGGCAGCTTTGTGGAGATGAACTCCATGCTCGGGTCCGGGTCTGTGTTGCCGCCCGGGCGCCGCGTCCCTGCGGGCGAGTTATGGGCCAGGAACCCCGCGCGCTTCGTCAGGATGCTCACCAATGACGAGATCATGGCCATTCCCAAGCTTGCAGACAGGCTCCTCGAGCTCGCACAGGAGCACATGCAGAGTATCTGCCATATGGCACGGAAGTGGAGAAGCTGCGCCAGAAGATGAAGCTGCCAATGTGAGGTCTGGAATTTCTCTCAATGCTTCGTGTCAATTAGGGTTTGGATGCTCCTTCACAGAATTGAGGTATGAATTAGCTAATTGGAGACATTGTTGTCGTCCTGTTTTGTTACGGCTTCTTGCATTGATGTTGAGCCGCTTGCCTCTTTGATTGGGGTCCTTTGTAGATTGCGGATCGGACTGCGGCTCTAATGAAGCTGTAATTTTCATCATTCTTGAAAGTGTTCCTTTGATGACATTGATATTGGTGTTTCTGGTCGTGAGGGTTTTTACAGTGTGGGAGGTAGTGAAAAATCTTAAGTTTCACATTCACCTTGGGCCTGCATATCGACAGAGCAAGCTTGACATGAAGAACACAGACGATAGTTGTAGTTTTACTCGGGCAGGAGTTACTCAATCTAAGCCTCATGTCATAGGAGATGATAAGTAATTCTGTGCAAGGCTGCAACCACCCATATACAAACACGAGATTGGACTAACAAAAAAATTTACACTCTTAGTACTTGCAAAATCTTGAACCTTCTGTCGCTCATAGATTTCGATTTGAGCTCATAGGTTTCAAAATACAAAACACACAGACATAAATTTAACACACCACCCTCCTCTCTCCCCGTCGGGACGACGGGTACCAACCCTAGTATTCATAGAATAGTTGAGTTATTAAAATTTTAAGGTATTTCTTATTAAATGTTTTTACGACACTTAATTTTGGGCAATAAACTCATCGTGTCCTACGAGGCTTGGCCCATTAAATTTTTTAAATATTCTTTATTATTTCTTGCCATAAACACTTCGAAACTGTTCATTTAAGTGCAAAGAGTGGAAATGTGAATTGAAGTTCATATTTCCATCTCCGATGATTCGTAAGATCTTGATCTAAACCACTAGGAACACATCCTCACAAGTTTGCATAAACTTTAACAACATAGATGGAAAGGCTCTAATAGTCTTTGAAGTGACAAAAATAGCTTTTCTTTTTTACTTCTACCTTTTCATGATCAACAGACATTGACTTCATTTGGTATCAAAATTTTGTATTGAAGGAACAATATTCTAATCATAAAGTTGTCCTTATGTTCTTGCATCTTTATTCAAAACTTGGAAATATAACTTACAATATAGGAAACATGCCCAAGGTGGATTTGACCACCTCTGAACTTGTGGTCTTTCAAGAAATAAGTTCATGTCTTACTAGCGCACAACATTGATACACAAATTGGCTTGTTGTACACAACAATGTTATTATTAAAATATATATATATGAAGGTACATGCACATTATTCATTTTCTCCTTGGCCTTAGAGGTAGGTTATAAATGCATTCATTGAAGGTTGAACTATGGGATTGCAAGGACATTTAGATGGTTTAGGATTAGACTTTGAATCTTATTTTTGTATTGCAATTAGGATGCTTCTACATACATTCTTTGATCACACATTTAGTGCTCACTAGACGGATTTAAAGTGAGGCAATACCAAAAAAAACTTATAAAGACACGACAATAAAAATGGATAGAGGCAAAAAGGTATAAAGAAGCTCATTCTATATAATTTATAGAAAACATATGTGATTATGAAATACTGCAATGAAACACTTCCATCTAAAACAAATTCTACATTCACTTTGAATGACTTTGAAATCTTTATACAATAATCATATACATAAACATTAATTTAAACACATAAAATCATTTAAAATTTATTTAACATTTTTTTAATCAAACCAAGTATTTAATATATTTTTTAATTGAAATTATGGACAAATATGTTGAAAATTCACAAAAACACAAGAATATCTTTATTATTTGCGTTTTTCATCACATACAGTATTATTTGTGAACACAAGCTAAAATAGGCCTTGAATGGTAGCTTTTTGTACTTCTTTTAACCATGCTCTACACTTATGCATCTACATCTGAAAAACTATATATCAAAAGATCAATTTCAAACACTATATGATAAATTCACCATCATTCAAAGAACATCGTGTAACAACCTAGTGTTACTCCATCATTTACATGAGTTAAATTCCTATGTAGAAATTTAACATACTAGAAAAGCTAAGAATAAAAAATGCTAAGAGTATTGCACTTAGAATACCAAATTCTTTTTTCTACACTTGGTTTTGTATTAAAAAAAAAAAGATTTTATTTTCATGAAGTTGCTTTCATGTTGCATCTTCAAATTTTCATGATCAAAATTGAGACCATAGGAACCTACCAAAAATGAAAATTGTCCCTTGAGGAGTAAATGGTCATTTAGATATTACTTATAATTAGATAGACATAAAATGGATGAATAATGGAGTCTACGCTCATAGAGTTGACTATTGGTGTGTTAAATAACATAATAGCTTTGATAGAAAGGAGCAACTCTCCTTGTCAACCCCTACTTTATGTTTCTATTACAATAATCGATCCCATGGAGAAGGTGACTTGGTTTCTGATGAATGTGGGGAATCACCAGTATTCTTTCAAGAAACTTGGAGTATTGTAAGGAAACTTTAGCTTGCATTGGGTAGGGCAAGGAACATAGAACACCGTTACTACCCATACTCATACATTTCATTGGTGAAAAATAAGATTCATTTCATCTCATGCTCTATATTTTTCTGAATTTAAGGTTGGTCTCTTTGTCACCCTTTCTATCATCTTACCTTTCTTCTTCTAATAAGACTTTTAGAATCACTTGGATATAAAAAAGCGTCTATTTTAATGTACCTCACTTTTTGGTAGAATCAAAACAATGTCATGTAAAAATTATGTTGTATCATTTGTTGATGGTGGTCTCATTTAACAATCTCCTTGAAAGCATTGACATCAAGACAAACTTTGTTCTAAAAGGCTGAACATTAGTTTACAAACTATCCTTACTTGACCAAAAGATTGTTAACACTAATAATAGTAGACAAGGCCATCGGTCAAGAATTCAAGGGGAACTTGGGAATTTGATTAGTCAAGAGTAAAAAGGTCTTAGTCTCAGCCATTCATACTCTAGAATTTTCCTTGAATTCCAAGCCTGAACCACTGTCATATGAAACAGCCCTAACTACAACAATTACACAACTAAAATTTCCAACAAGTTCTACTCTATGATATCATTTTTAACTCCTAATGAACCATTTGTACCTGTGGGGTACAAATCAATTTTAGGCATGTTCCTAAAAATCCAATTTTGAAGATAGCTTCTTGAAGTTTTCAATGGGAATAGAAATACGGATTATCTTTGCAAGGATTTTTTTCTTTCTTTTTTTGGACTTACAGGAAAAAATTATGGTGCTTCAAATTTAAAAAGCTTGAATCTTTTGGCAGCTGGTCAAGGTAATATGGAGATGAATAGTGCTACTGTAGAGTTGACAATTGCACTTTTTAAAGGCATGTAGTAGTGAAGGAAAGTTCTTGGCAACCTTCATTGTTTTCACTTTAAAATGCATAGAAATTAAATAATTTTTTTTTTTTGGAAAATATTTTTTCTAATGATAGAAAAAGTCATGGTAATTCTATTCACCGTTTGGATTTGAGATCCAACAATTATTTCTCTATGTAAAAAATATAATTGCTCTCCAAAGGACATGGCTACTTTCTACACCCGTCGTTGTTGCAGGTCCATTTTTGGTATTGTAAACATCTCCATTACTTGTGATTTTTGGCGTGCAATGACCAAAACACAATGTAGAACATAGATCCATTGATTTTATGTGGTGTGTAGTGGAAAATGTGTCATTATCTTCAATCAAAGTACACTAGCCCTTTCCGGGCACAGTGGAAAAATACAATTTTGTATATTTCAAATGCATATATCTTTCAATCCGTACGGATAAAATTTATGAAAATTTTAGGGTATCTTTTCGTAGTAGTAAGCTTAAAGATCCAATGGTTGAAAATAGTAAATATTCTTTTGAAAAGTCTAATAATATATCATCTCAAAATGGCAGTTTTAGGTTGGTTTTGGTGAAGCTCAAGGCAAGGTCCTTTAGGGGTTAAGCCTAGTAGGATTTGTAGCTTATTTTTCATTCCGCATGAGGTGAGATGTTCTGATATGGTTAATAGATATCATGTTTGGTCATTTTAGAGTGAAATGTAACTCCCTATCACTAGGCTTGTGTTGGAGGTCTAAGAAAAAAATCATTTATTGTAGAGCTAAATGTTTTGCTCTTAAATTACTCTTTAATGACCAAGGACTATTCCCACAATTTTAAGATTTGTGTTCGTTTTTTTTCTTTGAGTTGCTTCTCAAGGAAATAGAGCGTCTCATTTCAATAATTAAACTTACAAAATTGAACAAGTAATTCTTGATTTAAATCTTGAGGAAAATCTTTATAACATCTAACATTTGATGAGTAGAATATTATTAATTTTTAAAGGCAACTTATACTAGTAGTAAAAATTGTGGATTTTAGAGGGTGTTCTATCTCACCAATCAACATGATATTTCACAAAATTTATACTTTAAATAGACAAGGTTTAGACATGCACTATGTTAATAGCTTTGCATTGACATTTGACATGGGGAGTAAATATATATGCATGACTTTCAATGAATTTTCATCTATTGTCTACTTGATTGTATATAAAGATGTTCCAATTTTTTTTTTAAACCATATGATTAAAGACATCAACATTCACAAAATATTTGAGTCTCTTAGGAACAAATTTTAATCAACCACTATCATTTTGCATGTATGTAAATATGACACTATACATGGGAATGTATTTGTAGGTATTCATTGTATTTAAATGAATTTGGTGAATTTGGCAATGTACTTAGGTTGAATTCTAAGAGTTCTATACCTCTCAATCATGCTCCAATTTTTGAAAAGTGTGTAAGTAATGTGTGCAAAAATTGAACTTTGGAGTTGACAATCTAACAAAGGACAACCCCAAACCATTCTTTTAGGCCAAATGGTTTAAAAGCATATTGTATGTCAAAGGGAGCTATGCATAAAGATGAAGAATTATGAATGAAGTGTAACCCCTAAATGAGAAAAGTCCCAAGGTGGGCTTTTGCAAATCTCGGGCACGTTCCCATAGTTGCAATTTATATTTGCAATTCTTGAAATTTTGTACAGAGATGCAAGAAGATAAGAAGTACATGGGAGTATAATTTTTAATTTCATTGGACTTATATAAACAACGTTATGCTATCTTAAAGAGAAAATTGTCGAGTGCGGGCACCTCGGGCAACTCCAAAACTTTTGCTAGGACACTCTAGTAAATGTGAGATTTTCAATATTAGCAAGTAATAAAATATTATTTCCTTTGACACAGTCATAAAAGATTTCTTGTCTTTAGTGAAAAAATGCATTTCATCCCAAGTCAAACATTTAAACACATTGCCACACATCATCTTGCAAGGACCTAAAAAAACTTCTTCTTTTCCACATAAAACTCATAGATCTTCATATTTTTTACTTTTTAATTTAACTAATACAAAATAAAGGTATAAGCCTTTTTATTGACCGTTTAGATTATTATTCTTAAATACAATTTGTTCCCAAAAATTAAAATATATTTTGGCACTTTTTGAACCTCCACGCCTAGTACAATTTTTTTTTAAAAATGCTACATCCCTTTTCTACCTCTTAAAATTGGTGTACAATGTATTAATATCATGATCAACATGATGACATAAAATTTAGACCTTGTGTAGTAAAAACTTTGACACCAAATGTAGTCAACATGTGCTAATCCACTCAATGCACGGATGAAAATGAACCATTTTTTTACCTCAAACACTACAATCTTTCAATCCATGAGGTCAAATTTGATGAAATTCTTTGAGTGTGAAATTTATTAAGCGTTCAATGAGATCCTACGGTTAAAACTAGAAATATAGCTTATTTGTTTCCTTCCTTACTCATTGCACCAGAATTAACAATTTTCAAGTGTTTCGGGTGTGAAATTTTCAAGGAAATTTAGGGACTTAATGAATAATTTTATAAATTTAATCTCAAAGGCAACATACTTACACAAAATACAAAAGCTCAAAAACCATTCCGGTCTAAATTGTGTTGTAGAGTATGTGGTACATGTCATGGCTCCAGTCGGATTGTTGTGCCCCCCTTTCATACCAATGCTAGAAATTGACAGAAAGTAAAAGAAAAAAGACATGCCATGCATGACCAACATATGCATGACCCAAAACTGCACCAGCTTGTCTAGTTTTTTGAGCAAGACCATCAATGACAAGATTGCACGAGGTGGAGTGATCCAAAACTACACACCTTCACAACCCTAAACTGCTATTGTATAGTAAAAGTTATATGAAATTTATGTTCATTAATTTTGTGCCATACTTCACCGTTTCATGCATTCTACAATAAGTTTGGGAAAGGGGTGTGTTTAACGGCTGCTCTACCTTAGTTCCTCTTGGATTTTGTGCAAACTGAGTTTAAAAACATCGAGGACAAAAAAGTGGTTGCATGGTCACGAAAGGGCTAACAACTCGAGGTCATCCACCATTTGAATGCATCCGGGCTTCCCATGAACCTCCCAATGACCTCTTTCCAAGTGGAGTGGCCAGAACCAGTCCAAAGTCCCTCACACATGCACAAAGCATAGGCACATACTTTCACAAAACCTCCCAGTATCACTCCTCCACTTGGACTCCCTACACATGCAAACATGATCCACAACAAAAACATTAATTAAATGTTGTACCTGGGTCCAACACGCAATGGTGGAGAGCTGATCAGAAAAGGGAGAAGTAGAATCATAGGTATTGACCGTACGAATTGAAAGATATATGCATTTGAAGAAGTGCAAAATTGTATTTCTCTATTGTGCCTGGACAAGTTCAGCGTGCTTTGACTCAAGATTATGGCAACTTTTTGCACTACACATTGCATAAACTCAATGGATCTATGTTCTACCTTGTGTTAAGTCATTGCACGCCAAAAATCAGAGGTAATGGAGATGTTTGCGATAAGAAAAATGGACCTGCAATGACTTGGGTATAGAAAGTGGCCCTTTACTTTGGAAAGCAATTTTATTTTTTATGTAGAGAAATGATTGTTGGATCTAAAATCTGAATGGTGAATAGAATTATCATGGTTTTTTCTAATATTAAAAAAAATCCCAAAAAAGTAAAATCATTAATTTCAATGGATTTTTATGTGAAAACAATGAAGGTTGCCAAGAACTTTCCTTCACTACTACCTGCTTCAAAATGTGCAATTGTCAACTCTATATTAGCACTATTCATCTATATTACCTTGCCCAACTGCCAAAAGAGTTGAGCTTTTTGTGTTTGAAGCACCATAACTTTCTCTCTATGAGTCCACAAAAAAAAACCCCTCAAAGATAACCCGTATTCCTATTTCTACTGAAAATTTCAAAAAGTTATCTTCAAAAATGGATTTTTAGGAACCTGCCCAAAATCAATTTGTACCCCATAGGTACAAATGGGCCTTTAGGGGTTAACTTACTAGAAACACAATATATTTTGCACTCCATCAAATCACCCCTTCTTCTTGTACATTACTTTAGTTGAAAACGATCTACAAGAGAAGTAGAACCATGGGCATGACTCATTTATGCCCAAAATTCACAACCCTAAATTGACAAAACAATTTCTCATACTCCACCAAGGCCCAATCTAACCGGCTCCCTTTACAAGAACATCTGTTAGAACAATCCATAAATTGTTGTAAAGGGAGCTATTTATTCTTGTGGTAAATATGAGGGATGGACTCAATAGAGCATGGAAAATTTTGGTAAGATTAACAAGGCTATTATAGAAATAGCTAAGTGTACAACCAATTTTATCCCTAAAGTGTTATAGAGTTTTGAATTTTAAATGGCCAAAGCAGGCACGTTGGGCACCTTCAAAAAGTTTTGATAGGACAGTCTATTGAATGTGAGATTTTCAATAGTAGCAAGTAATATTATTTTCTTTCACATGTAGTAGTCAATTTTTTTTGTCTTTAGTGGAAAATAGTATAATAAACCCAAGTCAAACATTTTCACACATTGTCACACATTGTCACACATTGTCGGGCAAAGTACCAAAAAAACTCCTTCCTTTCCACATAAAACTTAGAGATCTTCATATTTTTTACTATTTATTTTTTCCACAACTACATGTCAAGTAAATTTTCTTATTGACCATTCATATTATTAATCTAAAACATATTAAGTTCACAAAAAATGTAACTTGAATTGGCAATTTTTGAACCTCCACACCTTGCACATTTGTTTTGAATATGCTATATCTCTCCTCTACGTCTAAAAATTGGTGTATTAACATCATGCTTAACACAATGGTAATGGATTTCGACCTTGTCTAGTGCAAAAATTTGACACCAAGTGAAGTCAAAGTCTCCTTGTCAACTCAAGGCAAGGAAGAAAATGAACCATGTGCTTGACTTGAAACACTATAATCTTTCAATCCGTGCAATCAAAGATTATGAAATTTTGTGAGTATGTTATGCAAAAGTCTAAATTTAGATAATAGGATAAACCAAAAATAGAACTTTTTATTTCCTTCTTTATTCATTGCACTAGAATCCAATAATTTTGAAGTGTTTTTGGTGTGAAACTGTTACGGTACCTTAGCGGTTAACTTTGTTGTCCAAACACATACAGTGATCCATAACAAACCATTCCAACTACTAGATAAGATAACAACACTGGGCGGCCCATGCCCATTATATGAATGAAAGAAGTATCTGATTGAACTTACGACAATGTGCGACGTAATTCTTGTCGTCTCCAAAAAATTTCAGATGTAGCCAATGCGAAAATTCTGGCATCAGAATCAAACTATTGGCTACATCCCTAAAATTCCAGAGACGACTAGAATCAAATTGCTCAGCCTGAAAGAATTACGTTATTTTAATATGGACAACCTCAACCACTTCTCCATACTAAGTGTACGCACATGAGTCCAATACGGGAGGGGCGGTTTCGTGCCATGTGGGCGGTGGCGAGTCCCACCCGACGTGGCATGAACTGCTCTCCAAGCTTACATATGTGACCACATTTGGCGTTTTACTTTTTTAAATTAACCCTGCTCCATGATCCAACATCCAAAGCGGACCATCTTGTGGGCGTCCACAACCCAAGCCAAATCAAGAAGTTGATGCTTCTGATGGGAGTCCTCTTTGTGTGCACATGATCCTGGACTTGGACCCCATCGCCCTGGAATCCGACCCCCTTTAGTCTGTCAGGTTGAACCCATCTGGTTACTCGGGTCTCAATCTGAGATTTTAGGGATCTGATGGGGGTCGAAAGCCACCCCCATCGCACTAAGCTCACACACATGTGTGTGAATGAGCCTGCATTCGGGCCCCAACGATTGGTGGTGGGCCCCTCTAAATAAAAGGTAAATAAAAATATAGTTTTAAAAGTATAAATTGGTTCCCATTATAAACGTGTTGAGAACTCTTTTGGCAACGGGGGAACGCTGGGAACACAATTGGAAACACGTTGAGGAACTATGGGGAACAACACGGAAACGCATGGGGAACGTTGTGGTAATATTATGGTTAAAAAGATAAATAAAAAGAAGCTAACCAAGTGCTTTAGTTAGGAACCATATCAGATTTTACCATGAAATTGGTGTAGACATGAAGAGCCCAACCGGATCTTTTAGGGACCATGTCTAGGAGATGAAGCCCCATATGGTCGTCATGTGCGTCTACCTCCTCATGTGCATTTGCTTAGTGTAATGGCCAATCAACCATGCTCGACCCACATGTCTCCCTAAGACCGCGATCACACAACCTACAACCACGTTGCATGCACCAGCAGATGTGGCACAGCTAAAACCAACACCAGCACCCAAACCCGACTCCACCTCCACGCACGTTACCAAAATGAACACCAGCGGTACATAACGACGGTCCCGCGCCATTCCCAAGACATTATCCATAACCCGAACCGTGTGAACCGGGCCAGAGGTCGGTCCCGTGGACCACAAGATCTACCCGAGGGTGACATCTTCGATCCTAAATTACAGTATTACGTGGATATCGAGGTCCACGGTTCTACCCTAAGACCGTGCCTTGGGGGAGTCAGCATTGCAAGGGCGTGGTCATGGAGATAGGGTTGCAGTCGTGTCCGTTTCCGTTTCCTTTGTTGTTTTGTCTTCTCGTTGCTTCGAAGTGAATTATGGCGATGGTGGTGAGCGATCGGAGCTCCTCCGCCATCTCCCTCGCGTCTTCGCTGTGGCCTCCGATTCGAAGGTTTTGGTGCCGTGAATTTTCCGGCACGGAAGTGTGATTGTGGAGGTTGGACTGGCCGGGGTCGGGTTTGGTTTGGGGAGGATTTGCACGGTGTGGAGAGATGTGCGAGGTGAGGGGGCGGGGGAGGTGGAGTTTCTAGAGCGGTTTGGAGAGCGATGGACGATTATGAGGAGTTGTCGGGGTCGCAGAGGAACGGGCGAGCGGCGTTGTTTGGATACACGGTGGCGGCGTCGCAGGGCCATGGGCATGGACAGGCGTGGTTTGACGTGCGGGTGATTTACGTTAGGGTTACGGGATGCCCGTTGGACGACGCGCCGGACGCGCTGGCCATACGGTTTCCGGCGCGGAGCATCGGGACGGCATTGGAGGTGAATGGCGGGCGGATCAGCCCGTCGGAGGAGGCGAGCCTGACGCTGAAGCGCGACCGGGTGGACACGGAATCGTCGGAAGCCACGTACCTGAGCACGGACAATTGGCGCACAAGCGGCTCGCTCGACTTCGAGGTGCTGCACAAGGAGGAGGTGCTGGTGAGCGGCGCTCTGGAGCAGTCGGAGCCCGCGGCGGACGCCGAGGACTACAAAGGCTCGGAGGCGGTCAGCACGCCGGAAAAGAGCACCAAGCTCGGGTGGACGATGGAGTGTGGCTGTGCGGTCGGTCAATCAGGATGCGTGTTTCTCAAAGGGCGGCATGATTACCCCAACATCTCCCTGGCGCATCCGGTCATGGAGGTGTGCGTTGTTGGCCGATTTGCAGGAACGCCTGTCATCTTAACTCAGACTGTGCATATACTGGCGCGGCGGAGGCCGAACCGGCAAGCCACTCTCGATGCAATTCCGGAAGCAGAGGAAGTCAGAGGCAAGCAACCGAGCTTCATGAACGCGGATCAGCCCAGACTGGTGAGACTTTCAAATCCGTTGTTCTGTAGAATTTCCTTCTGTACCTGAAGTTCGATTGTGTTATGGTGTAGCAGATTGCATAAAGCTCATGAGGCTCTGGTGCTGAATGTACACAAAGGAGTGGATATGCATGTAGCACTGTCGGTTGTTGTCCTTGGATTTTTTTAGTGCCATTGGGCAACGAGTGATGATAATTCTCTGCGACCAGATAGAATTTTACGTTGAGATTATCTGAGTAATATAGGTTGTTGAGGTCGCACGATTCACATCTGAGTTTCAGTTATGACGTAAAGTCCAGACAGATTTTGACTAGTCTGAGTGTGTTTGCAGAAATCGCAGCCAGATCTTTACATGGACCCTGACGACAAAGCCATAACAAGTTTTGGGTACGCGTTGGATGAAAGCCAGTACGGGGACCAAGATAATGGGCAGATGACATGGTTCAATGCGGGTGTCAGGGTAGGGGTTGGTATTGGCTTGGGCATGTGCCTGGGTGTAGGGATTGGTGTCGGCTTAATGGTTCGGACCTACCAAGCAACGACGAGAACCTTCAGAAGAGGATTTCTGTAACAGGGGTCGGTGGTGACGAACCAGCAAAGTTAGCTTCAAGTTTTGTAATTAGATGATGGGGTTGCGCTCTGAACCTTTGGAGGGACACGTTACCATGACTACCTAGAGGTTGGTTCCTAGCAACAATCCATTGAGCTTCGAGCAACATTTGTGGATGCTCCACAGCAATCGTTACTGCTCAATCTCTCCAGGGATGCCACTGAGCCTCTCCTCGTGCGTGACGACAAACGGGTGATTTCAAGGTATGGTTTAGATTCTCATCAGGCTAGTGTTCCTGGTTAAGTGGTTGAGCTGTTACATGTGTTAGTGTGGGCTCTTTCTCTCTCATGTGCATCCTGTGCAAGTTCATTAAACTATGTAATATCTCATCTAGTAGCAAGAATCTCTGATTCGTTCCCACACGCGTTTGTCTCGTTGCCTGTTCTCTCAGTTTTGATGCAAATGGGTGGAAAATTTCTCACGGCAGATATGACTTGGTGCGACCCAGATTAGGAAACGGCGGCCACAGAAAAGTAGGCACATGTCAGTGAGCAACACGTTACGAACTCCCTAATTTAGATAAGGTTATTTGTCAATATCGTACTGCACCGACTTTTGCGTCATTGTGGAAAGCTGATGAGTCACGACTCAAGCCTGGGCCCATGAAAAGATAACGTGTTGCATATCTAAAGTATCTGACCATTTTCACAGTGCCCCCCGAATCAAAGCAGTCATTATCTAATCAGTAAAGCTACCTTAATTGGTTGCAGTTCTTTAAAATTAGTACTAATCTAGTGCCCACACAATCTTCTATGTCATGTCATGTATGCTACAATGGACTTCAAGATAGCCTAGAAAAATAGGTCATTCAATTCTTTTCCAAAGTGAGCTTCAGGAAAGTGCATTAAAATTGGGAAGTGCCGAGACCCACCTCAACTGTTTTATAGACCTACCAGGCTATCACAAAACTGTGGTATTCACATATTACAATGCTTGCACATAGAGTGGTCTACTTGGGGTTGCTCCGGTCCATGTCCGGGAGCTCCTCCATGGACGTCCACCAGCGCTTGTCCTCCAGGGACGCGGTGGTGTCGGAGCGGATGCGGGTGACACGCAATGGCGACTTCATCACGTCCGTGCTGGTGGTGACCTGGCCCTCGTGCCCCTCCGGCACCCAGGTGCCCGTCACGGGGTCCGGCCGCCACCACTTCTGCTTCGACGAGCTCGCCACCGGCATCACACTCACCTTGGACTCCGACTCCGCGCTAGTCGGCACCGCCAACTCCTCCTTCGACGACGACGACGGCCCACACATGATGTCGGCGCCTGTTGCCATTCCTCTGATCACGCTTCCATCAATGCCAACAAGAAATCATCACGTCAATCTCTTAGAAAAAATCCTTAAAATAACCGAGGGAATATCGACAAGCCAGTGTTCAGTCGGGTATGAGCTACATCAGTTGCAAGTTGGCAACTTGAGCTGACTCTTCGCCCACGCATACCTCCAAAGTTCATTTCTTTGCAGACAAGTACTAATACATTGGTGCACAATATCTCCAAAGAACTTGTCTGCAAAGAAAAGAACTTTGGACGAAGTACAGACAAGCACTATTTAATATGGAATTGTTCACTACATTGTCATTCTATGAAGTTGCCTTCTCTAAACGTAAAATTTTGAAATCATTTTAAACCTGAAACTCTCACTCGGACAAGCATAGACCTCCCAAAGCAATGAAAATCTATACTAATGGAAACAAATGACTCACTTGGCCGGCGGCCTGCAGGCGGCGCCAACTGTGGCAGAAGAGAGCAACCGGTTCACCAGCCCCGGCGAGCTGGCCGCTCCTGCCGCCTGCAACTGCCTCTGCAACACCCCCTTCATCGTCCCAAATCTTGTGCCCAGTTCAACTGCATGAATCGGTAAGATGAATCAGTCCCGGCCGACTTCACCTTGCTCACACTGACAGTACCAACTTCACCACAGCTCAAAACACCATAAAATAATCTACCTGCAACATGACTACAGTTACAAACCTAGCAACAGGTGTAGTCCAGAGAATGTACACAAAGAACCAACGTGAAGAAATTAAAATTAAAATTCTCCCACGTCTAGAATTATGTATGAGCCGAAGTGGCAGGATGAGGTTGATGTCGCTTGATGCACCGGAGGATGTGGAGATGAGTACTTGGAGGTGTGAGGAGTGAATGAAACAGTGCAACCTTCGGAAACGGCGTAAGCTGGTGACGGTGAATCGAAACCGGGAGTTGGTGGTGCGCACTAGATTTGGAGGCGGGCTGGATTTGGTGGTGGCAAATCTTCGGCCACCGCTATTGCTGCCGCCATGTTTAGCGGATGCCCCTGCCAGTTCCGTCGTGGGGAACGTCGAGCACTTGCTGGGAGCGCGTTCGGGGAACGGGGGGAACCCCTAAAACCGACAAGTTAAGGAATGTGCATATATGGAGAGAGGAGATAAATATACTATTGTTTTTTAGTGATAGCCAATAGAATTACAGTTCCAACCCAAGTGATTTCATATTTTTTTGATAAAAATTGAATTAGTTATGAATTTTTAAACTGTGCAGCCATGTTTAGTGGGTGGCCAGCAGTAGGTACCCCCTGTAACTAATGACCAAAAGTAAGGGTCTTGACTGGTAGCAAACCTCCATTTGGAGCTGAGTTGGTGGTAATGGGATGGAAGAGGGTTGGATATACCCCAATTTTATAGACGTTGGCTATGGGTTTTTGTTGGTTATGGGGGGGCTTACCTTAGTGGACCCCTGTTGTCTCTATTGGGTTAGTAGCAATCTCTAGACGTATCTATCGGACAATCTTGAAACGTATTTCTTAACGGGTCATGGCTAGTCCTAGTATTTGTGAGCCCCGTATCTGCCATTATCTCTTTGGAAATGTCACCCAACAATAGGTCTCCGCACATGCACCCAAATTTGATACAGAATATGGTTCATCCCGAACGTACATGACGGTATGGTCAGCATGTAGGGGACGAATTTCAAGTTTCAGGTCCCTGAAACTTCCTTTCTTGGGTGCATGTGCGGAGACCTAATCTCCATGTGGCTTGACCGGGTTTTGACCCACTACAGTACTAGGTGGCTTCACTTGTGTTCATTTATTGAAATAGATGTGCCCTATGAATATTGTCGGATCTTACCATTTGGCGCTAACTAGATTATCTTAGAAATTAGGTATTTTAAAATATTTCCATATTGAATACAGAAAAATGGATTGAATTTATACAATTTGGAAATGTGAAATCTAAATTTAGAATGTAGAATTTACTGTTTTCTACCAAGAAGAAATGAGTGTTAAATACATGATTATGGTGTGAGATTTTGATTTGTTGAGGAAATATGTTATCAAGATTGGTTTTTTTTTCATGGGTGTTGGAACAAACAGACACTGTATTCACGCTAGTCTCCTTCGAAGACCGGAGTTCTTCTTCTTTTTCTTTTCATGGGTGCATGTAGTTTATACGAGTAAGGAATCTTGGCTAAAGTATATAAATTTATGTGTAGGTTAAACAAAATTTAAAGAAAAACATGTTATATATTTCTATATCTTTATAAGTGCCTTCAAAATATGTGGAGTAAATGGCCTATTCATGTATGTGTTAATTCTTCTTACATTTTGGTCATGGTGTATTATTGCAAGCTATCTCTACAACATATTCAGTGGAAAACTTTTCACAAATCTCCTAGAATAAACAAAGCTGACTCACCCAAACAAAAATGAAGAAAAGTTTTTCTAAAAAACACATTCACGGATTTCCTTTTAGAACCCTCACCTTTGGAACAAATGTGGCTACAAGAAACCCAAAATGACACAACAATTAACCAACACCTCTCCCAAAAACTTTCACAATTTTTTTTCCCAATAAATATTACCAAGCCAAAACAGATAAGAGTACCAAACAGAACACACATTATAAACAGTAATGACTTCAAAACATTTCATGCTACACCATCCAAATTAGTAAAAAGCGCCCTTAATATTTCCCAACAACTCTTTTGCTACACATGTCCTAATGCATGTGCCTGACCATGCTCTACACACCCAAATCCTACACACTCATATACGCATATATCACCACCAACAACAACATCCAATCCAGAAACAACCTTCTACCAATTCACCCTGTCAACCCACTGCATCCATTCCTTCCTCCCCGATACACATCCTCAAAAATCCATCCACACATTCCATAAATCTCAATATTGACCATAAACATAGAAAACATATTGACTCAAACAAAATTATAAAGAATGATACCAAATATTTATGCCATCATCAACACAATAACAATACCTACAACAAATGGCTACCCCAACAAAACCTCTTCCAATGGCATGACCAAAATACCTCTATTTATAATTCCACACAATTAACACAATACTATCAAAACATCCAAAACAAATCCTACTTAGAAATCATTCAAGCACACCACCCACATGAGCAATTTCGTGACTCAAGATATGTTATCCCACCCAAAATCATTCCCTTCCTAAACATTCACACAACGGAATGCAACCCCGAAAAAGACATTCTCAATTCAAATAACACAATTAGAATTACTAATGACCACGCACATATATACAAAGATAATGGGAAACATCTAATCACTATTCCCGTTACTAGACTCCAATGGCTATAGAATTAATACCATAACAAATTACAAACTCCCACAAAGATAGAGCCAATAATCCAACCATTTGAAACGCAAATGGTTTGGCTATACCAAAGGTATACACACCGCATCCCAAAAAATGACCCTCTCAAACTCACACAATACACACTACCCACGCCGATTCTAAACTCACTAATTTCATCCTTCAACATCCAACACTCGTAACTTCTTATCCCCCCACATGCTCCATCCAGCTCAGTAAATTCTACCTTTTGAAAGAGACAAGTTTTTTGGTTCACTGGGAAACGCCTTTGACCACAAATGGATTGGAAATGGTATTGTACACCTCCATAATATAGAAGAGATACAAGAAGCAATACATTGGGCAAGACTTGCAGTAAAAAAATTATCCAAAATATACATCCATTCATATTATCACACCAAACAATAATTGGTACCAAATCATTAACCCACACTCACGCCCATTTCGAGATTCTCACATCATTGCATTATTTGAAGCAGACCCGATACCATACGAAGAATCCACTTGATCACCCGAATTAATAAACAAACCTAGGATCGAGCCATTCACCATACAAATACTATGTATACACCATCAAAATAATAATGTTCGTACGACGGAACAACTTGCCACACTCACCTCCATAACAAATAACCTCAACATACGCCAACTATATACAAAAATAGCCCTAGCTACACCTTTCCAAACCTCGGTGAATTGTAACAAAAATGGTCCCAACTAAAATATGCAAATACAACACAAATCCACCTCACTACACCACCTCCCCTCCCCACATATCATGATCATACCCCCTTCAAATTTGAATCTGCATGCAGTTACTACACAGACAAATCCTTTAAAGAACCAATAGAAGCAAGCCTCGGACATTGGCATAGAGAGGAAGCCAGATATGGCATATATAACTCCACCGAAGAAATAAATATATCCAAAAGGCTACATGAACTTCAAAATATCCTCAGAGCAGAAATGATGGCCCTTCATAAAACCCTCCAAATTATTACTACACAATATGTTGATGAACCTGCACACATTTTTACATATTGTATAAATATCTTGTATCTATTAAATACACAAATAACACACCCTACCCTCCACAATAGCCACCTCAACCAAGCTATACTAGCATCTATGGTTCAAATGCTACAAAATCGCACACAAATTACAACCCTTCATTTAGTTAAAGCACATGTCAATATAGAAGGAAACAAACAAGCGGATAAACTAGCTAAGGAAGGACTAGGTAAATCCCATTGAATCACCCGCATGAACATGCCCACGCTACTCCATACTACTTCCAAAGTGAAAGTTCGTCTTATATAGAAGACCACCGGATAACGGCCCGATAAGATTTTTGGATAAATATATTAAAAAACAAGATCAAATTAACAACCTCGATTTAATCTCAAAAAGCTTCCCTAACATAGACAAATGAACCAATAACAAGAGCATTGATAACCAACTCTCTACAGACTTTTGGAAAAACCCACAATTACATATTCACAAAAAACTTGCCTTATCAAATTTTGTACTGGACAATATATGGAAAATGGCTACAAACAACTCTTCTTTGGAATAGAACAATTTTCATCCATAACATGCCCAATGTGCACCTCGTTGGACCCAGACGCATGTCTACACGTACTCCTTAAATGCCAAAACCATCACATAAATTCTCAAATCATCAAAAGGCACAATAAAGCACTATGGAAAATCCAAAAACTAATTGTATATTCAAACAATTCCAGCTACTTTACACTTATGAACGCCAAAACCTTCAACAACAATCCACACAGAAACACAGTCCCTCCATGACTACTTCCATACACATGTGGAATCCAAAGATGTCATTGTAATGCATGATTTAAATAAGACATGCTATGCGTCAAAGGACTACCATATAAATACCCCCCACCACACCACATAAAATAAAAACCTTATTATTCAATTTATCAAATTCAAATATTATAATGACAAATTTTCCCCATAAGCAATTGAAAACAAAATTAATAAATACTAACCATTTATTAATGACATTGTAGCTCTTGGATGGAAAGTTGACCCCCTTATGAGAGGGGGGAGTAGTTCCATACTATTAAACCGATGTCCGGTGGGCATGGATTCAATGGTGGAACAAATAGACACTCTATTCACTCCGGCTCCCTTCAAAAACCGGAGATCTTCTTCTTCTTCTCCTCCTCCAAATCTTAACCATTCTAAATCAATTAGTGCACCTTGGACAAATGTGGACAAGTGGTGTATTATCAAGTTATTTACAAGCAAACCCTAAACAATAAATTCAAGCATGTCACTCTGGGGTTGGTTCGTGCTGCAACCAGAGGAGTCTCGAAATTCATCCAACGGGATTGGCTGCCCCAGAAGTTCGGCCACCTGGCGTACATCGCTTGTGCAGACTGTTATATGGGATCCACTCACATGGACCCAGAATCGGTTGGTACGGCGTCGTCGTATTCACCTGCAGCTCGCCCGTCTATCACGTGTGTCGGGCATCCCGAGTCAGCTCTCCCTCGCCACCTTGCTGTCAATCCTCACTGTAGTCTTCACGCGTTACCCGGTTGACACTCAGGCGACACTATGGCCATCGCGAGTCCACTGCGCGCAGGACTGGAGCAGGCTGCAACTGCCTGCCGTTCCTGGCACAGATCGACAGTTGCAGTCCATCATCAGCCAGGTCAGACATCGTTCGCACATTGCCCTCTCCCCGCTCATTCCCTTTATCAACTCATTCGGAAGGATCCAATAATGGGAGCAGCTCATGACCTAGCCCACTACTACAGTGGTTTTTCCTACTTTTGGGGCTTGTTGTTGCGGAGTTGACCCGGCATGATTGCTTCAGGCTCTGTTTCGCCATCGCTGGTTATCCTCTGCAGGATGAGGTCAGGCCGGAGAGCAATGGCGTCGTCGACTTAGAAGGGTGTCGTGAACGATTGTGGAGTGTGCCGCGTCACTTGGGATTCTGTCGGTGTTGCCGTAGGTTAACTTGTTGGTCTCTGGTAATGATTGATGCCAGTAGGTTGAGGAAAATAGCTCCTGATGGTGATGAAGATGGGGCACAGGTCGTCGCGCGGCCACTCGCGGAAGGTCTTCCTCGTGGCGCTACTGGTTGCGACGGTGCTCCTTCCGCTGCTGGGACTCTTCTCCTGGTCGTCGGAGAAGCCTCGTCTCACGCCCGCCGCGCTTCCCTTCCAGTCGTCGATCCTCACAGCTCGTGGTAGCGTCGGCCAGGTTCAAGCTTCCGATCCGCAGCGGTTGCCGCTCCCTGACTCTGTTTGTGACTGCAAATGTAAGCTGAAGATAGCGAGGGAAGGAAATGAGACAGCCAGCCCGGAGACGGAGGAGAGGTCCAAAGTCTTTGAGAACATCTTCACAACCGACTTCTGGGGCGGAGGCGAGTCGCGATCAGGACCTGGCAGCCGAATCGACTACACGGCGAACGTTCGGAAGCTGATTGCGCACGCTCTCAAGGAGTATCACGTCGGCCATATCCTTGACGCACCTTGCGGAGGTAAGCTTAGGTCTCCTCACCCTGTCAGTTAGGTTGAAAATGGGCAAACCCTAAATATTGTCACCGTGTTGCAGATGTGAACTGGCAGCCCTTGATCGAGGGATTCAACTCCACGCGGTACACGGGATATGACATCGTCCCGCAGATCATCCAGCAGAACACGGAGCGGTTCCGGGACTGGCCTAACGTGGACTTCGCCAGAGTGGACTTTGTGAACACCCCCATCGCCATCCACCCGGATCTCATCGTGTGCCGCGACGGCATTCAGCACAACACGCTCAAGGATGGAGAACGCGGATTTTGCAACTTGGAGGTGTCCGGGGCGAAGTACCTGGTGACCAACTGGCACACGGAGACGGGCCGGGGACTCGTCCCGGACAACGAAATCAACTTGAACGTCCAGTTCGGGGGAGCATACCCTATCAATGTGTTCACGCATCCGTTCAACTTCTCCATGCCGGAGTTTTTCATCTCGGAGGGCGTCAATGGGATGAACTCAGACGGCAAGCTCGTTGGAGTCTGGAAGCTACCTGTTTTGTGGAAAGGCGACGGGAAACGCTTCCAAGTTCCGGGTTCGTTGAGCGAGCGCGCCCGGAGAGAAGTCATTTCCAGGGCTGACGTTGAGGCGGCTCTGCTAACTGTGTAACAATATATTTCCCAGGAGGTTACCTTTGTGTCACCATCACCAGTACAATAAGGTTAGTTTTTTCATCAGAACGAGGTTAGTTGGTAAATTAATTCCTGAAGTTCTGAGTGTTGATCAGTGTGTTGAAGCAACGCAACGACAATGTTCAATTACCACAGTTTATTTTATTAGATTGAACGGACAGCAAAATGTCGTTTCAAGTCATGTACCAGCGGAGAAAGCCGTCGATTTCCTAATCCAAAAACGAGGACCTGCGGAGATACACATACGAGGTACCTCTCGGGTTAGATGTTCAGTCTCAGGCTTTTCTAAGATCCTAATATAAAGTATCACGAGAAGCTGCAACAAAAACATCATGCGTTGACGCAAGGTGGCGAGCTCCATGTCTACGTCCTGAGCATTGGTGTTCTATTTCTGTACAGTAGTCGCAGTGGTCGACAGGTTTGGATGCCGGTGGGCTCTTCACAGAGATACGCGCTTTCTGAAGGCAGGGGATGGCTTGGGCTTGTTTATGATGTGACAACCGCGAAGGTGAACCTTCAACGACTCTGGCTTGAACGTCCTTCCGCATTGACTGCATGAACACTTCCCACACGCTCCACACTTTTAGACAAGATTAGACAAGAAAATGAACCTGTCGACGAAACGAAGAAAGTTCGGAGGTTTGAAAGCAAATCGTCCATGACGACAAAACAGGGCATCATTATGTCGACAGAACAAAGCGCAGTCATTGAGATAATAGACATCAGGAATAATCCTTTAGATGTGGGGTGAAGTAGGAGGTCTCCACGAGATTTCGCTTTTAGATCTCACGCTCTTTTAACTTGCACCAATTAAACAAGCCTCCGAAAAAGACAAAGGGACCTACCCTTGGCTGCCCACGTCAGCCCAAGTTCCTTTAGATTTGACTTTGAGTACTACCATCATGTTCTCCCAAACCAACCCACGTACTTTTCAGTGGGACCATATGGGCTCAGTTTACTATCTCGAAGGGCAAAGAAGGGGTGAGACCAAGCCTCAAGGGTCACCCCTCAAGGGGTGACTATGTTGGCGTCCGAGGCACTTACAAGCATTCATGAAGAACCAAATCTTTAGGAGGTTGATCTTGGACCACAGCCTTTTGTAGCAAACTCTCCCAACGCATCTCCGTCAAGCCTGGTGTCAATGGTCTGCAATTATGCGCGTTTCCCATAGATCAGAAAATGACACGTGCGGCCATTCTAAATAAGTGATGCAAGAACTAGTATGACATCAGCGAGATAGGATTCTTGTGCACCTTTCTTCCCGGGCCTTATAACTCTTGATAATCGATGCTGAGTCTCTTAGCCGCATGGTTTCTCCAGTCGGGAAGCTTGTTTCCGACATAGGAACCGCCTGAGTGTTACTCACCATCTTCAACTCTTGCTGCATATTGTCAATGTGCAATGCAGCAGAGTCAAATACGCAACTCTCTCTCGAAGGATGTACTTTCGTATCTGATGACGGTCTCTTTTCTGCACTCGGAATCGGGAGACTGAAGTAGCAGTTCTTGCTCACATTTCGAGAGACTTTGAGCGTTTTCAAGTCAAGATGCCCGGTCTTGAAAGTCGAATTCTCACTGTCAATATTCAGATCCAAAACTATCCTCAGGAAACACCACACTGAATTTAATACAGAAAAATTAAATGCAAGCATTGGCATGGATAATACAGATCGAGTTATAAGACAGTTTAAACTATCGCTATTGTGTGTAGTGAGCACAACCAATTAGATAGAACGTGGCAAAAAGCAACAGGAGCGTGGTAAGTGGTACCCGGCAATGGATGTCTCGCCAGTCGGAATAATGTCGACGAACTCAGCGACAAGAGATCTCTTGTGTTTGAGAGCTCTCTCTTTGGGAATCTCTTGGGGTCTTGAAACTGTGCATGTGGGGAGCCGAAGAGCGTGTGCAGGATTGAATAGAGAAGAGGACGGTTCAGCACCAGGCCTGGAGGACTGCCGCACAGATGATTTGGTAACCATCTTGAAACTCTTCATATCCGGCTTCACCAAGAGCTTCTTGCTTTTCAGATCGGACGTAGCTCTCTCATCCTCCCTTTGAAGTCGTTCTGGTAGCAGAACTACTTCGGGGACGACAACCACTTCTCTACACCGTGCAGTGCCGTAAGAGTCTGCGTTGCTAACCGATCGAGTATGTCGAGCAGATCCAGTTTTTTTAACGCCCTCTGTGTCAAACCTTATCTTTGTAGTCTCCAGTAATTCAGACAGGCTTCTAGACTCTCTCTCCGGTTCCTCTGATGATTTCTGATTCCTCTGAGGCTTCGACTTTAGGGTTACAGCTTCACTGAAGTGAGGCTTGTGAGACGAGTTTTTGGACCGTCCATCATGTCTGGCCGCCGACGTGTGTCGGCTTGGTTCTTCAAAGGGAAATGCTCGGAATTTTTCCACAACTTCAACTTTCCTGCACAGCTGAGATCGGCGGAACCTGGCCGCTTTCTTAAGCATGAACATAAATGGATCTCCTGGAAAGCAAGGCCGTGCGACCACAGGACTAGGCGGGATATCTCGTCTCCTCACCATGGATTCCCTTTCGTAGAACTCTTCACTATGCCTCCTGGATGTCCGGCTATCGCTGGATGGGTCAGGATTCTCCTCTTCCTTGACTACCCATGTGCTACTCTTCACAGGTTCCTTTCTGGAAAAACCAGATGATGCGAACGGAAATGTGGATGTCTCGCCATTGTCAGTGGACCGCACTACCGGGCCAGATGGTAGCTCCTTGGCTTCCGTCTTCACGTCCCTCCCGAAGGAAGAGACATCGGAATTTTCATCCGAAATGTCGCATAGCTCGGCCTGGTATCCTGCATTTCTGGTTGTGGCGCTCACGCTCGTCGAAGAATCACTTCCTTTACTTTTCTCCAGACACCTCTTGTTCTCAACAAATTCTTCAGAGACGGATGTACTACGCGCATCGGTGCTACAGTCATCGCTTCGTTCACCGCCATACGCCCCAGCTGCGATGCCATTGTGACTGAGACCTCTCAAGGGTTGCTGTGTCGAACAATTGGTGGAAGCTCCATTGCGAAATTTGCTATCGATGCGCATTGCATCGGGCTGTGGAAGCTCCTGCTTTGCGGCTGGAACAATAGCTCGGTAGACATTTTTTGGCACTTCCCTCGTTACAGACGGAGCCTGCGACAGGCATTGTGGTTCTGCTTCCTGGTCTACCTTTTCTGCAAGCGAGATGACAGGAATGGCGTGTTAAACATAGCCGTATTCAGAATCATATGTCATAATTTTCTCTTCCAGCTGAGCGGATCTGTCAGCTCGCTTATCCTCTACTCATTCTGTACATCAGACGACTATTCGCTTGAAGCTTTACTGCCTGCATCTGTAATTGCAGATAGCGTTCTGAACGAGTTGATATCCTTCACGTACCTTGTGGGGCATCGAAAACCTCCAGAGCTTTGAGGACGTATTCGCCACTTTCACTCAGCGGAAGAATAACGTCGTCGTCAAAAACGTCACACCAGATAAAGGCTTCCTTGTAACTCCTGTGACCACAAACAATGGCGCTGAAATTAGTCCAGTGTGGAGATCTCGCAATTTCTACTTGCCATATCCGTTGGCCCCTTGCAATGACTATGTGATTGAGAAGTTGCGGCACTGCCATATAGCTCTTTCCGATTCCCAAATTAGTAGTGAAAGAAAGACCAGTGCCCTTAAACTTCAAACGACAAGAAATTTAGATGACTTGCCTTTTGTATGACCAAGAGTATGAATCTGGCATCCCTCTTCCCCGGAGCGCGGTCAAACGGGACTTCACGTCTGTCCACTCACGAATCGGATAATCAGAAAAATCCTCAGCAATCACAAAAAATTTCAGACTCCGAACCGAAGACCGTCAATCGAGAACTACGATAAGCGAGCGAAGCCGATTCAATTCAGGGAATGGAGTTCTTTAAAAATAGTCATTGTAACGAAATGTCGCCTGCCAATGAAACATCTGAGACGTGCTGCAAAGATATTCTGATTAGCAAAATAATGATCCAAGGCATTTACCTCTCAGCGTCGGAGCTGGTTGGTGCGAGGGATATTGCACTTGTATCATGTGCGGATGATCTGCTTGATCATCGTTCCCTCGGCTTAAAATGTACAACACTTCGACTTCATGGTAATACTCGGACAGCGGTTCCATGATGAGAGCACACCTCCGTGCAGATACACCTGCTTCCCAAGCTCACGCGGTTTACGATTCTCGCGACTCCGCAAGATCCGTGCAATTCAGAGCAACAAGATACGGAACTCCAACATCTCACAATTGATCTACTCAAGAACAGTAAGAAACGCCGGCACACTCACTCGCAATGAAATCAGCTAATTCGCGTCACATGTTCTTGAAAACTGCGCATGAAAAAATTCTTCCTAACTTTCAACGCGCTCGCTCTAACGAGCACGGGAGAGAGAAGCACACGGCTCCCCTGGCAGCGCACTCGTGCGACCGCTCGACGGCAAGTCAGGCGCTAAAAACACTTAGAAGACAGCATCTCCGACTACCAACTAGTCAGCTCAATACTAACCAAACAAGAAACAGGCCAACCGACCTCGCACGGGCGGTCTCAGGCTGGAAGACTGTCAGCAACGTCCAGCTCGCAACGGCCACCACATGGACCTCAGAACTCTGCAAGCGCAGACCGTCAGCTTTAGCAGCAGCAGAGCGCGCGACAGAATCCTAAACAAAACGCGTGCGAACGCTCTGCGACGCCGTCAGTGCCACGGTATGGACCAACAGCTCTCGACGCTGCAGGAGCAACTCGTTCAGAAACCACGCGCACCGCTCTCCGTGCTCAACAGCAAAACATCAATCCGCTCATCGCCTTCATGCCAACAACAACACTCAAGAACCGTCTCTCTCGCCTCCGAGATCAATCAACCACGAAAAACAACTCCTCACGGATGCGACCTCCGAAACAAAATTGCGAAGCGCCAGTGCTCGTTGGAATGCGAATTCTGTTTGGCTGCAGTCAAGATTATGAGCATTGATAGCGAGCAGCCAGTGCGCAGATTTAATGGTGAGCTATGAAAATTATACAAGTCACCCTTCGGCATTCAAGTTGCGGTTCAATGCTGCATGTTTGGATTAAAAAATAATCCAACGACTCGCTGCCATTAGTGAACTTGAATCAAGAACTATGCAATGTGCGCGAGGCGCATTACGAGGCGTAATCATCTGTGTTTCTGGATGAAATGCAGATAAGCGATGAATGTAGGCTCTCACGGATGAACGTTTCGCTGCCAGAAGTGGAACCACGAGGCGCATTATCAGGCGTAATCGGATATGAGCCTGGATGAATAAAAGCTGTTATGGATGAATAGTTGCGTCCCGAGGTTGATGAGGGTTCCTATCACACAAGCCGATGGATGAGCGGATGATTTACGGCGGGTTGATATTTCTTCTGCTTGATGCTTCAATGTCATTGCCAATACTAAAGAGAGTCAGCGACGTTCTAATCAATACTATTGATGAGCATCAGTTGTCAGGAGCTTAGGGACGTCAGGAATTTAACCATCTTGCCATGATCGACTTTTTTTTAAGTTTTTACTCTAAAAAGAATTATTTGTATGGCAGCTTGTCTTAATGGGATAGCATAACATTTAACTACTAGGTTCAATAGTGATGGAGCAATTTAGAAAAGGGAGAAGGAAGACAGTGATCTAATTAGAAACAAAAATTTGTGGGCTTCATCAATCACCTCTTTTTATTGTGCACAGTTTTACTTAACCCTTCACAGCCCAAGAAGGAGGTGCTTAAACTCAATTTGCCTGAAATCCATGAGGAATTAGGGTTTGAGATACAAGGTTCATATTTGCGCACACATTACATGAACACTCTTCAACAATTATGATTTGGATTTTAAGAGCTCTTGGAAAAGCTAGGAATATAACACAAAATACACTAAATGCACTAAAATATAGTGTATACAGTGAATACCATGCCTTAGATTATGTTGTATTTCACACACATGCACATTGATTTTGGTCTTAAATTTTGATTGAACTTTGTTTTTAAGACATTCTTCATTCTTTTGTGATTGTTGATCTCTCTCCTCACATACAAAACTTTGGTTTTAATTCGTATAAGGTTGGAGCATTTTTGTATACAACCAAGTAGAGAAAAGCAAAAAAATCACCAATAATTGTGTATAAACATTTTCTTCACATATGATATGACAATGCCTAGCTATCAACCTAGTGCACATGTGAACCGCTCTTATTCAAAGTAATTTTTTCTGCAATAATCTATTGATCGTTAAAGTAGTACACCCTCCAAAATCCACAGTTTTCACTACCAATATTCAGTAACTTTAAACACTATTATCTAAATTTCCATCAACACTTGGATGTTGTGCAAAATTTCCCCAAAATTAGGTCATGGGTTAAGTTCAATTTTGTAAGGTTAGATATTAATATTAGGCATTGTATTTCCATTAAATACGGTTCAAAGAAAAAAATTAGCAAAAATCTAGGTTTTTCCAAAAACATAGATGGGCGGTAAAGGGTTAACCTTTTACCAACAATAGAGGTCCTTTATTGACTCCAGTTTAGAATAGGAATAGTCTTGCTACCCCAAAATGCATAGAATTTGAGCAAGAATTTGTGCCCCCATGTTGCTCTTTGGACACCTAAGGTAGAGGCACCCAATTCCGATCACTTAAGCCAGTTGGGGACTCAAATGACATTGTATGTCAAAATCATTTATGTAGAAAGATGCGGAATTAGGAATGAAACTCAACAAATCTTTTTTCAAATTTAATCTCAAAGATTTGGAATTGATATAGAATTTTAAAGCCCAAAAACCACCGGAGCCCATAATTAAACTCTAGAGTAGGTGAGATTTGGTGCCCTCCTTTGCCCAATGCCAACAAGTGAGAGTGAGTAAAAAGAGAGAAGACATGCCATGGACAACCAACTCATGGAGTTTAATTATGGGCTCCGATCAGCCTTGTTCAACTTTTGAGGCAAGGCCACCAATGAGAGCTCCATTGAGGTGGAGCAACCCAAAATTGCACACTTCATGACCCAATATTGATAATGATTGGAATTTTCATATTTTGAGTTATCGGTTTTGGGTCGCTTCATGCACCATTTCATGCATTTCCCATTTTCATGCACCATTCCATGCACACTCTACTAATCAGAATTGGGTGGCCGATCGGAATTGGGTGCCTCTACCTTAGTGCTGCACTAGCATAACGGCCTGTGTTGCAAGGTCCTTGGCCGGTCACGACGAGTATTTTTACCAAACATTGCTAAGAGTTGGGCCGTCGATGCAATTTACAACAAAAAGTGGATAGTTTTTTGTGGATCGGTTTTGACCAGTGTATGCTTTGACAGAAGACCAAGCTCCTATGAGTTGCGTGTTGATGATTGCTCTTTGGAATAGGGGGATTTGATCGAAAACAAGAGTTCATAATGCATAAAGGTTTGCCTAGTTGCTAAAGTGTTAAGGTGATTGAGGATGGAAATATCAAAGGGTAAGGCTAGGGGCAAGGGCTTTTCTTCATATTATATGCATGAAGGCACAAGGCTATGTAATATGACATGATGCTCAAGTGTTGTGCATTGATCCTTTAACGCCTAAGTGGACCACGAGTGCATGGGAGAATCTATGAGCATAATATATTATGCAGAACATCATTTACATAGCAGGTACATTTCTTTGGGATCCCATGTGATGGAAAACATCATAGATCGTCAATACCTGCATCAATTGGAGACACAAGAGATTTGTTGGAAAGCTAACAAGTAGTTATAAATCCGTTTAAAAGACTTGAGAGACCACAGCCAAGTGTGGAAAGAGTATTATGAGCAAAAGCACCAAAAAAAAACCCTCCCATAGCCTTTAAACTTGGGTTAACCAAGCGTTAAGCAAGCCAAATTTCCCTAATTTAATTTTACCATACACAATCAATTTCCTTAATTGTGCTTACACAACTAAATAAGCTAGTCTCATTTAATGAGTTTTAAATCCCTCAACTTTCTCCTTTGTTAAAACCTGGTCAGGCTTAACAAATCATGAGAACAATTCAATTATGTCCTAAATTTGCCACCATCGTAAGGAGAAGGTTTTTCCAGCTAATGAATATTATTTACAGAGCACTCACCCACACAACAAATACCTTTATTTTTTTGAAGAAATAAAGTGTTTACCACTGTAAACATTTATTTAGAAATCCTCGTTTTATTTTTTACTACAAATTATTGAGACTTTCTTGAAACTTTTTTACAAGTAGGAAATTTACCAACATGATTTATTCTAGTGGAGTGATTTATATTGAGATTTGGGCCTGCTATTTATTCTCAAGGTTGTTGCAGCCTGGGATTATAACTTCATGAGGAATGTCATTAATTTAGAGAGTTGTAGCAATTAGATTCAACTCTCTGGAGGCAGTACTCATTCGAATTCCTGTTGGCATTGATGTTATTCTGACGCAGTGGCTTTACTTTGCTAGATTACCAGCTTTGGTTCTTAACTTGTTACTGATTGTAAGTTTGTTCGCTTTTAAAGCAATGCTGGCACTTAATTGTCTAATTTAAGCCTAATGTCAAGCTCAACTACCAAAATCCCTAAACCATTTTGAATTGCTCATGTTCAAATTACATCATTAAGTTGGACTTCTAATGGAGCATTGATAGTTGCATTCTGTGTGATTGCATCCATTCAAATGTAACACAGAAGGTGGTATGACTAAAACAGATCCTGACCTAAGGCAATTCATGATATATGTTCATATCAGGGTGAAGAAGAAGAACTCCGGTCCCGAAGGGCCGGCGTGAATAAAGTGTCTATTCGTTCCACCACTAAGTCCATGTTTTCAGGGTGAATATTTAGTTGGGTAGTACATGGCCTACCTGGTGATGTTTTAAGGATGTTAGACCCATAGGTGGTCACTTTTGAAGCAATCTGCGAATAGCTTTACCGATAGTTCATTGCTGCTTCATCTATGAACTCTGGAAACTTGTCTGGATCTGTGCGCTTCCGACGAATGCAGTGAGACATTGAGCCACAATCTAGCAAATTCACAAGGACAAAGATTCGATGTGGGCGGAGTTGTATTTCCATTGTATTTCCGTGTAGAAAGCGGTCTTTAGATTTGTGATTATTCAATTTTACAAGTGAGCCATCTACACGCAATGTGTGTGGACGAGTTTTTGCCGCCTACAAGAGGGATATTGCATTGGACCATTGGCGCTTTGAGGGAAGGATGTATAATATGCCACGCATAGGTACACCATTGTCATTACAAGATTAAAATCACACAAAATAAGTTGTATTGTATTGTATCGACGTACTGCCTTTGAATGAATAGTCTTCCTACATAAACCTTTTAAAAGCACCCAGGGCGAATTTACCCTCTCGCTGGAAGAGCTTAGATGAAGTAGGCCAACCAGCCCCGCACCCCATTCGTCCGTTGTCGGGTCCAGCTCGGCCCAACCCGATCCCCAGTCCTTCTCCACCGTGCTCGTGAGAAGCCCGACACTATGGAATGTCTATTACAGTTGACATCAAACCCTGAAGCATCAGTTTTCCTCGCCCCAATTTTGTTCATGTCTAAGTGCCATCACTTTTATAAATTTTTGATATTTGCCCTCAGATTTTACACTCACTTCCAAGGCAACACTTCTCACACTCGCAAGAACTAACAAGCCCCACGCCTTCCACCCAACGCCTAGAAACGACGTGCACATGAGCATCACGCCCACCATCTCCAAAAAAATTGACAAATCTCACGACATACCCATATCTCTAATCCCTTATCTTACCCTAATTAAGCCAATTCTGTACAACAAAGCTCAAACTCATAATCCATCCTCACCATTAACAACAACATACCGGAATCTCTCTACTTCCTAGATTGAGCTCAAATTTGCACAACAAGAGCTCTCCTCACAACCCACACCTCAACAAACCTCTCATCACCCTCTTCAAACCTTGATTTTGCATGATTTCATCTCTACCCAAACTTTGATTTCGCTAATTTCATCTCCACCCAAACCCTAATTTTACTAATTTCATTTCTACATGCATGATGGCATCTTTGGATGTGTGGTCTCCTCTACTCTACCAATGCAAATGCTTGCCAAGACGCTTCAACCACCTTTACCTCTTGTGCTTTTACTACCTTCATCTTTTTTAGTGCAATTTTATGTGATGGTTGTGACTTGGAGGAATGCGTTCTGAGTTGTTTCTGGAACAATATGAGAATGTATTGGATGCCACATATTACCATTGATGTTATTGAGTTTGGAGAGTTTTATTCATGTTGCATGTTGCATCAGGGTTTGACCTTTCGCAAGTGCGCAGGGAGAGTGAGAGAAAGAAGACGAGAGCGGTGCACACAATGAGAGGCGGCAATCAGCTACGTGTGTTCAGGGCCACTTCACACTCAACGCTGGAGTCGAGAGTCCGTCGGTTTCCACTAATGAGAATGCTTGAATGGCCAAAGTCCGGCCTCTCGGCCTTCACACCAAAGGCCAAAGTCCAAAAGCCGTCGTCTTCCAATGTGCCTACATAGCAGTACTTTTGGAGAGTTTTGGCTGAATTTTTTTGGCGTAATAATATGGGGTTTGGACTTTGAACTTGGGCTTTGGGGCTTCACACCATAGCCACCCAAATGCTTCAATATATTTATTTTAATGTTTTTTTTTAATCCAAAAGTTTGGACTCTCGCCATAGTTTGGGTAGAAATTTTAACAAACGGACTCTCGACTCGGCTTGGTGTAAAGCGGCCCTGAGTCGATTGTGCGCAAACGTAAGCGCGCAACAAATTCTTGCAACGGAAAATTATAGCAGTAGTAGGTGTGTGAGTAGAGATTCAACATTGCAAATATAAAAAGTATAAAAAATAAGATAATGGGACTTAGATGTGAACATAACGGAGGCCAAGCAATTAACTCAGAGCACCCCTACCTTGCTTGTCACTAGTCGGTAAGCAACCGCACATGGCAACCATCCCCAGGTTTACCGGTTTGGGGCTTGGCTATTCAGATGGGCGAGCCCTCCAAACCGAGGAGGAACCCTGGCATGGGCCTCGGTTCAAGGTAAGTTTTTTTTCACTTTTTTGCACTTTGGATTTTTGTAACTTACTGTATTTTACTTTGTTGTCGCATTTATCTTCTTATTCCTCTTGGAATACGTAATGAAATTCAAACATCAAATAATCAACCATATTTACTCATTCACATATTAATTTAATGAAAAGTACGTAGTGAATGGATTAATATTTTTTATAATTCAATTATAAAAAAGTGAAGAGAAGGAGGTGGTGGGCTAAACAATGCTTGCTGGACACCCTATATGAGTTCTTGCAATCGAATTTCAATTTGCTTTATTCCAAAATAGAAATAAAAAGAAAAAAGAAAAAGAAAAAAGAAACAAAACGAAGAAAGAAGTAAAAAAAAAACCCTAACTAAGATGGCCACTACAACCAATAAAGGCGGGGTCATCTAAAAGGAGATTGAAGTAATAAATCTAGGGGAAGGGGGAAATCGGGGTGGGGGAAATTTTGTAACTAGCCCTAAGGACATGTGCGTGCACAAGTTCAGGAACCGGGCCCAATTGGGTGGATCCCGCTGCGGGTTGCCACAACCTGACGAGCACCCCGAACTCAACCTTGTGCCCGTGCTTGGTGGTGTGTACCACCCACACCACCGATCGCGCCGTAGTCAACGACACACAACTCCATCAAGCTTGCTCTCGCGTACTCCTCTAAGTAGACGCACATGACGACCATATGGAGCTTCATCTCCCAAATATGGTCCTTAAAAGTTCGGGTTGGGCTCCTCATGCCTACACCAGTTTCACGGTAAAATCCGATGTGGTTTCTAATCAAACCATTTGGTTACCCTCTTTTGATTTACCTTTTTAACCATATCATTTCCACAACATTCACATTGTGTTTCCAATGGGTTTCTATGTTGTTCCCCAGAGTTCTCCACCGTGTTACCAAGCGATTTTCCGTACCCAATGCGTTCTCCATGTTCCCAAAAAAGTTTCCAATCCGTTTACACCTGGGAATCAATTTACATATTAATTTTTTTATCCAACTTGGCCTTTGTTTATTGGGGCCCACCACCAACTGCTGGGCCTCAACGCAGGCTCATCTATACACATGTGCATGAGCTATCTGCTGGGAAGGCAACAGGCCTCCTTGGCTGCCGAGTCTTCTGCGACTGGCTTGTTTTGAAGAGTATCCCCTCCTTGTCAAAGGAGACTTACTGATGCTGGTAAGTTGAGATGCGACTCATTGTTGATGTTGAGCTGAGGGTTTATGGTAATTTTTGTTGAGGAAGGTATATGTTCTATTTGTATTACAGTGCAACTTTGTGGGTATTCTTTATAATATTGCGTGTGTATCTAGTATGCTTTGTTTTTGTGATTTTCTTCTTTAATTTCTTGGAAAATCATTATGGCCGGAAGCAAGGACAGACTTACACTTATATGGATGAAGAAGTACAAATTTGCAGATTATCCCAGGCGTAGACCAGGCGCGAGCCAACAGTGAGTAGCGGTGGCCAACGGCATAGAGCATTAATGCTCGTGTCGTAGACTACAATGTATCGTGTAATCAAAGATCGCTAAACACAACAGATCGAGAATCACAACCAACATCAAATAAACGAAAAACTTACACCAAAACAAGTATACGTAGTACACCCTCAAGTGCCCCCCCTAGTGGATAAAGAGACCCTCTATCCGGCTAGGACCAAACAACACTATGTAGACAATTGCCACGGTGATGCCGCTGCAACAACTGTACACATCCAGTTGAAGATGTAATCCCTTGCCGCATCAATAAACCAATAGAAAAGTAACTAAGAGAGGGTAGGTGGGGTGCAATGTGAGCCCCATCCTTAATCGCCTTCGGCAACTTTGTTGCCAATGCATTGGTCAATCCCCATGTAGCCTATCCCTGAAACAAAACCATGAACTTCAACTCGATGGCAGGACACCATACTAGTGACATGTCCAAGAGAAAATCTAGTTGTTGTATCTAATGAAACGTGGCTCGAAGACCTCCTACAACGAGGGCAAGTCCAATCCCCAGGCGGTAGAGTAGAGAGGGGCAGCGTCAAGCAAGCCATATGCCATCCACGCTGACAACGGTCGCATAATAACATGGTAACCGCACCCTTCTTCTCACCACACACAAAACACGGAAGACCTTGTGGCACAACGACCAACTCGGGATGCACGGAGCCATCAATGGGCAAATGGAAGGGCGCGCAGCTTTTGGAGTGCTCCAACACTCCCGGCCATCTTTGCCTTCCAGCAACAAGATGCCATTGGGCAACACATCCTTCACACGAAGAATGGTGCGCCCGACCTTGATGTCTAACGTTGTAGGCGCCTCACGCTGCAGATAAATGTAATCTCTAATGGAGAAACGCCGCAACTGAGGTTGGTAAGCGCCGCTGTGAATGCGAGTATACCGTAAAGTGTTGCGATGCTGAGCGATGGATAAATTCTCCATGGCCATTGGCATGGCCCGCTTGAAGAACTCCACCCAATCACGCAGACATTCGATCCAAAACTCTGGATCATCCAAGTCCACAACTAGAGCCAACTTCTCCCGTACAGAATTGGGTAGAATCGGCTCCCATCCATGTAACAACCGATACGAACTGAAAGCGGCCAAAGAGGCCTTCCGGCTAAATCGGTATCCCATGGCAATCCATGATATCATCAGATCCCAATCAAGGTGGCCACCCTGAAGTAATCCATACTTCCGTAGTCCACGTTTGACGGTCTGAACCACACACTCGGCCAAACCATCCGCTTCCGGATGATTCCAAGAAGTCGTACGATGGTCAATCAAAGCTTTGGTGCACGAAGCCTCGAAAGCACCTAGGAACTTACGCCGTTGGTCAGTCGATACCTCAACTGGGGCTCCAAGACAAGCCAACACCCGGTCAAGGAATGCCATGGCCGCCAACTCCGAGGAGTTCTGTGGTAGTGCCACAAGCTCAATCCACTTGCTGAAGTCCATCACCAACACGTACTTGGCTCCACGTGGGGTGACAACAAGTGGCCCGACAAAATCCAGAGACCAAGAGTAGCTCAAACCCATGATGGCCAAAGGCTGCAACTGTGGTGACAAGGTGTTGAAGCTGGATCTGACCCGATCACAAACTTTACACCGTGAAAGGTACGTGGCGACCCGCTGATACACACCGGTCCACCAATATTGGCTACGCAACATGGAATGTGTCCGTCGCACATCAAAATGACCAAGGTCTTCCTGTACGTGTCGTACCAACGAAGCCCTTTGATCCGGCCTGGGAACTATGCGCCTAGTCCCATCTGACCACACGCGAAATAGAAGGCCGTTTTCCCATCAGAACCTCCCTATCCGGTGTCCAACTCGATCGCGCTCCATGGCCGAAAGAGCGGGCGGAAGTGTGCCATGTTGCAGCTTGTGCAAGACTAGACCGTCTTCCCACACATCGCTAACAAGTTGGGCCCTATCCGGTTCCTCATCCGTTGCCAAATCAGGCAACGTCGATGCGAAGCCGGACATCAACGTGACGTAAGTTGTTGTATGCTACCCTGGAACTAACTCCCTATCGCAGTCCCCATGCCACTTGG
The DNA here is from genome assembly GCA_963971425.1 of Bryoerythrophyllum caledonicum. Taxonomy (NCBI): domain Eukaryota; kingdom Viridiplantae; phylum Streptophyta; class Bryopsida; order Pottiales; family Pottiaceae; genus Bryoerythrophyllum; species Bryoerythrophyllum caledonicum. The sequence continues at coordinate 19,135,391 of OZ020526.1, read as the reverse complement.
CACCAGTCAAATCTTCCTCCGATGGACTTGAATTACGAGATAGCCCATCCGCATCCAAATTAGTGATGCCCGCCTAGTGAACAACCTCAAAATCATACTCCTGAAGCAACAAAGCCCACCTGGCAAGCTTGCCAGTAAGCTTGTCAGACTCCATGTGCCACTTCAAAGGCTGGTGGTCAGTTACCAAGGTAAAACACTGCCCATACAAGTAGGGCCTAAAATGAGCTATGGCCCCAACCGCGGCCAAGGCCTCCCCCTCGTAGGACGAATAGTTGGACTCCGCGTTGTTGTTGCTCCTAGAAGCAAATGCCACAATGTACTCCCGTCCCTCATTATCCTTTTGAGTCAACACGGCTCCCAATCCTACCGCACTCCAATCTGTGTGCAAGTGGAAAGGTCGTGTAGCATCTAGACGCCGCAGTACAAGCGTTGAAGTGAGCTTCAGCTTCGAAGTAGCAAACGCCTGCTGCTGCTTTCGTTTCCAAGTCCATGGCTGATCCTTCCTCGTCAGGATAGTCAACGGCTTGGCAATCAAGCTAAAGTTCTTGACAAACCGGCGATAATAATTCGTCAGGCCAAGAAAAGCTCTGAGCCGTGACACGTCGATTGGGGCCGGGATCTTCTGCAACGCGTCAACCTTGGCCTCCTGCACGCCAAGACCTCCTGGAACAATTATACTTCCCAAGTATGACAACCAATCATGGAAGAATTTGCATTTGCCATGGTGCAAGCGCAATCCCTACTGCCGTAGCCTTTCGAACACCGCCTGAAGATGCCTCACATGCTCTTGTGGGCTGCTACTAAAAATGATAACATCATCAATATAGCATCGGGCAAACGGTAAACCGGTCAACAACCAGTCCATCACCTTGTGAAACTCAACGGGTGCGTTCTTGAGGCCAAATAGAAGAAACTTCCAATGGTAGAGCTGATCTCTCCCATCCAGATCAACTACCCAGAACGCGGTCTTCACCCGATCGTCCACCATCAATGGTAACTGGTGGTAACCGGACCGCAAATCTAGAGTACTAAATACTCTGGCGTGTCCGACCGCATCAAACAACTCCTCTGGCGTGGGCATGGGATACCGATCCGACTTGGTTTTATGATTGACCAACCTATAATCCCCACACATCCGCTTCTCCGTCCAGTTGCCAAATATGTCCTTTTTTGATGGCATCACCATGGCACAAGCGTACTCGCCGTTGGAGAGCTCAATCAAACTGGTGGCCAACAACTCCTGACAACGAGTCTGAACCTCAACTTGCTCAGAGAGACTGAGCTTGTACGGTCGTCGAAAGATCGGGTGGTCGTCCTCCAACTGAATGTGAATCGGTTTGCCTTTGTAGCCCTCCAAATCATGGAGACTTAAGCCAAAACAACTACGATTTGAACGTATAAATGCTCGTACCCTTCATGCCTCGGCACCAGTAAGACGTGACCCCAAATCCAAAGGCCAATCATCAAACTCCGTCGTCTCCTTCTCCACCGTAGAAGACTCACCGCGTACCGGCACGGCAGGTGATTGCTATTTGGTAGCACAGAGGGCATTAATGCCCCAAGACTCCTCACTCACGGGATCCTCATAAATTCCTGTGTCGTGATGATAAAATCGGGCAAAGATATCCCGGGCAACCTTTCCACCCAAGTCCTCGGCCAAGACTGCAAAGATACGTTGAGCACGAAGCTCCTCAACTGCATGCTTCTTCAAACAAAAAAACAACTTCGTTTCCTCGATCTCTGTGAGATGTGGCACCGCTGCCCCCTGACCATCGGAGTCTGCCCACAGCACGCGTGGATGGTCACTCAAAACGGTATTGAACGGCAAAACAAAGGCCACAAGCTCAAACAAGGGTGTCAAAGTCAATGGCTTGACCCAACAAATAACGACGCTGGCCCTCAGAGAGATCTAGTGCGGCGGTGGTGCCTGTCAATAAGCCCATCACCCGCTCTCTCTCGTCAACAAAAGGCTCCTCGTAAGTTTGGGAAGAAGAGTCCCAAACCATGCCCGGACCACGTATCCTAAAGGCAAAAGAGCCTGGATAGCACATCAAGGTGGAAAATGCTCCCCGAGTAAAACCAACGCGGTTGGCTACCGCTAATGGTGGCTCATCATGCTTGGTAACCTCCGTGGAAACACGGTGGTCGTCCAAGATGCCATTGACCTTACGACGTATGGGCTGTTGCACTTGAACAAGTGTAGAGGTGAGCGTTGCCGATGATGCCATATTGGTTTAAATCCAATGTGGCCGATGGACGTAAGATTCCAACGCCGCGGCATCAACAAACGTGGGGGGACCAAGAAGGTGATGGATGTATGTCCCATCCTCACGCACCTTCATTCGTGTATCCCCCAATGGGGGTACATTCTCAAAAATGTACCCTGGTGGCGTCGATTGGTGAGTAATCCACCACTGGATGAGCCTGAGCAAATGATAAATCGGCAAAGAGACCCGACCGTGGGTCATCCAAGCCACGTCCACTGCCCGCTCGTGAATGGCCTTGGCAAGGCCATTCGGCAATCACCAAGTCCACGTTACCTAATCGGCGAAGATCATCCTCACTGATCAACGCGACATCGCGTGGCAACTTGCCAAAACACCCTCGAATCGCAGAAGGTGGTAACCGCTCGGGATACAACGCCAGAAGACGCTGAATGTGATGGTGAGCGGCACGGTTGGCTGCAAAGCCACTATCCACGTGGACATACTGTCATACCTTGAGCCTAGCCTCCAACACAGCCGCGAGCCCCGTACCAATACCGGCAAATAACTCCACAAGGATTATACCCCCATCAGGTGGTTGCCACTAAGTAGTGGGAGCCAACAACGGGGTGGAAGAGTCTACTGAAAACGGTGGAACATCAAGAGCGTCCACAATCTCTCGACTTCAACGAGTGAGCTCCAACGGCGTCCCCCACGGCGGAAGCGGATCCTTGCAATGACGGGCAGGGATCGCCAACGGTGGGTGCTCGTATGAATCCTCCACCCTAGACATAAATGCATATGTCTCATTCAAAAGTGAAGAACCACACGGCAAGTCTGATGCCAGAGCACTACACCCAAACAGAGCGTTTGTCGTCGAAGTCACCGCGCTAGCTCCGAAGACCACGGAGATGAGCTCCTTCCTGCCATCACCGGCAAACCACCCTGGCCTAATCCACGCCTCCTCCGTCCAGTTATCCACCCCAAATCCAAGTGGATATAGTGCCTATTGGCCCACCAAAATATCGTAGTTGGTGGCGCCAGTCACGGCGCACTTAAGGAAGACATGGGAGAACAACGGACCAGATCCCACGCCAAACATCAACTGCAACGGATGTCGGGTGTAGCCCATGGCCTTCTCCGTGCACCCAATTGATGTAACAATCGTGAATGGGCAAGGCTCGAGGTCCGAAGCACCTAGACCCAAATCTTGGGCTAGCTGCTTGCCAATCATTACTAGCTGAGCTCCGGAGTCCAATATAGCACAAAGGGAGGTAGCTCGAGTGGGGTTGCCGTCCGTACGACCAACCATGATGACTCCGCCATCGTTTACCAAGCGTCCCACCCCTGGACGTACACTACGCCGCTCCCGTGCCGACTGGGCCCCAACATCAGACAAGTAAGCCACTCGAGAGATCAAGGACTGATCCCCAAAGGGCTGGTCCATAAGTGTGGAAGTGGCATTGGCATCAAACGCGGAAATTGCCTCCGCCGCCAACTTGGCCCGCATTGCCACCAAATCCTTCCCGGTGGGTAGAGCTATCAGTGCCTGCGACACCTCCAACGATGGCAAGGGCACCTTGCCTTCCAATATACTACCCGCCAAGTGAAATACACCGGATGGTTGAAAATCCGGTGTCAGAAAGTCCACACCGGCAAACACCGACAACCGCAATATTTTGTACGCCAAGGAATGAGCGGCTTCCACGTGAGTGGAAGAAGCTGGTGGTACGCTAGGCAAAGAGGAAGCAGCACCAGTAGCAGCTGCATCTGCAATGCCAAACAATAGTCGTAGCCGTTATTGACGAATGTGGTCCGGTAATCCCACGTGGCGTGAACGACCTCGAGTTCCTAGCACACTAGATGAAGGTGGCACTGCTTGAGTAGTGGTCTCAGCACGAGTGGCAACTGCAGCCACAACCCCTCCGGAAGCACCATACAAATAAGCATCCATGGCTGAGGACAAACCACGACTCTTTACCGGAGCCCGTACGTCCACCACTTGTCCCAAACAAGCATTCGCACTCAACTTCTTCTCCAACTCCGCCACTTTCGCCTCCAAGCCCTTCTCTCGTGATGAACCCGGCCACTTCTCCGGGTAGAGAAAAAAACAATTCTCATTACTATGGCCGGACTTGCCACAGTGAGAACAAGTAACCAGCTTCTTCCCCTTGTCACCAGACTTGGTTGCCTCGGTCTTGGGCGTCACCTTCCCCTTCTCTGCCCGCTTTTTCTTGGAACAGTTCGGGTCCCCTTTGGTGTGACCGGATTCTCCACAAGCCCAGCAATGCACAACCTTTTCAGGTTGTGCCTCCGCCAAACTACTCATCGCAGTAGCAAGCTTCTTGGACTTGGGAGCGTCCATCAATGTCGTGACCAAGTCCGTGGCCTCGGATACGCCCAGCGCTCTATCAAGCGCTTCCACCTCAACATACGCCTGAGCCAAACTAGCGTTGCCGTGATAATAAAAAAGAAAACGGGGGTTGATCAAGTCCTCCATCCTCTTGTCCAACTTGGAAAAATCTTCACAAGTTGGCGCTCCGTGAAGACATCACCTGCCTCCGCCGCCAAATCCCGCCAATCGGATATACATAGTGTGCAACGTGTCCTCCTTTTCACGGCGGAAATCTTGGATGCGCTGCATCTGATCACACCGGAATGCCCAATACTCTACCTCCAAGTGCGCCATGAATCGCGCGAGAGGATCAAAGACTAGTAGCGGACCGACGGCCACCAATGCCACCTGCGTAGCTTGGGCCAAATGCGACATGGTCCCTATGTCGGACGCCTCATCTACGAGGGCAATGCCCTTCTGCCTAGAATCCTCACTAAAGAAGACTCCCTCTTCCTTGGATTGATCGGTAATGGCCGGGACACGAGCAACGGCACTCTCCTTGAGCGCAATCACCAACTCCACCCGGTCGCGCCAATATTGCTCAAGCGGACGCATCTCCTCCGCATGTAGTACCGACCACCTTCCATAGGTCTGGAGCTCCTGTAGCTCCAAATGCTGGGGCAAAAGCTTAAAAGCGTACCACTCGTTGAACGACGGTGAATGTTGGCGCTTCTCTTTCATCCATGTCTAGAAACGGAGCCACCAATCGGGTAGAGAGATGCCCCTAGCCCGACCTGAGAAACGATCACGCATAACCTGGCGGTAATTGTCCTCCATGTCGTCAAATGTGCCCACACTCCAAACTTGAAGCCTACGGTCAGTATCCAACGCCGAAATAGGCTCAAAAGTCTCATCGGTATCCGACCCTAGCCCAAAGTCAGAAGCCGGTGCACTCTCCGGAGAATTTGGTGAGGGAGAGCGGTAATTCCGACTTCTCGTACCCACCACAAACAAAATTCCCTCGTGTACCTATCTATGGGTGCTATCTAAAGGGTAAGGGTACGGACGCGCAACCTGCACCTGCAAAATCACTAAGCTATGTGCTTTATTGGTCATCACCTCCGGCTAACACAGGTCCAACCACATCCCCCCACATAAAAAGGTTTTGCTGGTGCTTACTCCGACTTCACTCCTACGATACCCTATCACAAGCTAGCACAACAATGAATGGAGCCACCGGAAAACATCGGCAACAAGCCCACAACACGGGGGAGGTACCGCACAAGAATCCAAAAATCCAACCCGGATCCTCTCCCCCAACAACATAAAAATAGAAATTACCAGGGGTCAGAGCCACTGGCACACGACTGCAGTGGATGGCCCGAGTCGCAAACCTGCAATACAAAGAGAAATACTAGAAGTAGTTCTCCAAAGTCTAGCACTAAGGGAAATAGAGGGAACTTGTCCGCGGTGTTCAAAAACACAAACCCTCCAATGAAAATGCATTTCAATGGGTGAGAAACGCAACAAACGCCAATCCACTACCAAAATGGGATTAAATGACGGAATCTCAAACTATAGGTGCAAAAGAATGTCACTCCAAACCGAGTAACAAATCATGCAATCCTCTTTCAAAGTACCGATTTTTTTTTTGTATAGCCACATAAAAATGTGATTTTAAAAAAACTTTCATCCCAGAAGTTTTTCATACCACCCTGATAAAAACCCCCCAGAAAGCTCAAATCCGAAGTCGGAATCCAAAAATAGGAATTACTTTGGAAGATATGAACTCACAGTTGTTTAAATCTGGCCAAAATATAATTTCATCCGCAGTGAATGAAATCTGCCTACAGCGGATGAAAGCTCACGTAGTTAATGGAAAATCGCGAATCGGATGAAAACTCGCCAAACGGATAAATCGCCGCAGCGGATGAAACTGCCGCAATATATGAAACTGCCGCAGCAGATGAAGAACAAGCGGCGGATGAGAAACGCCGCAGTGGATGAAAATCGATGGAGTGGATGAAAAAACGGCGCGGACCAGAATGCTGCCCTTCTTCACTCCAAACTTTGAACGCCCACAGTTTCTTTAAAAATTCTCCAAATTGAGCGATGTTTGTTGCGTTCTCTTCATTTTACCGCGCTCTACAACATCAATCTAAATACTCTAAAAAAAATTCTACTCACCTAAGCTCACATTTAAGAACTAAAGAAGAGATTGTGGGAGGTCTTTGTCAAGTGAACAAGAATGAAATGATACAAGAGTCAAGCGTCTCGCACTCCACAAGGAGTGAATCGACAAGTACAAGTAAAACTAAAGAATGAGGAGCATTTACTAATGAAAACCATCACTTACAAGTAAACACTCACAAGTCACTCTATAAACACTCACAAAGCTTGACTTGACAAAGATGTCAAGTCAAGGACGAGTGCCGCGCTATACGCACATACGTGCAACCCTAAATGGATGAAAGTCATCCACGGATGAATGTGGTGCGCCGCCATAAGTCCCTAAACATAAACTAACGTAGATTAGAGTAATCTAACCTACGCTAAGACCACGAGATGTGGTGTGGTCCTTGATGCCACATCCCGTGACAAGTGGGTTAGGGCTATTAAGGATTGCATCCATGTAGCCATGCTTTGATGTTTCAAGGTTTGACATCGATGGAGACGTTCTACGTTGTCCAACTTGTCACGGGCATGGCCGGAAAGGGCCGGGACGTGGGTTAGGCTAGGCTGGACCCAACGACAAACGAACGGGGTGCAAAGGCGGGTTGGCTTCCTTCATTTGGGCTCTCCCAATGAGGGGTCAATGTGCCCTGGGCTTTAAGAGCAACAATGGTCTATATAATCTTACAGACCATCATCGTCTTCGAAAAGTTAGAACCAGTATTGGTCATGGTTCGTTTTACAACATACTAATTTAGATAAAATCTAGCATTGGTGCTAGGTGATTCAATGTCCTTCTAGAGTCTTTATCCCTTACACGTCAAATAGAAATTGCATATACTGGCACATATTTACTTTGTAGTATAAAAATACGTTTCAAAGAAAAATGAGACTAACACCTTAAATTGAAAAAAAATCAACCAAATTCTTTATTTAAAGGCCATTTCTATATTTTTACTTTATCATGTTCAAATAGGACACCAAACAGGTAGAATTTTGTAGTGATCAATGGATTTTTGTGACATTGGGGGATTAAGTTTCAACCCTTGAAGGACCATGACTATGCTTTTAAGATATAGACTTCAAACTATTTTTTTCAGCCCAAATATAAAATGATAGGAGTAAAGACTTGTTTTCCACTTCTTAACCCCATAATTACTTTGGCATTTTCACACCATAAACACTTCAAAATTGCTTGTTTTAGTGCAATGAGAAGGAAGAAATCAAATACTTTTATTTCTACCTCTAACATTAGGATCTAAATTAAGACTTATTCAATACCATACTCACAAAGTTTCATGAACTTTGACCACACGGTTTGAAAGATTATAGTGTTTAAAGTAGAGAAAAGGGTTCATTTTCTTCCGTGTGTTTTATGGATAAGCCCACTTTGGCTTCACTCAGGTGTCCAATTTTTGCCCCGTCTACGGAGGAGGGTCTTAAGACCTTGTTGTATGGGTACCCAAAAAGACCTTGGAGGAGATTAAATGTTGGTTGTCTCCAAGGCACTTAATGAAGGGAAGCACTTAATGAAGGTTAGTGTAGAAAAGTGTTTATCTTCAAAAGGGAAGTAGTTCTATTACACTAACCTATGTCCAGTGGCCATTGGCTTAGTGAAGAGAATGAACAAACACTATATTCACACCGGTTTCCTTCGGGGACCAAAGTTCTTCTTCTTCTCCAATTTTGCACTACACAAAGAACACGCAATTAAGCAATTATGCACTTGGCCATTTAAAAGTGCACTTGGGTACAACGGCGGCCATTGCAAACAAAAGTGGCAAAATTCAAAAATTCAAAAAAAAAAAATTTAAAAAAATGTTTTCCAAAGGAAAAAAAATTGAGCTTCTGCAACAATATTACGTACAATCATGGTTGTTCATATTGGAAGCGATTTTTTGGCATTTTCAACTAATTTGTGGTGGCCCCTCGTTAATACTAGATAAATGTGTATTTAATATAGTTTCACAATATTTCAAAGATAGATTTGAAGGATTGTAGTATACAAACAGGCGTAATTTCAAAAAAACATACTTTATGCAACGGTTGGCAGTTGATGAAAAGATATTCTACGTAGAACATAATGTATACAATGGTGGAAACGTTATATAGATGCTTCTACAATTGGACTTAGCACCAATATTAAACACAACTTTACTCTAAAGGGTTAATGACATAATGTCTTAAATCACCCTTAGCATATACTACTCTTACACATACTCTATATATCAATTACCATACACAACTACTATACTCTCAAAAAGGCACACTATCTACTCCATAGAATTTAAGGCTGCTTGCAAACGGTCGTCATCGATAGCTTCAGTTTGCATTGCAATATATTGTAGTATATGAGCCTTTGCCGATTGAAGAATGCGAATCCTGCTTTCAACCTGCACTCCAAATACATTGCTCTTTCTCCACCCGCTGGCCCCTGACATGGTTCTTTCCGGAGAGTCTATCCATGAAAAAATGCATGCATCTTCTCTACCCAACTATGGCTCTCTCCAGAAGGCTCCCAGATTGAGTCCATGCAATTTGCATACCGTTGTGCAAAAGACCCATGTCCATCACCAACCCCCCTTTGGATGATGGGCCAATACCAACAAACCTTAATCTTAAGTCTCCATTGATTTTTTCCTTCCTCAATCACTTTCCCTACATAGAATGGTACACCGCCTTCTATCTCTGCTTGATCAACACTCAAGGCTACAAACTGTCCACAACGGATATCAGATTGTGGATTAAATGGTGGAAATGGGTCGTGATTACCTTCATACACTGTTCCTTCTTCGGCGCGTTCCTCAACATAGTTGCGCTCTGTTTGTTGTGCCCTACGCACTGCTTGATTAGAGGGTCTTCCTCTACGAAGCCCAAAGTATCCTTGAGCCTCGGCATTTGGAAGCATGGCCACTACCTGCTCTACGACATTTACCTCGCGATTTTCTTCACTTGCACCATCCATTACATCCAAAGATGCACGATTCAAAAAGCCAATTTTTGACACTTGATCCTTTAGGGGTTAAATATGCTAAATGTCTTCTGCATCCCTAAACATTGGTGTAAAATGGAACTTATATCATTTCTGACATGATGATAATGAATCTAGATCATGTGTGATGCAATCTTTTGAATCCAAGTGAACTGAAACGAAGGGAATCCACTGAACCTAGGGAAGAAAATGAACCATGTTGTCTACTTGCTATTATTGACACCATTGAAACTTGTTACAATTGCTAATGAAAGAAAGAGTTTGCACAACCACATAAAGGTTATTCTACAAACAACATAGTATAGAAGATCAATCAACAATCAATCTTAAAATTGTATAGAAATAAATATTTACCTCAAGATACGTTGCAGGTGTTAGCAGTACACCCACTGATACTTGATGTCGTTTAACATTAAAACACCATTCCGTCGTTGTTGAACATGTTTTTCAACCCTTCCCACTTTACCTGCAATACATGCATAAAATTTATATGATAAACTATGTGATAAAAACTAAGTATCTTCATATTACATAGAGCCCGAAATTTTAATATTATATGTAAAAAGTGGGAACATAAGGAGAAACAAAGCAAAAAGTCCAAAGTTCAAAAGTCAAATTTTGACTAGTAAACTTGAGGCACAAGGATCCAACATGGATGTAAGGTTTCTATGCAAATCTAGAGGTCATTTCTCTTCCCAGTTTCTAAGGTGAGCTCTCTTCAAATCAAAACCTCTAGGCCATGTGATTTTTACTGCATTCACTAATTCCTGTCAACTTTGTGTACTATATAGATTGGAGAAAATTTGCACATTGAGGTGATTTTAGCAAATTTGGTAAGCTTTTGAGTTTGTTTCAATTTTGAATATGAGGGAACTCCAGGGTTAGGTTCATGGTGATTGAAGTTCAGTTAGAACTACGATAGTGTTAGGTGAGTACACAAATGAGGACACCAACTTGAGTACGTACAAAATTGCAAATTCAACAAAGTTGAATGAATATACATGTAGCAGTCAACAACTCGTGAGTTCAACCTTCGATCAGCTGAAATTATTACACCAAAACCACACAGAATTGAAGTCAAGAGAGTAGCTATCAGTATGGCACTAAATCCTCAGTATGGCACAACGCAGTACCTTAAACCCTAGCTACCACACCCAAATCCTAGCCGCCACATCCAAACCCTAGCCGCCACACCCAAACCCTAGCCGCCACACCCAAACCCTAGCCGCCACACCTAAACCCTAGCCGCCACAACCAAACCCTAGCCGCCACAGCCAAGACCTAGCCGCCGCCCCAAAACTCTAGCTGCCGCAACTCTAGTAGCCTCCGTTCCCATGGAGTTCGCACGACACCTCATGGAGTAACCGTAGACTGGGGGTGTGCGCGCGCATACCCCCAACTGCTGGTGCTCCTCCATCAATCCAAAAACGACCTGGCCTTCCCGTCGCGTGCCACCTCTTGACGATGGTGAGGATGAGCTTTCTGAGTTAAGGGTTACCTTTAAGATTTAGGATTTTTGAACCAAGAAACCAAGCCCTCGCTGCGACCCAGGCAGCCCTAGCTGCGTCACAGACGCGACATCCATCGCTGCGCGCAGCCGCCCGCAGGCGCGGCGAGGCGAAGCTTCCGCAGGCTACTCTACCTCCACAATGTTGCTGCTACTCTCTTGCGGCTACCCTCACACCTCCACTCCATTCCTCTCTCCCTCACAACTCTTCTCTCCTCACTCTCCGCCCTCACAACTTCCTCTCTCACAATCCCACAAGCCTCTCTCTCCTCCAAACCCTCTCTCTCACACTCACAGCCTCCCCTCACAACTTCTACGAGAGGTGTGCGCGCGCACACCCCTCCTAGGACTACCCAAAGTGCGATGGATTGATATCCGTTGTTGATACCCTAACTTCCGAAACCCAAACTCAAAACCCTAAGTTGATACCCTGACTCAAACCCTAAGTTGAAAACCGGTTACGGTGCACAGTAGGTCATACCCTGGTGGTGATACCCTTGATATTGATACCCCGAGTTCCTTGGTCCATAAATGATGTGGAGAATATCTCAACCAAAAATCGTTAAAAATGCTAGTTTTAGTGCAATTAGCATGGAAGAAAAATGAAGTTTTTTTTGGTACTTTGAACCGTAGGATCTCAATAATGACTTATTAAGTTATACACTATAAAAATTTCATAAAGTTTTACTGCACGGATTGAAAGATTATAATGTTTAAAGTAAAGAAAAGGCTCATTTTCTTCCCTGCGTTTTCTGGATCAGCAGACTTTGATTTCAATTGGTGTCACATTTTTGCACTATAAAAGGTCTCAATTAATTACCATAATGTTAAGCATGATGTTAATTTGGTATATACCAATTTTTAGAGTTAGAAAAGGGGTGTAGCATATTAAAAAAAAATGTGCAATGAGTGGGGGTTCAAAAATTCTCAATTCACGTTATGTTTTTTTGTGAACTTGATATCGTTTGAAATGAGAATCCAAATGGTCAATACGAAGGTTTACATTACATAATGCCGTAGGAAAAATCAAAAGTGAATCATACGAAGATCTCAAAGATTTATGTAGAAAGGTAGAAGTTTTTTGAGTACGGTGGCCAAAAATGTGTGACAATGTGTGAAAATAATTGACTTGGATTAATATGCTATTTCACCAAAGAACTAACAACATGCTTAACACGATGGTATTGGATTTAGATCTTGTGTAGTGCAAATGTTTTTAGAGGTAGACAAGGGGTGTAGCAAATTCAAAAAATTCGCAATTCAAGTTATATTTTTTTGTGAACTCGATATTGTTTTAAATGAGAATCCAAATGGTCAATAAGAAGATTTACATCACATAATGCCGTAGGAAAAATAAAAAATGAATCATACGAAGATCTCAAAGATTTTTGTGGAAAGGTAGAAGTTTTTTTGGTACCTTGGCCGAAAATGTGTGACAATGTATGAAAATAATTGACTTGGATTAATATGCTATTTCACCAAAGAACTAACAACATACTTAACACAATGGTGTTGGAATTAAATCTTCTGTAGTGCAAAAGTTTTTAGAGGTAGACAAGGGGTGTTGCATGTTCAAAAAAATTCTTATTCCATACTAATAGTGACTATCGTTTTGTAATGATATACAGTTTTTTTGAGTGTTGCGTTATGGCACCACCAAATATTGATAGAATTTGGGAGAGCCACGGCTGGTGGATCGCGGAAGTAGATGAGTCAAGCGCCTTCATATGGGTGACGGATTATCCCTTTGAGCTTGGGAAGCGTACATCGGCGTTGGGGAAAAGTTTTGGCAAAATCCAGGCAATCACTCTTCGACGTGATGATATGGTATACGTTACTTGTGTAGTGGGTCCAGGTCAATCGGAAGTAAAGACTTCTCTTTCAAAAAAGTTGCTTCTTGCACCTGTCCCTTTGAATCTTCTTCAAAATCCAGGTTAGGTGAAATTCCTCAAATCATTGCAGACGTTTTGGTTGAACATCTGTCTTGCGGTACGTACTGCTAGACACAACAACGTCTTAGCCTATTTAGCGTTATCACCGGAGATGGTGCTGAAGGCTAAGAAGATTATGGAGGAACATATTAGATATGAAGCATTTCGGCAGAGGGACCCATCACGTGCGACAACTCAAGCCCCACCAGCGGAACCAAAAGAATCAGAAGTTTATCGAATTCTTGCTGAGCCGTTGCAACTGGATTAGCGACCACTAGAGGGGGCGAGGGAAAGTGGAGGCCAACATCCCACCACAACTTCTAAGGTACAAACATTACCGAATCCTCCATTAACGAGTAGACGTCCTACGAAGAGGCCACGGCGTGTTGACAATGATGTAGCTTCTGGTTCAAGAGAAGGCCCATCAAGTTTGGATCCAAATGGGAGGAGGTTAAATGGGAGAAGTGCAAGATCGGGTGGCAGGGTTCCTAGATCGGGTGGCAGGGTTCCTAGGTCGGGGCTCAGGACGCCTGATGGTCATCATAGGGCCCCTACATCTACACCAGGAGATTCAGCTGATTTGTCAGCCATGGCGCCGGAGGAAGAAGATTTTCACAACCTTCCAGACAATATACTAGAGGATTTTGAAGACAATGCGGAGATACCACAGGATGTTCCAACTCCTATGAATTTAAAAGCACCAGTGCCTACAATAGAGGAGATTGCGAAAGGATCAGTGTGGGGGAATTTTGTGTTTAAGGCACACATGGACCGCATTGTCTCTGTAGAGAATCCGGAAACCAACCACCGAGTTTTATCACAGAAGAGGGTCATAGAAGTATTCAACCGTTTACAAGACCCAGAATCCGCGACTCGGGTGAGTAGATTGGTACATCGACCGATCAGATACATCGTGCATACTACCACCGATGATGGTGTCGTTGAGTAGGAAGAGCTGCCATTTTCGTTGGTAGGTACCGCACGAGAGTTTGAGCGCATGTTCATTGCACACGGGAGTGCTTCTGCACAGGGTGCGATGGGATCCCAATATTCTTGGCTTCAAGATCATATCATTTGGGAACCGGTGGATGGGCAACACATAGTAGCAGCTTGTAAGTTTGCACAGCAGCAGTGGACAGTTTGCACAGCAGCAGTACTATGCCTTTAAACGAGTATCTGGACACGTTTGAGCGGCGGGAGGCCTCTTTTGTGGTGTATGATGATCGTCGCTTTTACATTGAGAAGTCTGTGCGGATCAACGTGGCGGAGTTCCAGAGACATTCATATTCTACCATAGAGGAGGATTTGAGGAAGATCCGTCAGATTTGGGATCTATACGGGAGGCCTGATAGCACACTACGTGCGGACGATGCACGTAGGGCTGTTGCTTTGGTGAGTGCGGCAAGTGCAGTGCATAAGTTGCCTCAGGGGGATGGAGATGTCACGGTGAAGAAATTGGCCAAAAACATGGAGGATCTGACCAATCATGCATGGAATCCGAGCAATGACTGCTTCGAAGTTATCATTCAAGTATGCAAGGACTACGAAGACGACATTCTCTTTTACAACAAGGAGGAAGAGGACAAGTGGAAGGACATGGCGAGGAAGAAAGAGCTGGATCCAAATGTGGACGTACGACCAACAAGAAAGGAGATGACGCAGAATTGGTTGAGGCCTCTAAGTAGGGTTCCGAATCCATATTATCTTCGGTTGGCAAAGTCTGCTGCAGCGAAGCCGGTGAGGGGGGATGGAGTAAGACCTTCTCAAGCATATTACTTTGACGGTGTAAAAGACAAGAATTCACATCCTCGTACGATTGCCGGTGTGGTTGACCGATATCAGAGACGAGAAGTTGTGATGAATTCGATCCGTTGGTTGATGGTGGAGAACAAGGAAAGTACACCTGATTCTATGGAGGAGTTCTTTCGTATGCGTGTAGCGAAGTATTTTCCGAGGAGTAGTGCACAACTTGATACCTTAGGGAAGCTTTTGAATGCTGCCACGAAAAAAGCTTGGAGTGCTCCTGTGCAGGGGAAGGTGTCTAAACTGGAAGACATAGGCTACCTCATCCCCCATTCCATCAGGTTTCATTATGGTGACATTGCAGCAGGGGGACGTGGATACATTGGAATGTCCGTGGATGTGGGAGAATTGGCTACTGCTAATTGGGAATGGCAGATGTAAGTCAAGAAGCCAGGGTAGAGCGACACAGAGAATCTTCTTCCGGTTCGGTGTAGAAGAGGATTATTCCGCACCGACTACATAGAGTTGGGAAAACCATGTTTGTGGGTGATTGATTGTCGACGTGGCGGTGGGAGGCATGGAGATGGTCATTGGGGAGACGCCCAGTTATCCGCAGCTTTTGCACAGCTGACATTATGGATGGCAAATATTGAACGATGGAACGTCATCTTCTTGTTACCAGCGGCTGTGTATGCCAATGAGGAGTTTTTCACAAAGGTGAAGCTTCCAGAGGGATGTACTATGCGACGTGGATGTTGGGCTTTTGATCCCAACTCGGTTAATCCCTATGCTCTTGATTTTACAGAGAATGGGCGTCTGGAGCAAGTAGTACAACCGATTGGCGATGTTGTGATTTGTATGCAGCACCCTGTGAGTACATCTCCTGGCCCGAACTATGTTTCTGGAGACGTTCCACTTCCACTTGTATTCTTGGATCACTGGACTGAGGCACGCCAACCCTCTGAAGTTGATTCACTTGGGAGATCTCCATCAGAGCTTGCAAGACTAGTGGGCTCATACTTGCCCCGTGGTTTGGGTTTAGTGGCGTGTAACATATCTACGGCCATTCCCACGATCCTTGAAGGAGATTTCCAGGGATCTGAGGTTTTCATCAATGACGATTGTACAGACAGAGTTTCATTCCTGTACAATGAGTTGTCCGACAATTTCCAAGGACAACTGTTGGTCAGGACTGGTGGAACAAGTACTGGTTGCAACATCGTACCTGAGACCGAAGATGCTGTTGGTGGAGTGAGGAATGAAGAGGACAATGAGGATGGAGGTGGTTTACATGAGAGATTGCCACGTTCAGGTACCACTGAAGATTTCTCATCTGGCAGTGATTCAGACGCCGATGAGGATGGAGAGAGAATTCCATCAACGCAGCGGACGGTGGGAGATACTTCAGGGGCGACGTCTGCAACACCTACAGAGAGGATGCAAGATACAGGTGTAGTGATGTTAGTTTGGCGGCAGGGGCAGGACGGGGGCGTACATTTGATGGTCCTAGGTTGGAGATGGAGGAAGAAGGATTGGATTCATGTGAATTTTTTTCGGTGTAGAGGAGGATTCGACAGCCTTCGATGCCTTCTCAATCAGAGCCTGTATCGGAGACACAAGAGACGTTCGGAGGTACTCAGAGTGATATCGGACCAGGTTTGCCTCCCGTTCCAAGATCTAGCGTATCCGAGGACATCATTGCATTTCAGGGGGCCTTCTCATCAGAGCGAGAGATGTCCTTCAATGCAAAGGATGGCTTTTTCTATAATGATGACAGGGTAAGGCATACGTGGGAGGGTGTTCCTAGCAATTACCGATTTGTTGAGTGTGCGTCCATTGGCATCGAAGATGTCGGAGATCGTCCAGTGGAGGATCATGAACTATCCGCTATGGTAGGTAGCGCCATTGGACACGTGGAGGGAGTCGTCCCGCCAGCAGATGAGCTGTGAGCCGTGGAGCGATATACTATAGTAGAGCATGCACGCAGTTTAGGTGGCAAGTACGTTAGTATTATGCAGTTTGAGATGTGTCTATCGTTCGGTTGGTGGTATATATTTATGTATTGGGTGGTCCATATGATATGTTTGATTTTAGAATTCCTCAGCAATAGTGTGGAATTGCTTGATTATGTATGTTTTTGCATTATAAAATACAGTGAGGTACTTTACACTGTCTTAGGAATTTGCATATATATTTTTGTATCTCTTACACATTGTGTTTGTAGTGCAGTACTCTAAAATCCTATAATAACTCATAACACATTTATAATCTCTTTAGGCACATGATCATAATTTTGTAGCAGGATTTGCAAACTACAGTAGAAATCATATATTTTCTAAAAAAAGGTAGCGAATGTAAAAAATATATTACTGATATGAACATAAAGATGCCAATGTATGATACGACAAACACCAAAATTTTTTGACAAAAAACATACTAAAATTTTGCCAAATTTTGATTTAAAAAAAAGTTATGAGCAAATAACTTGCGGCTTTCTACCACCAACCAGTGCACTTGGCTAAGTGCATAATTGCTTAATTGCGTGTTAAAGGTTTTAATTTACTACCATCATGTAAAGTATGATATTATTTCCTTGTACAGTACCCTCACACAAGTATACATACTTTTTTGATTTTGTACGTTTCCACGCCACACTGCTGCCAACTTTGGCACCTTCCTGAGGGCTGAAAAATTGCCAACTTACCTTCATGCCAACATGAAGGTGATCTTGTGCCAAACATGTTATCAACATGAAGGTGATCTTGTGCCAAACATGTTATCAACATGAAGGTGATCTTGTGCCAACTTACCTTCATGCCAACTTACCTTCATGCCAAAACATGTTATCTTACCTTGTAACATGTTGATAATTTACCTTGTAACATGTTATCAACATGAAGGTGATCTTGTGCCAAACATTTCATGGTCAATTAACAATTTTTCCGACCTAGGAAATATCACTAGGGAAGATCACTAGGGAAGATCAATAGAGAAGATCACTAGGGAAGATCACTAGGGAAGATCACTAGGGAAGATCACTAGGGAAGATCACTAGGGAAGATCACCTAGGAACGACCAAAGTTGACAATTGTGAAATGGTTTCGCTGATTGTTTCTCACAACTACACATGTTGGTAGATTTAGATTTGTTTCTTTTCTTTTGTGAGTCTTTTGGACTTGAAATTAAGCGCATGTAAACCCAACATAGACATGGTCTTTTTTCCAAAATATCATGGGAAAAAATAAAAAATTGAATCCTTAGGAGGGCGTCAAAGCCAGCAAGAGTGAATTGATTCTCACAACTATACATGTTGGTAGATTTCAAAAATCTTTTGATATGTAGATATTTTGGCCTTCAAATTTGGCACGCCTGTGATCAACATAGAGATAGTCTCATGTCAAAAATTTAATGGAAAAATACCAAAAAATCCAATCCTTGAGAGTGTGTCAAAGTCAGCTAGGAGTGAAATGTTTCTCACAACTACACATGTTGCTAGCTTTTGATGTAGTTTCAATTCTGTGGATCTTTTGGACTAGAAATTTTTCCCACATATAATCAATATAGAGGTTGTCCCATGCTAAACATTACATGGGCAAAAAAAAATCTTTCAATCCTTGGAAGGATGTCAAAGTTGGCAGCTGTGAAACTTTTCTTACACCTACCCCATATTGTTGGTAAATCTTGGATATCTTTTTTAGTATAAATTTTCCGGCCTTGAAATTTGGCAAACATGTTTTCAACATAGAAGTGATCTTGTGCCAAAAAATTCATAGTAAATTGACAAATTTTTAGCCCTCAAGACGGTGCCAAAGTTGGCAATAGTGTAGTGTGGAAACGTACAAAAGCAAAAAGTACGTATACTTGTGTGAGGGTACTGTACACCAATTTTCTGAGGTAAAGAAAGGGGGTTGCGTATTCAAAAAAATTGTGTAAGAAGTGCAAGTTCAAAATTTGTCAAATTCACGTTATATTTTTTATAAAATTAATATGTTTTAGAATGAGAATCCAAATGGTCAATAAGAAGGTGTACACCACATAATGCCGTGGGAATAATAAAAAGTGAAAAATACAAAGATCTCTAAATTTTATGTGGAAAGGATGATGATATTTTGGTACCTTGCCTGACAATGTGCGACAATGTGTGACAATGTATGAAAATGTTTGACTTGGATTTATATGTTATTTTTCACTAAAGACAAGAGATTTTTTTGACAACTCGAAAGGAAATAATATCATTTGCTAGTATTGAAAATCTCACATTCAATAGAGTGTCCTAGCAAATTTGTTTGGAGTTGCCCGAAGTGCCCACTCTACCCACTTGGACTTCAAAACCTTGTAACTTTTTCATTAGATGTCGGGTTTTGAAATAAATTGGACTCACACAAAACTTTAAGTAATGTCCATCTACATTGAAAAATTCAAAGAATAATGTTATTAATTGGCATAGTAGGAGCCTAAGCAAAGCTTCAAGAGTCCCCTAAGGGAACTCTTGGTTATTTAGAGGTTAGCATAGAACCTTCTTCAATATGAAATTATATTATCAAAATATGAAGTTATATTGAAATCAAAATTTTGGTGTATAATAGGTCTTTGGCATGTTCAAAACAACCTTCCAACAAGAAATGGTCCAATCTTCAACAACATGCATTATTTTGCAATCTCAATTTCATATAAAATCATAATGAAAATGGTAAATAGAAGGATCAATATATTTTTAAGGGTAGAAAGAAATAAAATACAAATGAGAAAAATCTCAAAGTTCTTCATCTATTTATGTGGGAGGTTGAAAGTTTTTTTTGTAGGATACCTGAAAACTTCGACTTCTTTAGAAAAAAAAACTTGTATACTCTAAAATCTATTTTTGTAAAATCTCAAAGAAGGTTAACATTGTGTTGGTATTTTCTATAAGATAGTTCAATTCTTTTGAACGGTTTGATATAACTGCCCATAATGCCCACCTTGCAAAAAAAGACTTTGGATGGCATTGATTTTTCATTGAATGTCCAATTTATAGAAAAATCATGTTCCCATGAGGCTCTTAGTTATTGAGGGATGAAGGCCCATAAATGGTCACTAATTTGCAATTTTTCCACAAGTGACCATTTATGGGCCACTTGCCCTCAAACGGTTCAAATATGATTTTTTTCAAAGCAAAATTCTAAACAATATACCCTTCAATATCTACGGTCCAACTACCAATACATCGTAACTTCAAACACCGAAACTTATTTCATCAAACAAACTTCTCAAAATTTTAGGTCATGGATAAAATCTAACTTTATAAGCTTAAGATAGACAACCAAAACCAACCAGCAACCCGCCGATACTGCTCTTTTCTAAACCCCTCATGAGTTTCAAAGAGGAAATAATAGCGGGTCATCACATCACTTATAAACACATTGGTCAATGCATGAATAATATCAAAGCATGGGACATTCTTCCCTAAAACATCTAGAAAGGATATAGAAAGGAGCGATATTGGGTCAGCTTTTGGTTGTCCTACCTTAGGGGGTCTTTACACTAGTGACCAAGAGCCGGGATGGATAATTCTCTTGGTCACGGCCCTTGGTCAAGAGCCATGACCAAGAGCCAACTTTCCCATCCATTGGTCACCAACAACAGTGTAAAGTGAACTTGGACCGGCCGGCTAGGTGGGCTGAATTTTTTAATGTATTTTTGAAAAGAGTAGATTTGATAACTTACATTTCTTTTGCACTCCTCTTCTAGGTCTTCTTCTCTCTTCTTCTCCCTTCTTCTCCCTTTCCTCTCTTCTCTTGTTTTCACTCATCTTCTCACCTTGTACTGGAATTTCAGCAAGTAGGGTTGTAATGGAGGAGAGGAAGAGGGACCTTGTATTGGCGTTGAGATTGTATATGTGCTTGTATATGGTAGTACAACATGTTGTAAATATGCAATCTCTGATTTTGCAAGGAGAATGGGAGAAATTTGCCATTTTCAGCATTTTGTGGGAGAGCATGGGACGTAAGGAGCGTAGTATTTGGAGTCATGCACGACAAGTTGGATTTACGGATCGTTTCTTGTTGAGTTCTTTCACAGAGAAGATGTTTAAGCAAAGAACTCGGATTAGCCATGGTACATTCAGATTTCTTTGTGAAAAATTGGATCCATTTCTGAAAAAAAAAGGATACACGTATGAGGGCTGCTATTTCTGTTGAAACTAGGATTGCGATTTTTTTGTGCAGATTGGATACTGAAATGGGTTGTTGCTTGTACGAAAGGTATATGGAATTGCTGAATGTACAGCTTCTTGCATAGTAAGGGAATTTTGTAAGGTTGTTAGAAAACACTTATTAAGGGTTTTAGTCCAATTTCCTAGTGAATCGCAGTTTAGAGTTTTGGCATCTCAATTCGAAGCCTTACATGGAATTCCTTACATAGTGGGTGCAAATGATGGTTCACATATTCCTGTTTTAGCTCATGTAATTGGCGGGGAAGATTACTACTATTGGAAATCATTCCATTCAGCAATTTTACAGGAAATTGTTGACGTGAATTGCAAGTTTTGGGATTTTGAATTCGGGTGGGCTGGTAGTCTTCACGATTGGTCTGTTTTTCAAGTGACAAAAGTAGAGAAAGCATTCATGGAAGGAAAATATATGCCATATAAATTGATCGGTGATGCAGCCTACCCGGTTAGGCCGTGGATGTACTGCCCATTCAAAAGGCAAAAAGATGGACTATCTCGATGTCGTGCAAACTGGAATTTTATCCAGTCTTCAACACGAATGTGTATTGAACGAGCATTCGGCATATTGAAAGGGAGGTGGAGAATCATAATGAAACAATGCGATATTCCTTTACATATGGTTCCTGATGTAGTTTGTACTTGTATAGTATTGCACAATTTGTGCATTACTATGAAGGATGCTTTTGACAAAACCTGGATTGAAGAAGCAGAGAGTTAATTGGCCCAAAAAATTGCAAATGGCGAAGCTAGGGAAGGATCAAAAGTGCGTGGTGCACGAGCTGCAATTGAAGAAGTGAGGAGCAGAATTCAATGTAGACAAAATTCAGTAGTTGAAGATGTATTTGATGAAGAAAATGAAGTTTTTTTGATTGCAGAAGATGAGAAGGCCACAAATTTGCTTCGGGAAGCAATAAACATGCATGAAGTTTTGGCTACAAGCCTGTGGGAAGCCAAACTTCGTGAATACAATCCTAGTGTCCATTCTGATACTGATTCAGATTCTAACTAGTACAGTAGTTAGAATTTCTCTAGCAAGGTTGCAAAATTTTTATCCATGTTCTTCAACAAATCCGTTGATTGTTGAAATGAGGAAATGAGAGTATTGGAATTGCTAATTACCTGTTCCAGCAATGCATGCATTTTTTCTTGGTTAGTCTTCCTTTTCTCTTCAGATTTTGGTGCTGAAGAAGTAATTTGTGATGATAGCGGTGAAGAAGGTGATGTACTTGGTGTAGATGGATTGTCGAGGTCCTCATGTCCTTCTGTTGCACTTGCTCGGATCGCATTTTCTACACTTCCACGAGTGCTGTTCCATATGTCCATCTCAACAAACCACCTACAGTCTTGTTTCCTATCCGCGCCTGAAATCTCGTTTGACCTCTTATCATTTCTGTAATCCTTCAAAATGGCCTTGTACTTCTTCTTGCAAGAAAGCCATGTGCGGTTCAATCCTCTAATTCCCGCGACCATCCGAGCTTGTAACTTGATCCATGTGTTCATCCCTATGGTAGTAGAGAGATACCACCAAGAAAATGTCAAAAAAATGCTCCAAGGCCATCAAATTAGCTCCTGAAAAAAGTGGACAGCACATGTTGTGGCTCTATTTAGCATAAAGAGAAGGAGGAGATTGTGGACACCAAGAAAGTAGGAGGAGATGGTGGTGGAAGGTGTTGGGAACTCTTTGCTCGGTGAAGACCGAGGTTCAAATCCTCTCGCGTGCGAGGCTCGGCGGCAAAATTCGGGACACCGAAGCCTCCACGGCAGCGGCCGCCCACGCATTTTGGGTGGTAGGGGGGCATGGGGCTACAGCTAAGGCCAAGGCCTTCAAAGGCCTTCAAAGGCCACAACATGGCCTCAACAAGGCCGCAGCAAGGCCACAACAAGTTTTTTTGCTCAAAATCTCCTACCGAAGTTAAAAAAAAATTAGCTTGATGTATAGACATTCATACCTTGCTTGTTTGCTGTCTTGGAGAAATCCTCTTCCATTTCACCTCGGATGGCCATGAGAGTCTCCACTTCAATATCCTTCCACTTCACACCTGCAGCTTCCTCTTCTTCATCTGATCCTAACTCAATTACTGTCTTTTTTTCCTTCTTCGTAGCTTTCTCTTTTGTTGAAGTTGTTCTTGTCTTCTTCTTTGCTACAACTCGCACACCCTTTGCTGCAGCTTCTTCTCTTTTCACTTCTACAATCTCGCCCCCTGTAAAATTTCGGTTTCTTGTCCTATGTTTCCTATCTCTATGTCCTCACTGTATGGAAGTCTTCTATACGAAGGTGTAGGATACCCTTGAAACACACTT
The DNA here is from genome assembly GCA_963971425.1 of Bryoerythrophyllum caledonicum. Taxonomy (NCBI): domain Eukaryota; kingdom Viridiplantae; phylum Streptophyta; class Bryopsida; order Pottiales; family Pottiaceae; genus Bryoerythrophyllum; species Bryoerythrophyllum caledonicum. The sequence continues at coordinate 19,111,998 of OZ020526.1, read as the reverse complement.
TGACCTGAAGTAAACATATTCGGTCCATGTGCAAATTGTAGTTGCGGTTTTTTTGAAAAATTTGGCACAGGGAATCTAGTCATCCACTAAGAATTCTGAGACCATTCCTGTCCTACTTGAGATTGAGAGTACTCATTGTCCGGATCATATCCCTCCATTGTGAACAAATTGCACTACAAACACACACAGACAATGCAAGAAAAAAAAATCATGGATGTAGTAAAAACAGGACACATGAGAGAATTGGAGAAGAGAGAGACAGGTTTGTTGTGGAAGGATTCAAAAGTTAACGGTTTATGGGATCTTAAAGACTTAACGGTTTCTTTTCACCTTGGAAGGACATGTAGCCGCCCTGCAACAGTAAAAACAGTTGAGCAAAAAAAAACAAAGGCAAAAAATGTTTTAAAAAATTATTAAAAAAAAAATTCTATTGGTTCCTGGGCTTGTCAGATCTTGGTCACCCGGATTTTGCGGCTGGAGAACCTCTTTTGGTGGTCTCTCTGCATTATCCGGGTGACCACAAAACCTTATCCATTTCTGGACATGTAGGATTCTATGTCATTTTCTCATCCATTTTTAGTCTTGGTCACTTCCTCCTTTTATGGCTAGTGTAAAGTGTACTTGGACCGGCCGGCTTTTATCCTCCAATCATAGTGCAGAATTTCCCTTGGCCACGGCCCTTGGTCACTAGTGTAAAGACCCCCTTACACTCCAAACCAAGGAAAAAAAAAAAGAAAAGAAGCAGAATCCTAGATTCAGAGATTCGCACACCATCGGATTTCCCGTTAAACCGCGCATCGCCACGTCGGATGAATCTCACGATTCGGAAGACGGGCCCGGGAGCGCAGACCGGGTGGCCCGGCCCGGCCTGAGCCCCAAAACCCTAATCGGGTGGGGTGGGGCAAAAGCAGGCGACGGCTCCGAGACCAGTCTCTTTCGCTTCTTCGTGGTCGCCACTCCGTCGCAGCAGCTGCGAGCAACCGCCGCTCCGCGTACCAGTGCGCTTCTCATCCTCGTTCCCTGCCGCGCTCGCCACCGCCAGCACCATGGTGCTCTCCAACGATATCGACCTCCTGCACCCGCCTGCGGAGCTCGAGAAGCGCAAGCACAAGCTCAAGCGCCTTGTGCAGTCGCCCAACTCCTTCTTCATGGTACGTCAGAGTTCTTTCTCCGTCGTCCCGATGTTGCTTTCTTGGCGATCAGGTTTGGTTTATGGGGGATCACGACTTTTTGTGATTCCTAGGGTTTGGACCGGAAGCTAGGGTTTTGTGTATTTCGAGTCAGAGTGCGCGGTTGTAGAAGTCAGGGATATGGATAAGCTCGAGGTAATGTTTGATTAGAAATGTGGTAAATGTGTTGTGGTAAATTGAATTTGTCTGACTGTTATGGTTGCTGTGTGCAGGATGTCAAGTGCCAAGGATGCTTCAGCATGTAAGTGTTATCTTGCCCTTTTACAGAATAAGCAGCATTTCTTGTTCGATAGTCCACCGCTTTTGAAAAGTTATAATTATGGGTGTATATCTATGTACATCTATTTTTTTCGAAGATGATCATGATTTCTTTTCAAGTTCGACGTGGCTAATTGGTTTCTATTCTGTGGATGCAATTTGCAGTACGACCGTGTTCAGCCACTCCCAGACCGTAGTTGTGTGTGCAGGGTGCTCCACGGTGCTGTGCCAGCCCACCGGAGGAAGGGCTCGGTTGACCGAGGGCTGCTCGTTCAGGAAGAAGGGCGAATAGACGCACCTAACGTGTGATCGGGATGAAGCTCTATCTTTGGGACACCAGCTTCACTGATAGGGATGAAGTATGAGGGCTGTACCATTGCGCAGCAGGATCAGTTTTAGTGAATGGCAGGGACTCGGGCGTCTCAATGATTGCCTCCGTGCTTGCCATCCTGTGAGGGGTTTCAAATTATGAGAACAGCTTGAGTATATCTGGACTTACATGTATGGACTCCTTGTGCTCTTATTTCTAGTGATTGCTATTATTATCAATCATTGTAAAGATTCAAAGTTCTGTCGTGGCAACTTAGACGTGATGAGTAAACAGTCATTGAGGGTCTAAATTGCCTGAATGTTAGTTTTCGAGTTGTTGTGCGAGAGTTTATTCAGATTTTCTGGGGCAGAGGGGTTAACTCATGAATTGTGAGATGAATAAGCTTGCGAAGTTTAGGTACTTTCGATGTTCAAGAGACTTTGCCTCACACGTTAGTCGGAATTCGTATATATCGACACGGAGGGTACTTTATGGTATACAAGATAAATGTATTGAAGATTAGTAAGACTTGCACCTTGGATTGAAGATTCTTCAACTAACATCTTTCATTTGGAGGTTATTTCTGCATATGAGATTTATAGTGTTCAAATAGATCACCATACATGCAGAATTGTGTCGATCAACGGGTCTTTCTTTCTATAAGGGTTAAGTTTCAACCCGTGAAGGACCATGACTACGCTTTTGAGGTGTAAACTTCAAACTATTGTTCTTTGTCCAAATATAAAATGACAAGAATAAAGATCTTCTTCCATATGAAGTTTTATTGAGTGCATGGATTGGATTGTTACAAGAGTTGGAGTGAATTAAATGGTTTTCTCCATCTAAAGTTTATTAAGTCAACACACTAAGTTTTCAATGGGATTAAATTTTTACACAATGCAAAGCTGCCACTCTTTCACTCCCACAATGGAGGTTCAAAATTTGTCAATCACTGTTTTTTTATTTCAGATTTTGATATGTTTTTGAATGCGAATCCAAAACAGTCAATAAGAAGATTTACACCACATATTGTCGTAGAATAAATAAAAAGTGAAAATATGAAGATCTCTAGGTTTTTTTGTAGAAAATATGAAGTTTTTTCCTTTGCTTGCCCTAAATGTGTAAAAATGTTGGACTTCAGTTAAAAGGTTTTTTATACTAAAGAAAATAAATTTTTTGACCTGTTCAAAGAAGGTAGTATTCTCTACATGTATGGAAAATCTCAATGTCAATAGAGACTTCTAACAAAATTTTAGAGCTGTCTAGAGTCCCCATTTTAAACCTTGAGTGGTACTAACTTTCAAACCATGAATCCAAAAATAATAATAAAGGTATCTCCATAGAACTCTTATCAGGGAAAATCTACAATAAAAGTTTCTAATAAAGAAGATTTTTTTTCAAACTAAAGAAAGCTACCCAAAATGAAAACTGTCTTCCCAAGGGACACTTGGTCCTTTAAAGGTTCACATGTTGTTTCTCACTAAAGACAAAAATCTTTTTGACCTTAAGAAAGGAAATAATGTCACTTGCTAATATTGAAAATTTCACATTTGATAAGCTTTCCTAGCAAAAGTTTATAGAGTAGCTTGACGTGCTCCCTCTCATGAAGTTTTGGTTTAAGGTGGCATAACTTTGGCATTGAATGTTTGATTTAAAAAAAAATTGTACTAGCATTAAGGTTTTGGTTATATCCATTTACAATAAAATGTTTAAAGAATGTTGTTTAAATTGACACAATAGGAACCTACCCAAACCTTCAAGAGTCCCCCGAGGAGACTCTTGGAAATTTAGGGGTAAATTTAGATGACAAAACTTGCAATATTTAGATGACATAACTTGAATCAAAATCATATCCCAAAGTAGCTCTTATCTTCTTGCATCTTTATACAAAATTTTAAGAAATGGAAATATAAATTGCAACCATGGAAACGCGCTCAAGATTTATTAAAGCTCACCGTATGACCTTTGGTCTTCAAGAGTATAATTGATATATAGTCTAAATCATTTTTTCATATTTGTACTAGTAGTATAAATAAAGTGCAGTGGTGGACCAGGAAAACACTTTATTATCATTGCCCTCCTTTAAAGGCTATAGTTCTTTATGTTATCAACAAAATAATATTTTTCTTCTATTGATAAACTGAGATCATGAAGAATGCAATTTCTTCCATGTTTTTTTATTTCTAATTATTAACACATGACAAATTTTTGATGTAAAATTTCCTATGTTTCCTAATTGTTACATAAATGAACTTAAAATCAATATATGGCCTAATTCTATATTGTTACATGAATTTTCCTACTACTCTTTGGTAATTTACTACACATACAAAGAGTCCATTGATTGGCATTTATGTCAAAAAACTGGTTCTAAGTTAAAACCACGCCATTCCAAGGATATCCTCTATGTATGTTAGATTGAGTGTGAATATTGTTTCAACCCTTAAATTTCCAAGAGTCACCTTGGAGAACTTTACAAGTCCTCCAAAAAAACTCTTAGGCATTTAGGAATTAAGGTATTTTATAGGTACATCCAAACTATAGTTAGTCCAATTATTCCTCATTCAAAGAGTACTTGAGATACATTACAATTTTGTTCTAAATCCTTGATGAGAATTTTCTTCAAGAGACTTTCCACTTTGATCTGATTGTTGACCTCTCATAATCATGTATGCGATTTTTATTTTGATTTATATATGTTTCAAAACATCTTTACATACAATTTAGTAGGCATTAGTTGAAAATCGTTACAAAGCATTTAAAATTATTTACTTTACATATTACATGTCAATGTGAAGCTATCAACATAGTGCATGATTGAACCTCTTCCTTTTAAAATATGATTTTTTTGGAGAAATATTCTTGATTGATAAGCAATACACCATCTAATATTTACAATTTTAACTACCAATAGAAGGTAATTTTAAACACCAAAATCTATCCCATTAGACAAACTTTCCGAAAGTTAAGATTATGGCTTATAGGACGGTATTGGGTCGCCGGTCGGTTTTGGATTGTCCTACCTAGTAAGCAACCAAATGAACAAATCAACAAAAATCCTACATTCAGAGATTCACTGACCATCGCATTTCCCCCTAAACCGCCCATCGCCACGTCGGATGGATTTCACGGTGGGAAGGACGGGCCTCAAGGCGTAGATCGGGTGGCTCGGCCCGGCCTAACGGCTCTGAAGGTCGGCCTGTTCAAATGAACAATGCTCTCTGAGCAAAATGCACTCTGGAGCACAACTCAGGTTTCCCCACAAAGAGACCCCTTCCGAGCAAGACAAACGCCTTTCCTCATGACAATTATCCCACAAAAAGAGGCTATTAGAGCATCTCCACTGGGGCATGGGGCCCCGGTAGATATCCAGGGATGGCATACTACGGAGGAAAAAGTTTGCACCACAGGGCCCAGGCCGACGTCCCGATCCACCGGGTTGGCCGCGTCTGCCAATAAAAGCACCATATATTAGATTTATGCTATCCCTACTGCACTATTATCCGTTTGCGCTAGCCCATGAGATGACGACGCGTGGACAACCATAAGTGGCATCAACACTATTCCACGTTTACGCTGCAACATTCTCTAATCACTTTGCAACGTTCACGTTCCCACTATGACATCCATATTCCCACCGCAACATTCATTGTTGCTATTTCCCGTTCGCCATGTGAGATTTTCTTCTTCACTCCTAACGGGCGCCTACTCCACGTTTGCGTCTTCGGCTTGGCGTGGACCGGGTTGGCGTCACGGGTGGAGATGCTCTAAGAAGAGGCCCTTGTGGCCAAGCCTCATGCCATGAGAGGTACCCTCCTTTGTGGGACCCTCTCATCGCATGAGGCCCGGCCCGGGAGGGCCTCTCCCTCTACGAAACCCTAATCGGGTGGGGTGGGGCAAAAGCAGGCGACGGCTCCGAGACCAGCCTCTTTCGCTTCTTCGTGGTCGCCACTCCGTCGCAGCAGCTGCGAGCAACCGCCGCTCCGCGTCCCAGCGCGCTTCTCATCCTCGTTCCCTGCCGCGCTCGCCACCGCCAGCACCATGGTGCTCTCCAACGATATCGACCTCCTGCACCCGCCTGCGGAGCTCGAGAAGCGCAAGCACAAGCTCAAGCGCCTTGTGCAGTCGCCCAACTCCTTCTTCATGGTACGTCAGAGCCCTTTCTCCGTCGTCCCGATGTTGCTTTCTTGGCCGGAAGGTTTGGACTACGGGCGATCACGCTGTCTTTGGGCTTCCGGTGGCTTATGGGTAGGAAGCGGCGGTCGCCTGACTTTTTGTGATTCTTAGGGTTTGGACCGGAAGCTAGGGTTTTGTGTTTTTCGCGTCGGAGTGCGCAGTTGTTGAAGTCAGGGATATGATAAGCCCGAGGTGATGTTTGGTCAGAAATGTGGTAATTGTGTTGTGGTAAATTTAATTTGTCTGACTGTTATGGTTGCTGTGTGCAGGATGTCAAGTGCCAAGGATGCTTCAGCATGTAAGTGCTATCTTGCCCTTTCACAGAATAAGCAGCATTTCTTGTTCGATAGTCCACCGCTTTTGAAAAGTTGTAATTATGGGTGTGTATCTATGTACATCTATTTTTTTTTGGAATATTATCATGATTTATTTTTATGTTCGACGTGGCTAATTGGTTTCTATTCTGTGGATGCGATTTGCAGTACGACCGTGTTCAGCCACTCGCAGACCGTGGTTGTGTGTGCAGGGTGCTCCACGGTGCTGTGCCAGCCCACCGGAGGAAGGGCTCGGTTGACCGAGGGCTGCTCGTTCAGGAAGAAGGGCGAATAGACGCACCTAACGTGTGATCGGGATGAAGGTCTTTCTTTGGGACACCATCTTCACTGTTAGAGATGAAGTATGAGGGCTGTACCATTGCGCAGCAGGATCAGTTTTAGTGAATGGCAGGGAGTTGGGCTTCTCAATGATTGCCTTGTGCTTGCCATCCTGTGAGGGGTTTCAAATTATGAGAACAGCTTGAGTATATCTGGACTTACATGTATGGACTCCTTGTGCTCTTATTTCTAGTGATTTTGTTGCCTTCAACACGTTTGCACGATATGCCGTGTTTATTTGTGATAACTAGTTAAGTTTAAGGACCACAGGGGTTGTCTCACGGCAGGTTATCTGTAAGCCGCCTGTTAGTACTCCTGATTTCATGATGCTCTGAATTCTCTTTCAGGAACCGAGACCCTTCGACGGTTTACTAGGCCACTTCAACTCAAGATTAATCTACAACTATATAAAGTTCAGAAGTTAAGAATAATCTTCTGGTCCAGCATTCCTTCTGGAACATGGTGGCTATTCAGTTATGGTGTGTGAGCACTCGCGCAGGGTCTAATTGCCTCATCTATTGCCTCAAAAGTCGCCTACAACAATGTTTTTTTTTCACAAAGCCCAAACCTTTTCCAACCTACAAACCACATGCGAAACCTACTTTTGAAACCTTTACATGAGGTACATGCTTGTCATGGGAAACAGGTTCGTTTGTTAGATGAACATGTTCATCAGTACGTCGGACTGATTTTCCGAAAATGTCCACGGTTTTTCAGCCTGAAAGTCAAAGGGTCCTGATGCTCTGGAAGCTGAATTCTTGACGAGGGAGCACCTTGCCACCAGGTTCGATATCTTGGCAATAGGCAGCGATTCTAGCTTGAAACCATCGTGAAACACGGGTGATGTTTCGGCGGTCATGGACAGACGTGCGAACTTGTCCTACCGACGGGCGCACTTATCAGGTACCATGTTCAAGTTTTGCAGCTACATCTGTTTCCTCGGAATTTGATCCTGAACTCCGCAGACTCGCCACTTCTGAACAAGGTGCAGTGCACGCGTCTGTGGCAGAGCCTCAGCGCCGTGTACCACCGCGTCTTCGAACCGGGCAGTGTTGCCAGCTTCGAACAGAGATACTTCCCTCTCTACAAAGAGTTCTATATTATTGTGCTCCGAGCAGATGCAATTCTGCGTAAGTGCAGCTGTGAGGAGTCCTGGCTGGAGGCCGCCATCTTCTACGGCGACAACCGGCAGGCGTTCCAGGAGCTCTCCCTGCAGCTCCAGCTCTGTGTGGAATCGTTTCACAAACTTACCGAGGCTCTGTCCCCAGCCTCTGGAATACGCAGGCTGTCGAGTTTTCTCAGCATCGCCGTCCGGGATGACGTCGCGGACGAGGACTTCCGAGCGGATGCCCAGCATTTGATGGTGAGGCTTAATGAAGCCGATGACCAGGCTATGTCGGAGACGGAGAGACTCTTGACTGATTATCTCCGGAAGCGCGAGGAAAGCAGGGTGGTACTGTCGAGCAAACCACTTCATCACGACCACCATGCACTTCCGGGTTTTTACAGGGTGAGCCGGAAGCATCACGTTGTGAAGAGCATCGGATCCGGTGCCATTGGCGTGGTGGTGTCGGAAGTGGAGTGGCTGGGGCTGAGGTGCGCCCAGAAGGAGTTCACCAAGGGAGTGCCACAGGCGGGGTTTCTGAAGGAGGTCGGCGCCATAGTCGCGCTCAACCACCCCCGCATCGTGAAGCTGCTGTCCTACTGCGACGATGACTCCGCGCATCCCCACACCTCCCTCGTGATGGAGCTCATGCCGATGAGCCTGCTAGATTACATCGAAAATGCAGGACAAGAGCGTCAAAAGAGCAGTGCCATGCCGTTCACGATCGATGCGGCGGTAGACATGATGCTGCAGATTGCCCAGGGAATTCAGTACCTGTTTCGTGTCCAACTTGAAGAAAAGTTTCTGTGATCTATCATATTGCTCGTTTTTCAGGAGAAGTTGCGGTTTGGGGCTACCACGGAGATCATTTCGCACAGCCTGGAGACGGCACACGACATATGCACCGCCATGAAAGAGCGGATTACTCTGCTAGAAGTCGAGGTCTGCCATGTGTAGTGCGACTACCTGGTGCGAGAATATTCAGAGGGCGTGCGGAAGGTGAAGTCCCTGTACGAGCGCATTTCGCCCTGCGATTTGCTAGCTGTTCCGGTCGTGCAAGCTGCAGCGGTTCATCGGCCCTTTGGACAGGCTCATGTGCTCCACGTTCGCTGCTCAGGAGCTCCTGCGGAGCTGTTGCAGGGGCGGTAACTGGAGAATGGCGGCCCTCGCAATCACCGCACCCCAAGCTCCGAGTTCTTGCACATCGTGTTACAGTTCCTGGTTTGGACGTCGCTTGTGGGAGCTACACTGGAACCTGTACGTGATCCATCACGTCATGGACGTCGCCGAGTCGCGCCGGCCCAAGACAAGCCCTCAGCTTCTCGTCACATCCAGCAATCTGCGGATGCAGTGGTGCAAGGCCAGATGCAGGCTCACTCTGGTGAGAAGATCATTCGATACTGACTGTGAACTCAAGGGTCATGAGTTCCTAGAATTTGACGCCCCGGAAGCGGATGCTGATAGATTGGCACAGGACCGCAGAAATTTACTTGCACGCCTCAATGAAGAGAAATCTGGAGATTCGCCGCTCTTTGAGGACATTGCACCGTTTCTGAAGAAGAGGTTGAGCCTGCAGTCGAATTCACTTGATTTTGGGTCGCATGAAGTTTCTTACTGGATAGACCCTATTTTGACCTGCGATGAACTGGGTGGTGATGGAAAAGTACTTGACCGGGGGCTTCGCAGCAACAGTGGTAGTACAACGCGGTTGGGGCAGTTGTGGATGTTTGGCGACGCGGCTGTGGTGACGAAGTCGACCTCGATCAGGAGCACGAGATCCCGTGCGCGGCTGTGCACTGAAGTGGAGACGCTGGCGAGGGTGCAGCATCCCAATGTGGTGCACTTGATCGGGTATGCGCACAGCCGAGACGAGATGCTGGTTTTCATGGAGGCCATGCAGGACGACCTGCAGCGCCTGATCGAGCGCAACTCTCGCGTGTACACGCCTCCGTTCCCGCTCCTTGTCGCCATCGACATACTGCTCCAGATCGCGGAGGCCATGATCTGTCTGCACGAGCGCGGAGTGCTGCACCGAAGGCTGTCCCCGGACAACATTCTCGTGAGCCCCAAATACCACACGATTACATCTTCCTTTGAAGAAATCCGGAAAGAACTGTGGAGCCTCAAGTACAAGGAAGAAGTACATTGAAACAGCCGTTCGTAATAAAATACGGTCCAAACGTGTACAGGAAGGGGTGAGGAGCTAGACTTTCCCACATGATATGAATACATTGATGAAAGTGACATGTTTTTAGACAATTCCCTTCTCTACTCCCCAACTTCATGAAGCAGGCGGTGGACTTACAATCACACTTTACTCCTTGAGAGTGCCAAGTCTAAAACTTCATACTTATGTCAGGAAAATTCACCGGCTTTCCAGTTTTAGTTTTGTGGGAGCTCCAAGTTTAGTCAGATCTTCACCTGAAGCTGGACGGTCAGCTATGTCCACATTTTTTTGATCAGCCAGAGGCAATGTGGGTCTGCACTTCGCCCTCGTGAAAGCTGCCACGCTCGGCTGTCCATTATCCTGATCCTCAGGCTTCAGCTTGACCTGCAAATTAAGAAAGCGATTTCAGTAACATCTCTTGTCAAATTACACGTCGAGCATGGATCTGAAAGGAGACTAGTATGTTACATGATGTGATGATCTTTGACGTTTGTGAGTGGTCTGCTCAGGACGGCAACCTTGATCGACTCCAGGAGACTCCCAGAACGCCGACGGGTCGATATCGAGCTCCACCGCGCCTTCGGCCTCGAAGTTCACACCGGACGCCTCCATCCGGATCCGCGTCCCGCCGAAGAACATGGTCAGCTTCACCTTGCGGTCCGCGACGTGCATCCCCTTGGAGATGTCCAGCACAAACTTGGACTCCTCTCTCACGCTGGGATGCGTGGTGTACTTCACGCTGTTCTTGCGCGACGTGCTGAACAGTACGATCTGCATCTCGCGGTCCGATTTGTTGCAGGGCGAGAGGTCCTCCATGGTCACGGGGGCGTCCACCAGAACGGACTCGCCGGCTCTTATGAACGGCTGGAACGCGCTCGCACAGAGCGGCGCTCCCTCCTCGTCCTTGAACCGCAGCCGCTGCGGATCACCGCGCAGGAACTCTCTCGTCATCTTCACGCCGTACGTCTTCCGCATCACGCGCGACACGATCGTGTGGCCGAGGTGGGAGCCCACCATCGCCGCGCCTTGGCACACCGCGCTGCCGGGGTCCGGCGGACTCACGATGGACTCACCAGGGAACGCGGTGCGCAGGCGCGCCATGAGGTACGGCGACGCGGCGAACCCGCCGACGACCATGATCGCCGTCACGGGCCGCTTCACTTTGGCGATCGCGCCGGCGATCAGCGCGACGATCTTATCCACCACCAGGTCGAACACGCGGTCCCGGAGCTCGGACGCCGTGATCTCCACCTCGTCCGAGGCGTGGCGGCGGTCGTGATGCGCCCATGCCTTGTAGAGCCGCGCCGGCACGAGGTACGTCGCGGACGTCGCCCCGTCGAACGTGCTCTTAATCTCGCCCCACCAGCGCCGTATGGACAGCTCCAGGAGCGGATTCTGGTCTAGAAACGCTCGCAGGCAGCCGATGCGTGTCCCCAGGTGCGTCAGGAAGTTGTCGTCCACGTCCGCGCCGCCACACACGCCACCCGTGCTCGGAATCACCTCCTTCAACTGCAAAAAACTCATTGTCACCTCATCCAAATGCAAGACACACCTCGCTGAAACCACGTTGAATTGTTTAGGTGCCTGATCAACTGCAACAACACATTCTCATGAGGTGGGTACCTGATGCTTGTTTCCACTCGAGATTTTCTGGTGCACCACGATGTCGACCGTTCCGCCACCGATGTCGACGGTCAGGAAGATATCGTCGGCTGTGACTTTCCCGAGATGCTTCATGCTCTTGCTCAAGCAGTACACCGCGGCCGCATCGGGCTCCAGCACAATCTCCAGCGGATGCGGACTCCCATGAGATGAATTCTTCGTCGCCACCAGGCCGGCTTTCTCTGCGTATTCTTTCATGAGCTGCTTGGCGCCGTCGTCCCAGAGCGCGGGCACTGTCAAGCACCACTTCACCCCTCTCATACTCATCTGCTCACCGTACCGGTTCCGAAGCTCACGCATGATGGAGACGGAGATCTCGCGGAGGTAGTCTGTGATGACGATCTCCGCGGTGAGCCCTGGTGGGAGAGGAGGTGCGGCGCTCTTGTGATTGGGTGCCAGGTTGAGCTTGAACCTCTTCAGCAAGTGTCCGGCGTTCGCTTTGTTGAAGTCCACCGACGCCGGCCACCCGAAGCTCTGGTAGCGAAGTTGGCCTGCCTCATCCGAACCGTAGAAGAGGGACGTCTGCGTCTTGCAGTAGGGTTGGCCGCCGCCGCTCGCTTGCTGCGGCCATTCGTAGAACATGAAGACCTTCTCGGGGTCGATGTCTTTGTGGCAGTACGCGTACCCGCTGAACGTTGTGCCGAAATCCAACCCCACTGTCACTAGCGCTCGGGATGTGCTTGGATCGCATGCCATCGCTCTTTCAACCCAAGCTGCTGCAATCCTCACTCTTTACGAACAAGTATTCACCTTACATGACCTATGCAATGTCACCCGGGATGCAAATCCAAGCAGCAGGTGCAATAATCCAGCTGCAAGATAAACACACACAAAGATTAGTCGCGTTTGATGGCACATAATAATCTTATCTCCTGGATAATAACTAGCTAATTAAAACACAAAAAGCATCAACCTTGAGATGCAGCAATCTCATATGAACATTTGCAAACAGAGATCAGTCACCTTTGGTGTGTACCTGATCAGAATGACTGACAAAAAACAACGTTTACCTCATAGAATTTGCCGGAGAGAAAGTTTAAGATTATGGTCGAGATCATCGACAGAGGGCGCCCTGTTACGAATCATAATCCATTCGACGAAATATATTAGGATGCTGCACACAACGTGAGGGCAGTCTGAGCTTCATCTGGAGCTGCTGGCTATGGCTATGGAAGGATATGGACTGCGGCACTTCAGGCTCGAGAGAACCTGGGCCTCCTCATGAACGTTATGATGTGAGAGGAGATTATAGGTCATAATCATGGCTCCTACCGTCGTGATTCATGGACCATGAAGTGAGTGAAGCCTTGTAGCAGCGTTAATCATGTACGGTAACAAGTCTTGTGTCACAAAAGATGATTTTTTTGGTAATACAAAATAATTAGATATTAGAGGCATATTTTTTTTGTTTTTGCAAACAATCCCCTTTAAATTTCTGATGATTCTCTTTTTTACAAATAATCAGGGAAGTAACATCTTACCTCACATGAAATTCAAAGGTTGGGAAGAGATAGATTGAGGCAGGAGAGGATGGTTGTGAGAAGTTAAGTGCTCCTGAGGTGTTTAATGTGAGATTTGGTACACCAAACACTGTATTTAGTGTGGACGAGAGTAGTTTGAGTTTCTGCACTAATTAGGAATTTACATCCAATTGGCGACTGGTACACACTTGCTTGAAAACGAATAGCCAATCAGATTTTGACATGCGTGTGCTTGATGCAAATTAGTGTGGGTAACTATGTCAATTATAAAATCCACACTGTATTCAGTGTTTGGTGTAGCTATAGTAGGTTTCTAGGTGGCAATTGGAAGTGGAGAAGTGGGGCGGTGGTTTAAGGTTGGAGGTGGTGGAGTTTTGAGGAATAGGTTTATTTTCTGAATGACATTTGTTAAATCATGACATGAAATTCCAAAATTCGGGAATTTTTTTGTATGATTTTGGATGCTTTTCAAAATTATAAATACTCTCAAAAAGTTGGGGGTAACCATGTCAAATTTGAATAGTTTTTTCTCCTTCAAAAGAGGTTGTAGGTGGTATCATTTAAAAGCACCAAAGTTTGAAAGCTACTAACTTTTTAGCCTATACATTGTTTCAAACTTTCTAGCCTATATATTGTTTCTATCATATTATAATACCTTATTAGTTGATGGTACAAATATACAAGAAATACTATTGATCATCAAAATATACCTTGGTATCGGATGAGGTGTATTTAGAGAAAACCAATGACAAATGACTTGAAAAGGAAGCACATTTTCTCCTCTTTGCAAGCAAAATCCACATTCTTGATTTGGCCAAGGTTCACATAATGGAATATATTGCAATGTACATTGAAGCCATAACGATGAAAATTGGCAAATAATTGAGAATATTGAGTAGTAAATATCAAAACTCGAGTTATGAAAATAGTATGCATGATAATTGCAAAGGATATGTAGAAGAAATTTATATGCTATACTTTATATAATATATGTTGTAGATTAGTCTTTTTGATGACTATGATGTTTATGCTATCAATAAGAGAAATCATTATCACTAATAGCATTTTTATGTTGCAAACCAAGGTGAGAGGCCAAAACTCCAAAAGCCCAGTGAAGGTCCCTCGCTTCAAATCCAAAGGATGGCCTTTGGTAGCCATGACCTTTGGAAGTAGTATAAAGCGAGAAGAGGCCATCAAGTGGATCAAATCATTTTTTAACATACAGTGACTCACAAAAGTTCCTGGCGAGTGAGCATGAAGCCACTTGGCATGGAACTGAAAATTCAGAACGATGAATCTTCACTCCAAATTTGGCATGCTGAATCATCATCATGTGCTGCAGTAGCAACTAGCTTCCTATGGGTGATACAAGTGTTGCATTTTTGTAGGAGGGGTTCAATGAATCTTGAAGGTGGCCAACTACATATATTGATTCCAGTGGCTTCATGCTTCACTTGTGTTTTCTATGTGCATAGAGATCTTTGAGAGCTTTTACAGGTCATATGTTGCAGGCCTTCACAACTTTGAGTGGTCAAGATGATGAAAACTAGTTTTTATAAGCGTTCACAAGTTATAGCTTTGAGTGAGCAAGGATTCTCTCAACATTTCATAGCAGGTCATCTTCACGTTCCTTGTAGCATAGTTGGGGGCATTCTAGCTCGATACAAAGAAGATGGACGGGTGCACGACCGTCCACGATCAGGAAGACCACGTCTTCTGAGCATACGTGATGAGAGACTTGCTGTGAGGATGTTGAATGAGCCAAAATCAGGAAATGCAGTAGTTGTAGGTCGAAAGTTGCGAGCTCAGGGTCTTCGTTTGTGTAACGAGACTGTCCGTCGATGTTTCCGGCGGCAAGGGCTTGGATCTAGAGTGAAGAAGAAGAAACCATTGTTGACAAAAAAACATAGACAAAAGCGTTTACGACGGGCAAAGGCTTCAAAGGAATGTGAAGTAGAAGATTGGAGCCATGTCATTTGGTCAGATGAATCAAAGTTCAATGTTTTTGGTTCAGATGGCCGTCAGTGGTGTTGGAAAAATCCTACAGAGCCTCTTCGTGATTGTCATGAACAGCCTATGGTTAAACATGGTGGTGGTAGCATTATGGTATGGGGATGCATGAGTTGGACAGGTGTTGGAAATCTCTACCACATTGATGGCATCATAAATTTGCAAGTTTATCTTGACATTTTGGATTCGCAATTGCTGGATATCATTGGGAGACAAGATCTTGATGAAGCACAAGTGATCTTCCAGCATGATAATAATCCAAAGCACACATCTGGTCTTGTGCAACGATAGTTGGAAAGGCAGGATTTTTCCGTGTAGGAGTGGCCACCACAATCTCCTGATTTAAATCCCATCGAGCACTTGTGGAATGAAGTAGATAGACGCTTAAGGTTGTCTGGCGCTTTGCCAACATGCAAAGATGACTTGTGGGAGAAGATCCAAGTCGTTTGGCAGAACATTGAAGTGGAATATATAGAGAAGCTCATTCGCACAATGCCAACAAGGGTGGTTGATCTTCATGCAGCTAAGGGTGGATACACACGTTGGTAGACTTGTAGATGATGTACCAACCGCTATTTACTAGCTTTCAAGTTCATTGCATACACTTTGATCAAGTTTAGTTTGTGTTTTCATGATTTCATATCAAATCAACAAAAGTTCTTGGCCATGGTTGTTGCACAGTTCTTTTAATTTCTCATTTCAATGTAATTTTTTTTTTATAAAATTGTAACCACATGTTCCTCACAGCAAATGTGGTCTCTATGACTAATCTTACCTATTAATTTTCATTAGTTTAGAAGATATTTTCTAATTTTCACGTTCATAGAGGGTGGCCCATAACTTTTGTGAGTCACTGTATATTTAAATATGGCAACCTGTATCTTCATCCTTTAGATTATATATATATATATATATATATATATATCTTATTTTTTCAAAGCTATTTCATAACGGCTTCACGCATTTTTCGTCAGGCCTACCTTAAAAGAGGTGGATCGGGACACAAAATCGAGGCAAAATGTAGGAAAAAAGTGCTTGTCACATCATTTTCTCATCCCTCCTCCTTTCAAGCTGATTTTTTTCAGCGTGAAGCCAAATTTGAGGGGCTTCTCAATTTTGACTAATCACAGCATTCAAGAAATTCTGCTTCAACTTGTGACTTCTCGCCTTTGGATTTGCAACGTAAAGAGGCCCTCAGTAAGCAAATTCTCAGCCGAAGATGGCAGCACAAGAGATCCAAGGCTTTGAGGTCTGAGGAATCACTTGTGGGGGAGGTGAAGGTTGAGAGAATAATTTGTGCTGAATACCTCCCACTTCATGATCTCTCTTCTCCCAGCTCACAAAGCACACCAGTGTCAATTATAGAATCAGCAAACCTGTCTTTCTAGAGACCCAAGTCATTAAAGAATACTCTGTGAAGTGCAGAGGAATTGCAGTAATTGATGGGACTCAGGGCAATTTCTGTAAAGTGAGGGAGTTCCTTGCTAAGATGCAGATCCAGAGCCTGCAACTCTCTGAGAAGTGTGAGGTGGAAATCAATCAGAGGACACTGATTTTGATGTTTAGTGTCATGGGCAGTAAATGACTTGTAAATGCTATAAGTGTTCACTCTTGATGAATATTTTTACCGACCATGTCCACTATGATCCCTCTCTTTGAGTAGTATAGGTTGTTGTGCTCCTACTAAAAATTTATATCAAAAGTAAAAACTTACAGCATTTACAAGTCATTTACTACCCATGACACTAAACATCAAAATCAGTGTAGTGAGGTGCAGTTTTTAGGTGTTGAAATAGATTGGTGATGTATAGTAGGGTGACATTCAAATTGGCGTTTGGGCAATTCCAGGGATGGTGTCCCACACTGCTGCCAACTTTGACGCCCTCCACAGGGCTGAAAAATTGTTCTTTTACCCTGAAATTTTGGGAACACCATCATCTCTGTGTTAAAAACATGTATATCAAATTTCAAGTCCAGAGGACTTATAAAACAAAAGATATTAAAAATTAACCACCATGGGGTAGCTGTGAGAAAAGTTTCTCAACCGCCAACTTTGACACCATCCCAAGGATTGAGGAAATTTTTTTTGCCCATGGAATTTTTGGAGTGAGAACACCATTATGTTGATTACATGTGTGGAAATTTTCAAGTCCAAAAAATGCACAAAAAAAATCACATCCCAAATCTACCAACATGTGTAATTGTGAGAAAAAAGGGAAAAACCATTTTACTACTTCCAACTTTGACACCCTCCCTACGATTAAGGGTTTGTTATTTCAACATGAAATTTTTGACACATGGTAACCTTTATGTTGAAAACATGTGGGAAAATTTTCAAGGCCAAAAAATGTATTCAAAAGAAGATATTCAAAATCTACTAACATGGGGGTTAGTTGTGAGAAAAGTTTCACAGCTGCCCACTTTGACACCCTCCCAAGAATTCAAAAAAATTTATTTGTCCATGAAATTTTGGGTATGAAGTCACCTTCACGTCAAATACAAGTGTGGAAAATTTCAAAATCCAAAAGATTTACACAAAAAAACATATACCAAGTCTACCAACATGTATTGTTGTGACAAACAAAGGGGAAAGTTTACCACTACTTCCAACTTCAACACCCTTCCTAGGATTGAGTTTTTGTTGATACATAATGAAATTTTGGCCACAAGATCATCTCTATATTGGTAACATATGAGATAGATTTCAAAGCCAAAAGATGTATATACAAAAAAAAATTATTCCATATCTACCAATGTTTGTAACAATGAGAAACTATATTGAAGGGGCATATTGAGAATGTCAAATTATCTTTGACACCTCGTACTCTTCATTGATTTTATTCATGTGACTAAGCTACCAAACATAAATGCATCTTGAAAAGATCAATGAAATCTACATGTAGAATTGCAGAGTTGTTTTGTGTAGAAGAATCCACTTGTCATAAGGTTTGGTGTGCATTATGCACGTATGACGAGTTTTCTCCTCCAAATATCTGTTGAGCACTATGTAAAGGAAATGTTGTGTGTATTTTGTCATGTGATTTGTAATAGAGTGAATGTTGAGATGGTATTGAGAGTGAATGTTGAGATGGTATTGAGTGGACATATTAGATATGGGTTGAGTGTTGTTGACTGATTGAGTAGACAAATCACATATGGGCTGATCCATTGAGTGGGCATATCACATATGGGCTGATTTATTGAGTGGATATATATTTTTTTTTGTTGAGTGTTGTTGACTAGTTTACTGAGTGTTGACGAATCACATGTGGCATGAGTATGTCCAAGAGTATTTTTTGGTTCACTCAATTGATGCACATGCCATGGTTATCATCTAATGCACATGCTATGGTTATCACCTAATGTACATGCCAATGTGAGTGTTATGTTGTTGATTGATTTATTTAGTGCACATGCCATAAGCTGAGTCCTTTGTGTTTACAGAATTATATAATCCAATTGCCATAGGTTGAGTGTTATATTGATTACTTATTGAAGAGCATTTAGTATTGTATCAACATCATAAAAAATAGTCTATAATGGCAATTTCAGATGAAATCCGTGCTCGCATTACAGGTTTGAGTGAGGGAGGAAATACAGGAGTTCAAATTGCAGCCATTACTGGAGTTTCTGTTAGAACAATTCAGAGGTTAGTAAAAACGTTTAAAGAAGATGGAACTTATAAGCGCAAACCTTGCGGTGGAAGTCACGCTAAAAAACTTAGTGAGAGAGATGTGAATAATATTGTGCGTTATGCAAAAACTCATCGTCGTTCCTCGGTCTCAGAGATTACTAATATGTGCCGTACTCAAGTGTGTAGACGTACTATTCAAAGGATATTACATAAAAGTGGTATTTTTAGTCGAATTGCAGTCAAAAAACCTTTCTTGACATCCCATCACATGTCTCAACGGTTAGCTTTTGCTCAGAAGTACCATGGATGGAGTCCAAAAGAGTGGGAGCATATTGTTTGGACAGATGAATCTGCTTTTGAGATTGGAAAAAGTTCTCGGCAAATTCATGTTTGGAGAAGTGCATATGAGCGTTATTCATCAAGTTGTATAGTTCCTACTTTTAAAAGTGGACGGACATCTTTGATGATTTGGGGTGCATTTGCTGGAGGACAAAAGTCACAACTTGTCTTTATGCCAAAAACTCAACGTTCTGCTAAAGATTTTGTTGAAGTGGTCTACGATGGCGAATTGATTCATTTCTTGAGTAGACTTCCAAAAGGAGTGCTGATGGAAGATGGTGCACCTGTTCATCGTAGCAAAACATGTGAAGAATGGAGACAAACCCACCAACTCGAAAAGCTCAATTGGCCTGCAAACTCTCCCGATCTCAATCCAATTGAGGATGTCTGGAGGATGCTAAAAGATGTTGTGCAACATGGCAAGGAATGCCCTAGAAACTTAGAAGTGATGAAGGTAGTTCTTGAAAAAGAGTGGAATTTGGTTAGTGGTACAAAGCTCCTTCAACTATGTCATTCTATGCCCTCAAGGTTACAAGCGGTGATTGATGCTAATGGAGGACATACACGTTGGTAGATATGGAATAAATTTTTTTTGTATATACATCTTTTGGCTTTGAAATCTATCTCATATGTTACCAATATAGAGATGATCTTGTGGCCAAAATTTCATTATGTATCAACAAAAACTCAATCCTAGGAAGGGTGTTGAAGTTGGAAGTAGTGGTAAACTTTCCCCTTTGTTTGTCACAACAATACATGTTGGTAGACTTGGTATATGTTTTTTTGTGTAAATCTTTTGGATTTTGAAATTTTCCACACTTGTATTTGACGTGAAGGTGACTTCATACCCAAAATTTCATGGACAAATAAATTTTTTTGAATTCTTGGGAGGGTGTCAAAGTGGGCAGCTGTGAAACTTTTCTCACAACTAACCCCCATGTTAGTAGATTTTGAATATCTTCTTTTGAATACATTTTTTGGCCTTGAAAATTTTCCCACATGTTTTCAACATAAAGGTTACCATGTGTCAAAAATTTCATGTTGAAATAACAAACCCTCAATCGTAGGGAGGGTGTCAAAGTTGGAAGTAGTAAAATGGTTTTTCCCTTTTTTTCTCACAATTACACATGTTGGTAGATTTGGGATGTGATTTTTTTTGTGCATTTTTTGGACTTGAAAATTTCCACACATGTAATCAACATAAAGGTGTTCTCACTCCAAAAATTCCATGGGCAAAAAAAATTTCCTCAATCCTTGGGATGGTGTCAAAGTTGGCGGTTGAGAAACTTTTCTCACAGCTACCCCATGGTGGTTAATTTTTAATATCTTTTGTTTTACAAGTCCTCTGGACTTGAAATTTGGTATGCATGTTTTTAACATAGAGGTGATGTTGTTCCCAAAATTTCAGGGTAAAAGAACAATTTTTCAGCCCTGTGGAGGGCGTCAAAGTTGGCAGCAGTGTGGGACACCATCCCTGGAATTGCCCAAACGCCAATTTGAATGTCACCCTACTGTACAGTGGGGTACAGTTTGCTTACGAATTCTGGCCGCAGTACAGGACAGTGAAAAAACTGGGAAACTTTGGAATGCAATAACTTGCTCAAAAATTGACGGATTTTGGAATTTCAAATTGCGTTGGAATGCTAGTGAAGTCTACTTCAATATTACACAAAGTATATACATAAAAACTTGAAAAATGAATAAGCATTTGTATTTTCCTTATACACTATCTACCACCTAGTGCTTCCACCTCTAGCTGAGATCACTGCTTTAATACGATTGGGCATAGTTGAAATGAGGCATTTCAATTGCTCTAAAGGAACCTCATCCCATACTTTCTGAATGCATTCTATCAATTCTTGCTTATTTTGTGGCATGCTATGGTAACGAAGCCAATCTTTGAGTATCTTCCAAATGTTCTCAATTGGATTTAGATCAGGTGAGTTTGAAGGCCACTTCAACTTCTTCATGCCATAAGCTAGTCTCCAATTCTCTGCCAACTTACTTCGATGAACAGGAGCTCCATCTTCCATGAGAGTGAGGTCATGAGGATTATCGTGCATGAAATAAAACCCGTTCAAAGTGCTTTCATACACATTTTTCACAAAATGTGCAGCAGTTCTTTCTCCTTGAGGCATAATGACTAATGGGCATTTGTCAAAACCTGTAAACGCACCCCACGTCATCACAGATGTCCTTCCAGATTTGAAGGTAGGCGCCAAACATTCTGTCATATACTTTTCGTAAGGTTTGCGTCATACTCGAATTTGACGAGAATTCTTTCCAAGTTCAAATGACGATTCATCTGTCCAAATGACCTTGTACCAATCTTGTTCTGTCCAATGCTTATATTTGCGAGCAAATGCTAACCTAGTTGCTTTCTGCACTAGATTGAGGTATGGCTTCTTTGAAGCAATGCAATTTCCAAAGCCCAGATTCCGAATATATTTTCGCATGGTGTTGTGATGCACCTGATATTTTGCAGCAAGACTAGTGAGATGTTGGCGTCGATCTTGTTGAATGTCTTGAGCTAAGTTGCGTAGCGCACGATCTGATAATTTGCAAGAGTTGTGTCCTCCACTTTGAGTTTTCATGCAACCAGATATCTTCCATTTAGTGAGAACCGTTGAAACTGTGGAGCGAGGCATGCTCAAATCTTTTGCAATATCAGATGGCCTCATGCCACCTCGACGTAGTTCAATAATAAGTGCCCGCTCCACATTTGTAAGTGTGCGTGTCCGCATCACACTTTGATGGAAACGCTGCTCAATACAACTCAAGTTTAGAAAGGATGCATCGGTTCACAGATATGAAGCCAATCCAACAACCACTCTAAGTGAAAGTGATACTGGCTGCCCACCTGTTATAACACCAGACAAAAAAATGAGGAACTCACGATATGCTCACAATATGCTCACGATATGCTCACGATATGCTCACAATATGCTCACGATATGCTCACAAGCTGCTCACGATATGCTCACAAGCTGCTCACGATATGCTCACAAGCTGCTCACGATATGCTCACAAGCTGCTCATGATATGCTCACAAGCTGCTCACGATATGCTCACAAGCTGCTCACGATATGCTCACAAGCTGTTCACTTCATGGCTACTTACTTCGTCAATTCAAACTTCATGTTGCACAGATCATCGATGCTCACTTCATGGATACACTGCCTGCTCACAATCGATATGCTCACAGCCTTGGAGAGTCATCGACTGTAAGCAACCCCCCTTTGAGAAAGTGCTCTCTTGAAAAATCTAGAGTTCATTACTTCTTGAATGCAATGTGGGAAAGATAAGGTGGCTTGGTGATGAATGTTAGCCGCCAAAAAAATTGGTGGTGTGTGATGTCCAATTTCATGCTATGTGCAATTTTATATGCATTGTTTTTGAGCCATTTGGTGGATGGAGGTGGAATTCTTATCTTTGTCATTAATGCTTCATGCCATCATGCAAATATTTAATCTCCCCATATTTGGAATATTTTGAGCAACGTGCCCACCAAATTTCATGATTAGAAGTGCTGGAATCTGTGAGTTATGGGCCATATCATACTGCTGCAGGAAACGAAGCTCAAGGAGTTGAGGGCCAGAATTCGTAAGCAAACTGTACCCCACTGTACAAGGAGCTAGAGATCACGGTGCTCTCAGCACACAACCGCAAGGGGCCCAAGAGGCATTCACATATGCAAAAATTGCGACTTTTGCATAAGTGAAAAGTGTTCATAGATTTAGTGAAAACAACCGACTTTTACATTTGTGAATGCTTTTCACATATGGAAAAGTCGCAACTTTTGCATGTATGAATGCCTCATGGGTCCCTTGTGTATGAGGCACGGCGGATTCAGCACGATGAGCCCGCGAGCCGTCGTCTGGATCGACTCTAACTCCAAGGCCGCCATCTGAGTCACGAAGCGCGGTGGGACCAACCTTTCTTGGAACCGCACGGTGCGCATCTCGAAGTGCATATGAAGAACTAGCTCGCATAGAAAATTCTTCAACTAACATCTTTCATTTGGTGGTCATTTCAATATCTCAACCTTATCATGTTTAAATACAACATTATGCATGTAGAATATTGTGGCCACCTTCTAACGTTTAAGGATTAAAGGTTAGTGGGGGACCATATATACAATCACGTATTTTACCTTTAACATGCAAACAATGTATCAAAATTTAGCAACACATACACCTTTGGATTCAAGATTCTTCAACCAACATCTTTCATTTTGAGGTCATTTTAATATTTGAACCTTATAATGCTCAAATATGACACCATACATGTAGAATATGTGACCATTTTGCAACTTCTCAAGCATGTAGTAGGTGCAATAATGATCTAAATTAAGTTGATCATGTGTCATTGGATTGGGCTCAACACGAATACAAACTTTTGTAACTATCGTATATGTCAATTCTTACACCTTACATGTCAAATACATCAAAAACATCATGTTGCAACCCAAAAGTGGCTTCTCTGACCTTTGAGGCGGTGTCGGGCCTGTGATTGATGACAAGGATTCACTTCGGTACCACTACGAGCATTTGTACGTTGGAAAGCCCAAGCCTCGAATGACTTTGGAGGAGGCCAACAATATGTTTGCTTGTTTAATTGCTTTTCTAGAACTTATAGTGTTAAAGGGTTGTAGACATTGAAAATTTACATAAGTATTGTACAGCCACACTAAATAGCTTTTAAACTTAAAAGAGATGATTCACACTTAATGTAGCCCAAGCCCAGGACACTAGAAGTGATTGGAGATTTCAAGTGGAGTAGGCTTGGGCTACCATGGTACGGCTTTGAAGTTACTTTGGAAGTTGGCTCAAACACTACAAGAAACCCGTGTTTTTTGTTATGTCCTTAATCATGTCAGCGTGTTTTTTTGATGTCTTGGAGCTAGCCAGTAATGTCCCCGTGAACGTGAGGATGTCCACGCGTCAATAATGAATAGTGGAGGTGGGAGGGTCCCGAAACGCGCGTGCGAAATAGGAGACGCGACGATGTCTCCAACAACGCGCCCGTCTCCGAGGACGTCATCGAGGACATCTTGGGTGACGCAAAACTGCCACGCTGGCAGCGGACAAGCATTTCACCTGGGGTAAGAATGTCGAAGTTACTGCTGTACAAGGTAGAAAGCAGCCCAACGTTAAAAAAACAGCGAAACGGGCAGCGGTCTACAAGAGGAGAAAAAAAAGGGCACGAGCCTTATCAAACAAAATTATTATTTTTTTTTAGATAAAAAAAATAAAGTATATAAAATTGAAGAATATTCTGATTATATTTATTAACTTTGATCCATTGAAATTTTTGATTTGTCCACTTCGTATCAAAATGGTTTCCAAAATAAAATAAAATTTTAAATATTAAAAATACAAAATATTAATTAATATTATAATAATATTTTATAAAAATTGATTATTCTGTAATTAAAGCGGACATATTAAATTCAGTACTCTATATTGAAGTATTAAATAATATTTATTAATTATTAATTAATATAATATTCAAAAAACCACTTTTCTACCAAAACCAGAATTATAAGGAATTTAGGGTGATTTTGTAAAGTCCTTGGTGGCTTACCCATGTGGACATATTATATATTTTATAGTGTACAGCACTTCATCTACATGGCAAACACAATTCCATGTCGGATAAGGTGACACGTCATTCTGTGTATAGGTTCACGTCACTTGTGACATCCAATTGAAGATGTCTCGAGTAACGTCTACATATCTTTGAGGACATCCCACAAAGACGTCTCTGAAAACATCAGCAGTGTTTGGCAAAACATTGACATGTCCTGGAAAACATCATCGTGTCTTGCAAAACATAACCATCAAGTAGGATGAATTTCGTCAAGTTCATTGGATGAATAGAGGCGGCGAGGGTTAGCTGCTGCAGCCATAGTTAGGTCATGAGGCGGCTAGGGTTAGCTGCTGTAGCCATAGTTAGATCATGAGACCTTTAAGTAGAATTTGAGGTTGCACAAAGCTCACTTTGGCCTTCATTTCTCCAAGTAGTTAGAGTTTAGAATGTAGAGGTTGGAGTTTTAGAGTGTAGATTGAGTTTACAAGTTAGAATGTTAGAGTTTAGAGTGTAGAGGTTAGAGTTTTGAGTGTAGAGGTTAGAGTTTAGAGTGTAGAGGTTAGAGTTTTGAGTGTAGAGGTTAGAGGTGCAGTGTTGGACATGCAATGTGCTGTAAGCGACATATAGACGTGACCATGTTGTAGAAGACGTATGCCGCAGTACTTAGGAAACGCAGGGACGTCTTTTGAAACATCCCCGTGTCTATGGAGACATTCCTGGACATGTTCACAAATACGGCAATGTTTTAGGCTACGATGTTGTGACACTTTAGCGATGTTCAATTTTGAGTACAGTGTAGGCTGTATTCGTCTATGTAATGACTATAAAATGGAAGGCATTCATATTTTAAATTGCGTGTATATCATATTACCACATTTGCAAGTAGGCCAGTAAGCATGAATTTGGATGAATGTACATGTTACATGTATGATGAGGTATTCATGTCTTGTACTCATGTCTTGTACAACATACTCATGTCTTGTACAACGTATTCATGTCTTGTACTCATGTCTTGTACAACATACTCATGTCTTGTACAACGTATTCATGTCTTGTACTCATGTCTTGTACAACATACTCATGTCTTGTACAACGTATTCATGTCTTGTACAACATCTCTCGATGTCCCTCCAAAACACCATCACATACACAGCGTCAGCAATACCATGCATCAGGGGATGTCACGTCAGACACGCATAAGTTCTTTGAGACGTCTACGATGACACCCTCATTGCCGATGACAATGGGTCGGCAACGTATTGGAGGACGCGATCATGTCCATCGCCACGTCCTCTAGGGCATGGCGATGTTCAACGAAATCAGCATCAGAATCCAGGTAGCGTTGGCGTAGACGTCGAACAGGACATCTCCACATCAACTCGGGACGTCTTAAAAAACACAGCCATGTTACCAATGACGTCCCCGCAAACACGAATCTGAAAAAAAAACCACGCAAATATCTGTTGACGTGGCCTGCCACGTCACTCTTTCCCGGGTCCAGGTCAAACGCCACGTCAGATTCCACGTCACCATTAGATCGGATGAAATTCCCGGCCATGTAGCACTGCCCATCATCCTGCTGCTTAGGTGTCGTCTATGTGGCGCCCAGTTGGCACCATTTCCAGCCTCCCAAAATCTCCGAAAATCGTCCCTGTCGCGGGGATGTCCTCGCGTTTTTGGTGATGTCCCCACGCGTTATAGCGTGTTACACGCGTTGGTACGTCAGAAGGATGTAAATTCGGATGTCTACATGTCTCCTGGGACATGATTCAGGACGTGACAAAAAACACGGGTTTCTTATAGTGAAAGGTTCCTGAATGGAAATTTGAGTGAAGGGCTTGAATTGAAGGCAAGAACTTACTCCAAACATTGTTTTTTGTACCTTGTTTGTTCCATTTGCTTTTGCAACCACCTTCCTACCTCTCTTGAATGTCAATAATTAGAGTCTAGAAAGGCTTGAGTATAGTGGTTGATTTTAAATTCTACACTTGAGATTCAAACGGCCCGATTTGGCTTGAATAGGTTCAAGATTTCTTTTTGAAGCACACAAGTTCTGAATTTTTAGTGATTATCACGGATTATAGTGATTTCAATGCATGGTTGCTCAATGGAGCTAAGAAGGGGTTGATTTGAGTGATTGAGGTACATTCACGTACAACTAGATCTACGAGGTTGATGTGAGTGGTTGATGTGCATGGTTTGATATTCTTTGGAGCTTCGAAGGATATAGGTCTTCTAGAGGTTGTTTTGGGTGTGAATAATGTCCATTTGTGAACATAGTGCATGGAAGGAGTTGATTTGAGCCATTTGAATATATTGCCGTCACAATTGAAGATGGCATATATGAAGGTGTGAGTGGAGTGCTAAGGCCATGAATGGTGAAAACTTCAAAAGTCCTTTTTATATAAATCATTTCTATAATCTATCACATTTTCTTCATATTACAAAAAGAATTCAATTTATCTTTTTGTATCAGGAGGAAATGAAAGCTTCACCTTTTCCCACAAATTATCATATTCTTCTTGACTAAGCCTAAATCTTTTTATCATCACTAGAGTTCTAGCGGCCTCACTTTCATTAGTTGTTTGTACATGAAGTTGCTTCTTCTTTTGTCTTGGCACATCTTTGGCTTTTTCCTTCAATGTGTAATTTGACGATGAATCTTCCTTGAAGGATTCCCTTATTCCTTTAAATTCATCTATCAAACTCAATCTACAAAGCAAGGAACAATATCTAGCTAACGACCCACTAGATGTTTTAATAGATCTTCTGCATATTGTGCAACAATCTTGATTGATGTCTCCAGTAGGATTTGCACATTGTGACACACCTCCTTGAAGATCCACAGTATCTTTTGATTGCAATATTATGTTCTTGTAGCCATTGAAAAGATAAGTTTGGATGTCTTCAAAAAGAAATGGATCACAATGTCTTTCTATGTCATCCAAACGTATTGCAGGTCGATGTGTGACTTTACGCACTTGTAAGAGCTTGGTTCCATCGCACTTCCCATTATTGCAAAGGGTACCTTGCATATGCATTTTTTGACACAAGTTTCCTATATTACACATAATACAAAAATACTTTCTACAATCGTTTCTCCCACATGGACAAGGGTCACTAATCTCACTTTTACATGAAAAATATTTGCTTAGAACAAAATTTTTAAGCCAATTAGGGGCATTTGGACCTTGATCCATTGTTTTTAATTGCAAAAATATTTACCTTATTAGATTTAGAAATGAATCCTTATATACCAAATAGATTAAAATATAAATATATTTTGCAACATAACAAAAGTGGTTGTAAACATTAACTACTACGTCTATATATACTTAGTTTCCAAATAGAAAGTAAAATCATGTATGACTTTTAATTTAATTTTACTTTTACATTATAAAAAAATTCCAAAAAAAATGAAGTTCCTCTTTGTATTTACAAAAGTAAAAGGGACAATTGTTATTTTACCATGTGTAAAAGATAAGTAAAGACATCTATCTTGTTCTCTATCATTTGGATACAGACCATGGTCCTTATCATCTCCATTGATAGTCCTTCTATGCTCTAAAGGTACAATGGTGCACTCCAATCATTCCCTCTATTCTTGGTGGGTCAACTAGGACCCATCTTTTTGGAAATCATATGCATATGTCAAATCATTAAGCGTTCAAGACATTTTTTGAATTGGCTACTATTGGAATCACTTGCAAACTTGCAACTCAACTATTCATTTCCTATTCCTACCCAGTAATTGTGCATTTTGGACTTGTGCTTCAACATTTAGCGGATTTGAATGGTTGACAATGTGGTCACCATCTATAAAGCTCTAAGCTTGAGACGCCACTAAGTGGTACCATAAGAAAAGACCTTTAAAAGAAGGCAATATCTCATTTTAAGTGTTGTTTATACTACCTTTGTGTATTTCATTTGCTTTATTTCTTTACCTCTATTGAACATCAATATATCATAGCAACCCCTTGTACGCCCTAGAGAATAATTAAGCACTCCATCACTTAACACAATCCCTTAGGCTTTGGTGTACAAGTATACATCCCAATCACTCAAATATGCCACTCTTGCAATAAAAGTAGAATAATGATTACACATGCAAATGCAAACACATATGGTATTACAAAAAATCACAAATGCTTGAGGTGAGATGTTGCCTTCTTTTGAAGGCCTTCACTTATAGTACCACATGATAACAACTCATTGCTAACACATTGGAAACTTAGTGGTCCAACCTCATGCTTCCACCAAAGTGTCCTTGCCAACCAACACAGGGGACACATGGCGGTTGAATCTTATTCAACCATCCGGGTGTCGTTGCTGACCAAATAAAGACACGTGGGCTAGTCCTAAGCTCTTTGACTATGCTAAATGCATGTACCCACGAAGGTCCTTACACCTCTCTCCATTTTCTCCCTTTTTATTGCCCCTTTGATTTCTACAGTGTTACAAGACTATTTACTACATCATAACAACTACAAGCAACTCTAAACTCCAACACTTCTACTTTACAAGCAATTACCTTCTCATTGCCTATGCTAACCTTTGATGCCGCTCGTTTGCAAGTGCCTTCATCAACACATCCGCTACCATGTCTTCCATTGGGCAATACTTAATGCTTAGAAGTTTTGGATTATTAAGTCTACATGGATCAAGTATATTAGAATATTATTTATTCTAAGAGTTGGTAACAGATTTTTGGATGTGGAATTGGTAACGGTTTTGGAGTATAAAATTGAAAGCTTTTAAATTGATATCAATATTTTTAAATTCAATGTTTGTTGGAATGTGCACTTTACATTGCTTCAACATTTCAAACATTCATGAGATTTACACATGCTAAAGATGGTTCACATCTTTGTGGCCACTTAAATGTGGAATGTTAATGCGACTATTTCACATATAAAGCTTAAATTTGACACATCTTTACTTCATATAAAAAAATTCACCACTACGGTTGTCTGTTGCAACCTACAGGCATTGGAAATTATCCCATATTTTTGCTACGCCCTCTAGGTCATGTATGTCATGTATGTAATAATGGTGTTTGTACACGTTCACATTCAAAGTTCCGGGCCTTGGTATACCCGGTTTGTGTAGGCTTTGGTAGGTTAATGTGGTGGCCTCTAGATGTTTGTGCCGGACTTAACCACCCTACACGACCTGATGTATGACAACTTACTTAGTCTGCTGGTAGTTTAATCATAGAGTGGTTGCATCCATTTATTTTTTTAATTTTTTCTAGAATGCAAAAACCGCAAACATTATGGTACCAAATTAGAAAAGAGAGAAGAAAGATAAGGGCCCTACCACAATAAATCATCTGTAGAATCTATTAAACCATTACTTCTTCTTGTATTCAAGGTTAGTAAATTTTCTAGAGGATTGTGACTATGTTTCACCAAAACGGCTCCAAGACTACTTCTTAAAGATGGATATCATTGAAATATCAACAATGCCATTCACAAGTTCATCAACAACTCATGGTCCATCAATTCACAACAGCATGCCGATCTTCATACAAGAACCTTGTTATTGCAGGGTGCACGACCAAGTGATGACTTCTGTTTTCTTTGTATTCCTACACGCTCAAAATATAAACAGTTCATCAACAGAAATATAAACATACACTACATCATACACATGTTATTATCACAAGCTACAACTCAAAAATCTGTGATTGGCCAATCAAGTTGATGGAACCAATCACAAATTTTAGAGGTGCATGGGACGAGTTCTCGGTCCGTAGTGTAAACCGCCTTCAGATTTAATCACCTCATTGGCTTCATGAAAGATCTCCTGCCTTAACCAAGGCTTGCATGTTGTAAATTGTGCCCTCGATTCTGTCAGGGGCTCCTTCTGAAATAATGTATTACAAAACAATCAAATTCCTTTCCACAAAAAGTAAGTGTTGTGAATAATATTGTAAAACTACTTATAATTGATCCTACAAGTAAAAGCATCCATAGCTTTTGTCGTTAAGAAACTTAGGGAATAAATGAGAATACTTTCATACAATGGGTCCATTTTGGGTACTTTTTTTACCATAAAGTTTAGGAAAGACCCACCGTACACTATCATAACAAGTTCCATCACTTACCCCAGCCAAAGCATGGGATATGGTTCCAAAAATTCTCAACAACTTGAGATTTTATTACGTACACATTAAGGGGGGTTTCACACTAGGGGCCGAGCTCGAGGGGCCGAGCAATTCTAGCAATTTGATTGGCCTAGAGTTGAAAATCGGCCCGTGGGCCTTCACACTAGGGGCCAAGGGCGAAGGGCCGAAGGGCACCAAAATGCTTACATGGCAACACTTTTTGAGAATTTTGGCGCCAATAGTTCGGCCCCTCGAGGAGAGTTTGGGTCCAACAAGAATAGAAACCCAAACTCTTGCCGAGGGGCCGAACATTTTCTCATTAAAATAATTTTAATAATTTTTTACAACTCCAAAACTCGGCCCCTCGGCATAGTTTGGTCTTCAATGGAGTTCGGCCCTTGGGCTCAGTGTGCAACGCCCCGAATTGGTTGAACTTCTTTGTAGAATAAATAAATAATTATATGTGTTTGATGAGTGATGACAATGCTACCAACATATGATATGGTGACCGACCTCGAGCTTGTATTTGTGGAAGTGGCCGGCAATGATGTCCTCATTGAAAGTCCCATGAGGTGCCAATGGCTTTGGTCCGATTGTCCTGAAATGAGGAGGCTTCTCATTCCCAAGTTCCAATGGTCCCGTAATTACGTTCCTTTGTACGACTGTTTCAACAAGTTTCACAATGTATCATCCGTTTCGTAAACTTATTTCAACCAAACATTTATGGAGTAATTAACAAAATCTGGAGAAAATGATCATGTGTGGACAAATTAGAAAACTTAAACTTTGAATTCTTATCGGCGACCAACCGATGCTTCTCCTCCATTTCAATTTATAAATGGCCATAACACACTCAATTTTTTTCAAATCAAACATATGAGGTGTTTTTTGACAACTAGGTGTTTTTTCCGTAGATGTCAAAAAACACCTTACAGTATCATACGCCCAATTTGAATAGCATATGAGTGAGTTATGCACTTTAGAAGATTGCTGATAAGATACTTTGGCAGCTCTTGGCGGGCAGCCGATCATTATATCTAGACTTTTGTTTTTCCATATTTGGTTAAATATTTGTTATTTCATGTATGCTCACCAGAATGATGGTGAGGGCCATCTAGTATCCTAATGGTTGGCCTCATTGACTCTCTCTTCTTACAGACCTGCACGACAAACCATGATATCAATCCCTAAGAGCTCAAGTGTACATGGGGTGTACGTTTTGGATTTTGGGCAGGTATCTACAATTCAAAAAAAATCTTTTTAAAAAAAAAACTCCTATACTAGATTGTCCTTGATAAGAGCTCCATGGAGATATTATATATATAATTTTTGGATTCATGGTTTGAAAGTTAGTACCACTCAAAGTTAGAAATGGGGACTCTGGGTAGCTCCAAAATTTTGCTAGAAGTCTCTATTGACATTGAGATTTTCTATTCATGTGAAGAATATTACGTTCTTTGAAGATTTCAAATTTTTTTTTTGTCTTTAGTGTAAAAAAACATTATAACACATTTTTACACATTTCGGGCAAGCGGGGAAAAAAACTTCATCTTTCCTACATAAAACCTAGAGATCTCCATATTTTTCACTTTTTATTTTTTCTACAACAATATGTAGTGTAAACCTTCTTATTGACCGTTTAGATCATCATTCTAAAACATATTATATTCTCAAAAAAATAAATCCTGAATCAACAATTTTCAAACCTCCACTCCTTGAGCACTTGTTTTGAATATGCTACACCCCTTCTCTACCTCTAAAAATTGTTGTATGCGGAACTAACATCATGCTCAACACAATGGTAAAAGACTTAGACCTTGTGTAGTGCAAAAATTTAATACCAAGTGAAGCAAAAGTTTGTTGATCCACTCAACCCAGGGTAGAAAATGAACCATTTTCTTGACTTCAAACACTATAATCTTTCAATCCGTGCGGTCAAAGTGTATGAAATGTTGTGAGTATGTTACTTAGTAAGTCTCTATGGAGATCCTACAGTCAAAAGGAGAAATATAAGGTTTTATTTCCTTCCTTACTCATTGCATTAGAATCAACAATTTTTGAAGTGTTTTTGGTGTGAATTTGTCACGGTTCTTTAGAGGTTAAAACTCTCACATGATTTTAGAACCAACTACCTTCACAAGAAGGTATCATTTTGCAATTTCATAAAGTTTCATGCACATTTTAGAAATAAAATTGTCTTTTGTCAAGATTGCCTGAGATTTCAAATACCCCCCACCTTGAAACTTTACGACATTAGTTGTTAAAAATGTTAAATAACCAAATGCCACAAAAACTCCATGCTTTTCACCTTTTTGTTGGTTTTAAAAAAGTTTGAGTGCTTACCAAAGTTGCGTCAAGATTTTCTATGTTCCCTGATGGTATGATGCGCCTCCTACTTTTGTCTTGGCCTGGGTATACCCACATAGAGCACATGTGAGCCAAGAATATATGAAATCAGCCAAGCTTGTTGTGAATCTCTATGTTCTATGCTAAATAGTGTCTTTAGGTTATTCTATACTTCGGTAGTTTGACATTTCACACTACATAAATATTTATTGTTATCGTTGAAAAAATATAATAGTTTTGTTCATCGTTTTTCTACTATAATAGTATTGTAAAATCAATAGCTACTAATTTTTTTGAGGGTTAAAGTACTTTGTCAACCTCAAGGCACTATCAATGTACATTTGGAACCCTTTCACATGTGACATGAATACACAATTCTAAATTACAATTGTAGTAAAAGACGAGGCAAATGGACAAGACGTAATTCAAATCCAAGGGTGCTACACTGATTTTGATGTTTAGTGTCATGGGCAATAAATGACTTGTAAATGCTGCAAAGTTTTTACTTTTGATATAAATTTTTACTGAGAGCACAACAATCTATACTACTCACAGAGAGGGATCATAGTGGACATGGTCGGTAAAAATATTCATCAAGAGTGAAAACTTACAGCATTTACAAGTCATTTACTGCCCATGACACGAAACATCAAAATCAGTGTAGTCCTTGCACATACCATCCGCGTAAGTGGGATTGCTCCTTGTTGTCCATGGAATTGGCTTCTTGCCACTCTGTGGTAAAAGTTGACCTGGTACATATAATTACTGGTTTAATCATTCTGTAAATTTTCATATAAATATTTGAAAATCAAATGACTAATCAAGTAGCTAAAACATACAATTACAAGTTTGGAGGCATTTCTCAAACTTTGGCAAACAATGTATAGATTTTCTTAATGAAATGTGTTCATTAAAGTTATCAACATGATCTTATATGTCAAAAGTCCACTTTAGGATGCTCATGACCTTCTTCATTTGCTTGAGGGGGAAAGTCAGGTGGATCATCATGAGCAGGGACGTCATAGAATTGACTCCTTATAGGATGTTCTTCATCATACAATGGGTTCCTGGTTCTGAGATTTCTCTGCAAAAAACAGTAACTTCAACAAGTTAAGTTAAAGTGTGTAATTCATTGACATAATGTTCGTCGTCACATTCGCATATAGAGAGAGAGAGAGAGAGAGAGAGAGAGAGAGAGAGAGAGAGAGAGAGAGAGAGAGAGAGAGAGAGAGAGAGAGAGAGAGAGAGAGAGAGAGAGAGAGAGAGAGAGAGAGAGAGAGAGAGAGAGAGAGAGAGAGAGAGAGAGAGAGAGAGAGAGAGAGAGAGAGAGAGAGAGAGAGAGAGAGAGAGAGAGAGAGAGAGAGAGAGAGAGAGAGAGAGAGAGAGAGAGAGAGAGAGAGAGAGAGAGAGAGAGAGGAGAGAGAGAGAGAGAGAGAGAGAGAGAGAGAGAGAGAGAGAGAGAGAGAGAGAGAGAGAGAGAGAGAGAGAGAGAGAGAGAGAGAGAGAGAGAGAGAGAGAGAGAGAGAGAGAGAGAGAGAGGACGCAGTGGAAGAAGAAGAAGGAGACGCACCGGAGGGAGTTTTTGCTTGGTCTCGAAGGCGGGGACAGGATTGTAGACATGCTCGGACATGGAGGAGCGGTGGAAGCATTTGGTGGTGCACACATGCGAGCGGCTCGGGCGCCAGGTGCCGTGGTCCGGGTAGAACTCGGGGATGTGGCGCAGCGCCGGCTTGAACGGGTCCTGCACGGTCTCCGTGTCGGTGCTGTACGCGCCGCAGCCCACCGAGATCTGGCTCCGGAAGGGCTTCTCCACGCCGCCCTCCAGCGGCGTGTTGCAGTGCACCGAGGACCGCCAGTCCTTCTCCGTGCCGACCTTCTCCCCGAGGTACCGCACGCACGCCCGCCACTGCCCCGCCTTGCCGCCCACGTAGGCGCCCGGGATGTACGTCACACTGCTCTTCCACTGCGGTCCACTCACTTACACCAGGAATTTCATACTCAGCTCCTGTCGAGAGCTGTCCCTCCCTCTAGCGAATCTTCCACTGATAAGAATTTAAGCTACGACTCAGGTTCGAAGTGACTGTACCGGTTTCGCCTCGGCGTTTGCCAAGTCCCCGAAGCTGTCACGAACCAGTTTGCCCTGGTGGACCGACGGCCGGAACAGGGGCTGGTGGCTTTCAGGCGACGGGATTCTTCGGCTCGACGACTTCCACTACCACACAACACAACAGGGTTAGTGGCGCTCTTCGACTAAGCTCGGGGAAAGACCATGTGTAACTTACTGGTTGTTCCTGGCAGTCGAAGGTGTCGAGGAATGTGTCGACGATTGCGGGGTCGCCGCCGCCGAGGGGCTTGGCAGGGATGGGCTTGGACCCGGGCGGGGGGCAATTGGGCCTGAGGTCATTGTAGCCTACGGGTCGAACTTTGCGGTTGTAGCCGAGGCAGGCCGCCGACGGAGGCGGCGCGACGTGAATGTCGCAGTAGCTCTCCTCCTCCTGTCTTTCCATGATCTTCTGTTTAGGGCAGCCTGGGGGACATGTCTTGGGCCGACGGAGGTCGGTACTTTCACCTCCACTGATCTTCATCGCCGCTTATTTGCTGTATCAGTCAACAATATCTTCTCTGCATGACATCGATACAGAGGGAGCTACGTTCCAATTGGGAAACCGAACCTCTCGTCGTCAACTTCGGTTGTACTACACGCCCACTGATTTTTCAAGTTTTGCAGTCAGCTGAAACCAGCAGATATCATCCTCTCGTTAACAGCTCCTTCTACTCCAGACATCATACGCCTTGCATTTACTCCATTCAAATCAGTGAAATGTCTCTTTGTCAACCTCCCGAGTACAAACATGCACCAAATTCTCATCATGAATACTCTCAAGGTGAATTTTCTGAGGTCAATTAGTGAAAGCAAATATTATTTGCAGCAGCTGCCGAAAGCTGCCGAAAGCTGCCGAAAGTTGCCGAAAGTCGTCCAATGATTTGTACATACAAACCATCTTGTCAATTGCTCCAGTCTCTTGCTCATAATCTTTTTGCGCACAGTACTATAATATTCAGTGAGCACCTTGCAACAACTTGAAACCGGCTGAAAAATCATTGACCTGGGAATCCACCAAAGATAGGCGCTGCTTCAAATCTCATAGTTTCGCAAAAGAAGCTGGCGGCGTGGACACGATCTTGAAACCGTGAAATCACCAGGGCACGTGATCTGCATGCGTGCATGCACACGTGAAATTGACTGCAGTAAGTGGAATAGGACAATTCATTGCAGCAAAATGAGCACTATTGATTTTTCGGTTGAGAGAATGGCGGAGTTTCGAGAAGGAAAACGCATCAACTGGACACTTTCATGAGTTAAAAGCATGTAACTAACCATGGTTACAGTTTAAGACAATTATTAACCAACATTTAATATTAATTGTTTCACCTGTAACTTTCGCTTGAATGTGAAGGAACGTGACCTCTGTGAATGAACCGGTGCTCACTACACTAATGATGTTCATTAGTGTTATGGCACCACTAGTGTAACTATCCCTATGACCTGACTATCACTAAATGTCAATTTGTTTACATTTAGTGTTTAATGTCAAAAAATCAGCCTAACAAAATTGCTTATAACTTTTGCATCACATATATGGATGGAATCTCCTTGAAAAACACATAAGCTGGTCACTTCACTTTATATAATTGGTGCGAAATTGATAAAGATATGCCTCCTCAAACTTTCAACCAAAACTCAAGAAATCTGCCGAAAAAGATTCGCTGTAACTTTTAATTTAAGACGAATTTGAAGATGGGTAAGGTTCCATTGGAAGCGTCTTTTCAAATCAGTTTAGGTAGGCACCAGAAACTCTCAAGTTGGACAAAAATAGCCCCCGAAATCATCATTTGAAAATCCAACCTTCAAAAAATCAGCCCAACATGGAAGGCTTGCTTTCGACATGTGGCGAGATTTGGGTGACTTGCAATGAAATGTGGCATATGACATTGTTACATAACCAACACTAAATGTCAATATGTTAAAATGTAATAAGGGAAAAAATTACAGAAATTGACAATTAGTGTTTAAAATTGACATTTAATGTTGTTACATTAGTAGGATAATTGACATTTTGAGTTTAAGTTCGTAAATAGTGTTGCGAACACTAATGAACATCATTAGTGTAGCATT
Source organism: Bryoerythrophyllum caledonicum (assembly GCA_963971425.1). NCBI lineage: Eukaryota > Viridiplantae > Streptophyta > Bryopsida > Pottiales > Pottiaceae > Bryoerythrophyllum > Bryoerythrophyllum caledonicum. The sequence continues at coordinate 19,074,789 of OZ020526.1, read as the reverse complement.
ATAGATCAGTTGCTACTTTAAACGAGCTTTTTATGTGGAGTGAAGATGGAAAGATGTTTTTGAATCCAATTTGAGGACAATAGACTAGTTCAATAATTAACTAGGGATTTTCAAGATATTTTCAATGTGGATGACATGTTACACTTTAAAGAGATTGTATGTAATCTATCTATTTAATAAAAGAATTGAGGGTAAGTTTGGTGGTGACAAGTGGTAGATAGTGGACGGGGACTGAGTTGAGAGAGATAAGTGGGAGATATTTCCAAGGAGGAGGACAGGGACTTAACTTTTACTTTTATGTTTGATGTTAACAAATTTTACTTAACTTACCTAGATTTACATTACCCCTTGGGAACAACTTACATAGATGTAATATACTAGTTACAAATAACACACAAACAATTAAATATGTAAACCTCTTGTAGATTATATACAACTCTTTTGTAGATGATAGAATTAAGTTATTGGCACCAATACATATATTTTTAAGTTTTAGAGTAAGGGATTTTTGTTGTGAATGGATAGTGGGCATGAATGGATGTTGCTACCTTACTTATTGATACCTTGCCTTTAGATATTCTATACCTTAGGTTGATTTAAGATGAATCTATGTAATGCCATGGACTTTGTAAATTTATGGAATTTTTATGTTAATTACCAACATTTTTAGTAGATTTATTTTTTCTATGTAACGTCCTATTGAGTGCAAGTTTACATCCATGTTTTTAAGGATGTTGATGGCGGTTGCTTTGCGATTTGTATTGTAGGATCCAAGTTAAACAGAACTAAACCTCCAGAGGACCATAATTCTTTTTAAAATATACGTAACGCCCGATTGGGTTTTTTGCCCATTCAATCCGGCGCACGTTATAACCTGGAACGTGCGCGAGAACAGGGCGTTATAGGATCTCACAGCTTTTTGCCCGGGTAGATTAAAAAAAAAATTCAAAAAAAAAATTCACAAAACCCAATCGGGCGTTACGCCGGGTGAGGCCCTCCCGACAGGGCCTCACCCTATACTTTAGCATAGCATATTGTGAAAACATCACTTGGTATTTGAAAATGTCATAGATGATATTTTCACAAACATGTTTTTAATCAAGCACGAGAGAAGAGATGGAGAGTGTGCATCACGGGACCCGCAGTGTGAACGGACTCCAGAGGACTCGCGGTGTGAACGCAGCCATGAGACCTCCAGTGTGAACGGATCCATGGACTCGCGGTGTGAATAGAGCTATATGACGAAACCCTAATTGACAGCAAACGTGAGAGACGACTCCGAGGAGAGTGAGAGAGACAGAGAGCTTTGCAGATGCTCATCGCCATAGCTTACACCACACTCACGCACGCACACACACACACACACACACTCTCTCTCGCACACACGCACGGAGCTTTTCACAGAACCTTCTCGCGTGCATTGAAACTCCACTATGGCTCGTCGCCTCCCCGGACTACGCCACTAAACCCCTGTGTCTCCACCTCTCCTCACACCTCCTTCTGCTGCTACGTAGCTAGCTCGGTAGTTTGTTTCAGTTTGTTGAGGTTTTTGGAGGCGATGCCAAAGGATGGGAGTATGCAGATTGTGGCGCTGCCGGACGCGGGAGGGAATGGCGCTGGCGCGGGGGCGATGGTAGCGGGGGGAGGCGGGGCGATTGTGGAGTACAAGGGCGGAGACGGCGCGATCAAGCCGCTCGAGGATGAGGATTTGGAGGTGAAGCTGCGACGGATCAGCGAGCAGGTGCCCGTGCGCATCAGTAACACGTCCGGAAGCTCCGCCGGGTCGGGTTCCGGCGATTTTCATCAGGTGCGGTGGCTTTGCTTTTGTTTTTATTTCTATCAGGTTACGTTTCGATTGTTTTTCGTACATATTTCGCGCCTTGATGTTGTTAGCGGTCAATATCCGGGCAATGTAAGTTGCAGTCGCAGTTGCACTGTGTTTTCTGTCTGTGTGATTTTCGAAAATGAGCGTGCTTCGAAATAGCAATGCGGAATATTTAGGTTTAAGGCGTTATTGTGCGTGAAAGTCGAATTTGCAAATTAAGGAATGCAATCGCAGTATTTTATAGGAATGGAGTCCGTGCTTTTTAATTGGATTCCAGTAGCGGAAAGAATCAGCGTAGTGAATTTCTACCTCTGGGGAACCTCCGAGGCTCCTTAAAATTTCCTCGAGGTGCAGAATTCTTCAGAGTCGTCCTCTGTTTTTTGTGTGAGCAGTATCGACAAATGCGAAGGAGAGAGCAAGACCGGCTAGCGCGCATGGAAGTGGACTACCAGAAGAGAAAATCAGAACGGGAGTTTCTGCAGCGGCGGGAGGAGCGGGTGCGGGAAGCGGAGGAGCGAACAGCAAAGAAGCGGGCTCTACGGCAGAAGAAGAAGGGCAAGAAGAAGCTGAAGAAGTCCAGGCTTGGTCCTGCACCCGCCGCCGAATCCCTTGATGGACCTCCTCCACCACCTCCCTTGACTAGCAACCTCAACGATGGAGAGAAATCAGATGGGAGCGGTGACTCGGAGGATGACGACGACGACGAGCTGTCGAAAGAGCAGGAGAGATTAGGAGCGCCCACCACGCAACTTGTGGCAGGCGGCGCTGCATGACCTGTGTTGTAAAGGTACATTCCTCCAACAAGAACCATAAGTATGCATAATGGTTTTGTTGACGGTTTGCAGTTTAGATGGTCCAAGAGAAGTAAGTTTTGTCGACCCAGCACGATCACGGGTCTCAGTTAGTGATCCAAAAGTGTATCATAGAGCTTTTACACTGTCTTATTGTGTCATATTTTGCAACTGCTCGTGTGTGCGTTCTCCGGTTGTTAGATCCCCTTCTATATTGTCACATTGACACACCATAGCTGAAGTTAACATTTGTGCATGTCTCATGATGATTTTTCAACTTTTGTTTACATGATTGTATACAAACATGTTTCAAAACTTATTCAAGTTACGTCTCCTCTGTTCCTAGGAGCATAGTTGGTGTTACAGGGTTCACCTTATGGGATGACACTCGATGCTGCTGTGGGTTGCATCAGAGAGAGCCTGTCCCCACCCAAGCATGGGCCTTCCGTAAATTAACAAGTACACGACTTATGCCATTGACAGGAAATTCGTTAATAGCCACCTATTATCTCAATGGTCACATACTAGTAGTCTCAGCAATCGAGAATTCTAACATATATGCACAGTACTTATATTTATATCTACTGCCTCCATGCCTAACATTCAGCTGAACTGATACTCCAAGGTGCTGCAAGTCATGAGTAGGGCCTCATATTTCCACACCGGCATCCTATGCGCTGTACAATTTGTCGAGAATAATCTTCATATCTGCAGCTGGATTATTTAACGTTTCGTCTTTGTAGCATTTTACAAGGATCTCCTCCAGTGCCTTGTATTTGTCAAGGAATGTAGCCTGCGGTTCCAATGGATCACTTATTCCATACTAATAAACTCCAGATTCGCATTGTTGAATTACTAGGAAGAATACTGGAAGTAGGTTGATCAATATTCTCTAAACTTTAAATAGACTTGTGTCTTACTCTCACAACAACAGAATATGATTCCTGTACGATCTTGGTTAAGGGCATCGATAAATTGAAAATAATGCTGTGGACTACTTTCGTACCTTGAAGTGTTGATTCCATATGGTGGAGAGGACATCTGGACGTTGAATGGATTTCTGCATCCGCTTATACGTGGTTTGTAGAGATTTCTCCACCTGCACAACCCACGGTTTCCTCATATCAGGACTGACGTTGCTGTCCAACCTCGTTAGAAACACAAAATCATTTTGGAGAGATCAACCATTTACATTTTGTGATTCTCCACTCGATTCAACAGAAATGCAAAAATAGTTTCGAACTAAGATATGGTGAGCAACAGTTTTGTTCCTCATGCAGAGGCTTACTCCAGAAAGGCTCGCCCTCAGTGTCTTTCGGAGATCTGTTTTCGTGTATCCAGGGTACGATGAGACCTGACCATTTTGCAGAGCGCATCACAAGAATAATCAGATGTACTTCTCTGTCACTTGGAAAAAGAAGCGAAGAGGTCGTTGCTATTCAACGTCGTACTAATAACTTAAGTTCTTTATGTTGTCCAAGAATTTTAGACTCAGAGAAAGGATGCTTCCTGAAGTTGTGTTCTTTATTACAACCTCTGTGTGCAGCAATATAATCTCTGTTTTATATTGTGAGACGTGTCATCTTCTGCAATTCATGAAAACCGGTATAAAGAGATAGCATAGAACGGTGATGACAGACCTTTTCTGGTTCAACCGACAGAAGCAAGTTTTCCACCTTTTGCACAAATAAAAATAACCTCTCAAATTGCTGCACATATGAAACAAACCACGTATAAAGCTTGATGTAAGTAATATCAAATTCTTGGAACACAACAAGAAAACCCACCTCGTAAGATTCTCGTTGTGCACTGTGACTTAGGTCATTGGATACAGTATGAAAGATGTGACCCTGAGATCCTTTATCTAGAGAACTGATCAACTGCTGTAAATAAATAGCTAATTGAAAAGATAAAGTTTGGCACGGAATTCCTATAATACTGCTAGCCACCAAAGCCTATATCACATGACTGAAAAAGATTGACTATGAAAAGGAAATTTCATTCTTCTTGGTGGAAGTAGTGATTTTATTGGATTGCATATCAAACTGCAAAGTGGAGGTGAATATACGCACATAATTGATCATGGTCTGGGCATATTGTTGGCATGCTTGCGCATACGCATCTGCAGCTTCATTGTAGAACTTTTCCAAAGAAGGTGTGACGGCTGCAAGCTCGTACGTCCTGCATAGTCGTGACCAAAAGCTCAATGAAGTGAGTTCAAGAGGTTTCGTCCCTCTTAAAAGCTTTCGAATACAGCTTAAGGGTGATCACATACAGAGAAGAGAAACACACTGGAGAAACAAAAAGGATAGTGTGATTACCTGTCTTGAAACGCAGCATAGTTATCTAGCGCAAAAATTTCCGCATTTTTTGGATCGTTTCTGGCAACATTCTCAATGACTGCGAATATAGTTCCAGCCTGGTTCACCATCACAAAAGAGATTCACCAGTAGATTTTGTCACTTCTGAGTCACTTGTCTTCATCATCTGTACTAATCTTCCTAGAGTTTAAATCTAAGGGTTCGTGATCCTTGAAAAGCTATTTAGTATGTTGAAACATCCACTGTATAATTTCTACTCGTGCAAAATAAACAGATTCGTTCACTACAGATTTTGAAAAGGGTATCTAACAGCGTGAATCTTGTTTCGGAAGAAGTTCCGATGCTTAATTATCGTGTCACAAGCATTGATACGATTTGTTGTATTATGTCAATTGCAAGTACCTCATACTGCATCAACCTTCGAGAGAGCGAATTCTTACCAATTTTTCGTAGGCAGCATCGATATTGTCTCTGGAATTTTGTCCCACAATCTGAGATTCTATCAGTGTCGTCAAATTAGCAAACCTGCACAATTAGCTCTTTAATTTTGAGTCATGGGTTATTCTCAAATATGATCAGTATTTTCTCTCTTTTGTCAGAAATGTAAACTGTGGGCCGGTTTGCACAGTATGTTTACCCAGACATTGGCTCAGTTGTGAACTCTTTTAATCCTCGTTAGATGGAAAGCCACAAACTGTTAACGCAATATCGCCTCATTCATGGTAAATCGGCAGTTTCAGGATATCTTTACAATCAACATTTGATTTAAAACGTGGATGACTTACTTGACAATGGAAAAGAGAACTCCCGCCTGACTTCTGTCGGCCCTTTCAAATTGCTTACTCGTTTCAACAACGACCTGTGTAATCATTAACCAATCTTTAACTTACAATATGTTTTCAGATAACTTTCAAGGCTGCATGTTCATATTTGATAAGTAATAGTCATTATCATGTCAGCTCTGTTAACACTGAACAATGTCCTGAGGTAGATTTAAATTGTTTCAGATGGTAAGAAACAACGATATGTGCATGAAACCACTCAAACAGCACAACTGTGACGGCAAAGTGCACGAATGAAAACTATTAAAAAGATCATGTTTTGACCAAAATTTGAAGAAAGCAGCAGTTTCAAGTAGCAAGACTTGAATTAATACCTGATTAAAATGAGAGGAAATGCGAACTTGAAGATCGTCAAGCAAGCGGTGGACAAACCAAGCAGCATCAGCTTTGTTACGAGACAGATATTTCTCCGTGATCCCTTGCATTGACATACAGCTCCAGGGATCCAACCTGTGTGCCCAGTCAGTAACACTGTAGAAGTCCTCCTGCAATCCCACCCGTACTCTACCATTAGATTTCAGACTGCGATGACCCCTAGTGTTGGTGCTTCCATTAATTGCAATTTCATGTAAATATAAGGTACATAGATCCAAGAATCTGCGTGTTGAAGCAATACCAAAACAGGTGCAAGCTTTTGAAAGACTCAATTCAGAAATAATATGGTACAAGGTAATAACCAATCCACTTAGTAAGCGGCTCTTTAAAGAAGATGTTGATTGAATAGAAGCTGATTTGTACTCGGTCGTACCTGTATACCATCTAGGAGCTCTTGAAGCGCTTCTTTCAAAGCCTGTGACTCAATGGCATGTTGATTTGCTGCACCAACAAAAAATAGCATGAGATCTTTCTAAAAGTAAGGATAACTCAAGGATTTTTCAACAACTGAAGGTCATCTTCGAAATAATCTAGAAACCATCATCCGAATGCAAAGACATAGAAACATCTTCAAGAGAGTGCACATGAGGCAGCAATTCCTTACGCGTGGCTGGGGTGATATCCGCATCCACTGCTCTAGTTTCTTCTTCAATATTATCAGCGTCGTCATCTGGCTCCGCTTGAGGGGTCAAAGGCTGGACCTCAAAGCACATGAACGAAGCGAAGAACGAGCTCTGCAAAAGAAGCGCCCAATCAAGAAATTAAAATCTATGAAGAAAAATCAATAATAATAATAATGCTGATAATGATAATATTATTAGTGATAATAGTGAAACAAAATAAAATAATATGTCAGACCATTGCGACAACCATCGGATCAGTTTTAAAATTACTTGGTTTGACAAGCTTAGCACGCCATTCGCAAACGGAAATTTAGAAGAACACATTTACCTCGTCAACCAGGTATGGAATAAAGGTACGAAGCATGCTAGCGTAGGCTTCAGATACAGTGGAGTTGCCACTAGGGGATGCTATAGGAGATTTTAGGATTTTTCCGCTGTCAAGCCTGTCTAGGGTTGCTGAAATAGTCTGTTTCACGACAGTGCTGCTCTGCAGTTCCTTGGCAAATTCACGTGCCTGCATTGAACGACACAGTTTGAGGTCTTCGAAATTTTTAAACTAAATGTAGTACTGAATCAAGGAGGATTGTCATTTACAGCAATAAACGTGCAGCCAAAAGTTAGCCATGAGTATATTCTTCGACAGAATGTATGAACCTGTGCGTTGATGCGTGCTTCAAACCCAATGAAGGATTTCACATATGAGATTAACATCGATGCACTGCTGTTTCCAGAAAAAGAAAAAGAAACGGACACTGTTCTAATAAAATGGCAAGGCATGCAGACTCTACTCATTGGAACACCTTGCGGTGTCGAAAGTCTTGTGAAAAGTATAGATAGATAGCACATATATAAGAAGTACCTCTCGTCGCAGCAACAGGTTGAGAGAAAGACAGAACGATTTTCGCAGAGGTTGTAAGGAGTTCTTATCCAAGGCCTGACAACACCCAATTTTGATGATTATTGCCTGAAAGTTTTACTCTCCCATGGCGTTGAAAATAATCGAAAAAAACACAGGTTGTTTGCCTTCTTGTTTCGAGTACATTTTTAACCGCAAATTCAAAAAGAAGATGTCACTGGCAAAGAGATTTATTCATGGAAAAGAGTTCAAAACCTTCATGTGCTGGATCATTCTCGCGTATGTTCGGCATTTAAAACGCAGGTCCGCATGATCTGGCTTTCTCAGCTGTCCCTTCTGTAAATACCCATTCTTTGTAACATTACCAAGGATGGCATCATAAGATATTTTCCAGTAGTTTTCATCCTCGAATGAGCAATCATCGTAATCGAACAATATACGCTTAAAAATTGAAGACTAGTTTCATTGCAAATCTTCGATGAAAAATTAGAATGACAAACAGTGTCCAGATTACATGCCTGAGAGAACGAAGCTTTATCATTGAGCATTGATTCGACGACAGTAGAGAAATAATCACCAAGAAAGCTGGTAGCACGTTTCAAGAACACCCCCTTGAGATTTTCAAGCTCACTGCGTTTTTCCCTTATCTGTAAAAATTGAAGGCAAGCGGGTCTATCAGTTCAACACATCCATCTGCACCATTTTAGGCAGATGTGAAAGAAAGCAGGAATATGCACAAGGGGCCCAGAACGCGTTCACATATGTGAAAGTCGCAATATTCGCATATTGTTGAACGCGTTACATGTGTCGGCTGTTTTCACATATGTGAACGCCTTTCATATATGCGAATTTTGCGACTTTCACATATGTGAACGCGTTCTGGGCCCCTTGTGTTGTGGATTAGGTGATCACGTGAGATTTGAGAGAATACATAATATTGCATAAAATGGAATATTTTCAAGAAATTTCATTAAGAGGATGTTTTTGAGCCACTGAAGAATGGTCGAGAAAGGTTGTGAAACTTACGGCACGCATAGAGATATAGCCGGCTTCTAGAAAAGGTGGTTCGAGGTCATGCAGAGCAGAAGCCAACCATTCACAAGCTTCTACGTTCTGAGCAACTTTTGCTTCCTCAAATGTGCCAACCGTAAGCGTTGCTACGTACTGTTGAACCCAAAAATGACAGCCTAGTCAACATGATAGATATACGCCGCCTATAGAGTAGCATTAGAAAACGCAAACAAGCCGGTGCCACAAGACAATCTGAAATACTTACTGGGTGCCTAACATTATGCCTACTAACAAGTCGTGCTGCTATTGATGACACTCCATACAGTGCTTATAGAGAAGTCCTCCAAGACGATTGCTGGTGCGATTTACTTCTTGATTACAAGACACGAATTGCACATACCATTATGTAGAGCAACACCAATAGACTTACCTCGGGAGGCACACGGAACCGGTCAGAAATGTGGTGCAGCTCGTTAAGAAGAGAACTACTGTTATGAGCTTGTGTTTCCAGAGAATTGTTTCTTGATTCAATCTGACGAGACACACCAGAGATGTACCGCCTTTAGAAGACCTCAATACACACGACTGGGTTAGCCTGCAGAGTCTGTCACGTACATAGTGTCCGTGTGATCATGGTCTTCTACATGAGCTGAGGACTGACATTGGTGTTACACTTACAAAGCATTGTCCATATCCCATGCCCCAACGTAACACATGGATGTGAAAGATGCAAGTCAAAATCGCACCGATGTAATGTCTTCACGCATGTACCGCAATTTTACATTGATAGCACCAAGCCACTCCTCCATGTCCTCAATACGTCCCATGGTGATGTCTAACTGTTCGGTTACCTGCACAGATAAAATCAACATACTACATCAGAATACCACACTCCAGAGGCCTAATGAGACGCAGATTCCTTGTCCATAGGGCAGTGGGTGATGAGGCTTCACATCCTTGAAAATGGGTAAAAACTATGCAAGAGAATGCCCCAACAAGTAGGAACATAACTTCCGGTGCAGGTGGCTTGGATCACAAATCAGCTCAATATGGTATGAACATAGACAATGGTCACTTAGACATGAGCTGGACGACATGCCGACCTCGTCAACAAGAGGCCCGTTTTCCAGAATTGCATGGACGTTGGCAGTGTCTAACGCAGTTAGTTCCTTTTCCAAACGTTCTGAGAAAGCATCCGCTTCATCAATCCCCAGTACGTACCTGCCAACACCACCATTTTCCTTTGGCTACAGTAAGAAAAAAAGAAATTGTTCAAGAGGATCTTGTTCGATAACCAAACGACACCTTAGCACTTTTTCTACATCAATATGAGACGAGTTGTAGCCAATTCTGTGCACGAGGGTAGAACGCACATGCCCAGAAGAGCATCCATATCCTCTTCCTCGTCTTTGGAGACAATTTCATAGTCGTCCACTCTTGCAGTTTCCACTGTCTCAGCCTCTTCATCTTCATCATCAACAAGCTCTTCTTCCTTGACGACAGAAGCTACTCGCACTTTTGCATCCGCCTTTGATGGTGCTTCTGCAGGAGTTCCCTTTGTGTATTTCTGCATTTCAGAGCATTCACCAGATTCAAGGTTAAACTAGTGTTGTGGACTCTTGCCTAGCAATTCATGGTATGCTACCCTGACATGTTCAGAGCACGACAGAGGATTGATTTCAAGCTGTACTGTAAGAAAAATATAAGATATGCGAACTTCATATCCGCAAAAAATCACCTGCGCCCACAATTGCAGTTCCACAACGTCGATGCCGACAATTTTTGGAGGGCGACCATGGTAATTCTTACAGAATTTGAAAATCGAAATCAGTAGAAGGTTCCTGCAAGAGAACACACCCAAGCAAACTTAGTCTCTGTAGAGAAAACACGCAACCCCATTTAATATATCATTTTCAAGATGACATATTCGAGACTGAAAAACGTCCATGAATTTGGAAGGACATAGATCTTGCAAAAATCATGGTACGTCCTTACCGGTCATCTAAACTACGCATTGTCCATTGTGGAGAAGGCCCAACTGCGTGCTTCTTTAACAGATCAAAAGTCTGTATGGGAAAGACATGTCAGTATCACAACTTTAGAAACTTAGCTTTCAGCAGGTCTCCAAGGATTGAATATAATGCAAAAAATAATGTAAAAATATGATGATGATGTAAAATAATGCTGAAACGAAAACTGAATAAAGCATAGTCCATCAGACCAGAGTAAAGGTACGTCCACTCTTATCGTCAAGAACTCCTTCGATTTTGGTTAAATGGCTCAGATTATGAACTTTCTCAATCTGCAGGGGCACCAAAAAATGTGTGTCAGAATGACACATGAGAGACAAAGACCGTAATTTATCAAAGTCATAACTGATTGGCTGCATGAATTCTTCACGTTCGGGAAGATTTACATTCGTTACCAGATAATAACCATAATATGATCGAAGATATACCTTGAGACCAGCGGCAGAGTCCGTCGCCACTTGCAGTCGTACTTTCTTGATCTCTCTCAATGATGAAGTCTTTACTGTATCCACAATCAACGTAAGCCCTCAGTGAAGCATCCAACAATAATATCTACAGTTGCTCGCTTCTCAAATCTACGGAAGTCTGCTCTGTATAGTCAAAATACATAAGCAAAGTAGACCTTCTGCTTGCCGAGAAGATATATTCACATAACAGAAGATACCATATGGCCTGCCTGTAGGACCTTCCTTACTTGATAAATTCATTTAAAAAACATCGGCTAGAGCTAGAAAATAATAAAAACTTAGCAGTACTTCGTGACCAAATATTTGCTCATACTTCCATGACATATGCTACTGCATTTAATTTTATGCCTGGCCACTAAAAATGACATAAATCAGCTCCAATTCAGTAGGACATAAGTACTAATGAGAGGACCTGCAGTAACCAACGAACAGTACGAGTTACATGGTTGAATCGATTATCATGTGAGTAGTAATAGGAATTACCACTAAGCGCGAGGATCCGTTGTTTGCTTGTAAGATCGGTACGACGACCTCCAACGCCCCATGAGCTTGTACTCTTCTCAACAAAGAATGCCACAGCCACATGCTCTGACGAGCCAAGCATATTTTGTACCTTACCCCGCAATTCCTCATCCCAAGTTTCTTCCATCCTGGGGTCAAACGCCATCCACGTCTCTCCTCTTTCGCGCTTGCGCACTCTATCTGCGTTTCATTCTTACTCAGGTATGTCCAATGCCGTTGCACACTCCCTCAATTTACTGATGACAAATGGTCACGGCAGCTCCACTCAGAGACGAATGTTCAAGTGGAGACACCTGAAACAAGTTCGTGTGCAACGAGTTTAATGAGCGAGAAAAGCCATCAAACTGTGGGAAAAAGAAGCTTCAGACAATCGCATTACAATCAGCGGAACACTAGTGAGAGAGACTATAATTCGAGAGAGTTACAACATAGTGAAATGGATTCTTAACAATCCAGCTCGTTGGACTACATAGCCAAGCATAGAAACTTGCACAGGTACACTTTGTGTCCTGCAAGTCTCCCAGGGAGATTGCAAAATCTATGACGGCACATTCAGCTCGCGCAACTAGAATGCGTGCTCATCCTCAATTACGGACATTCAAATGAGAACATTCCAGGCGAAATTCAGTAAATGATTCGATTCGTTTTCTTCTGCTGACTTAAGTAGCTACCACAGCTCAGCTACTTGAGCTCAAAAGCTCAAGTAAGAGAAACCAAGTCAGCCATATCCTTTCAACGTTTCATCACGACTCCTTCAAAAGTCAAAGACCAAGTCATCAGCTCAAAAGACATGATCTACGAAAAAACTTCACGCAACTCGACATTCCGCCACAGCAGCGGTATGTAGCAATTATTTCCGCTAGGACCCGGTCCACTCCGATTCAGACGTACAAAAAATCATCACTCACGGAACAACTCACCAAAAATCAAGACAACTTCCCCAGCATCCGCATCACTGCTCAGAAATTCCAATTCAACACGCGGCAATCCGAAATCCAAACCACCTCACAACACCACGGCCTCCAGAGCCAGTGCCGCAACCACTATTCGAATCTAAACAAAGCAAATTCAATCCACCAAGCCAGGCTCGCACAACCTCAAAATTCCACCAAATCAAACCTCCAACGACGACGCCTCCTCGCCATAGCTAACAAACACTCCGCTAATTCCACTCACCTCACCTCAATCTCCACTCTACTCCAATCGCATATTACAAATCAAGAATTCCTTCATCTCCAAAGAATGCGCGTCTCCTCCAAACATAAATTCGCCAAGTAAACAAATCAGGAATCCATGCATCTCCTCCAAGAACCAGAATCCAGCAGAAAAGAGAAGCGAGAACCGGCACCTTCACTCGCCGAGCGCTCCATCGCCAGTGTCCTCCGCCGCCGACACCGCCCGAACGGTGTTCTCCGCCAAGAAACCGAGTCCAGCAGGAAAGAACAGGCTCACGACGATTCAGTCGCCGAGCGCTCCATCGCCAGTGTCCTCCTCGGTGAATTATTGCTCCGGGAAAGCGGGAGGAAAGGGAAAAGATCGGCGAGAGTGCACAAGTGTTATGCGCGTGGAAGACGCTCGAGCTTGGACATGATCACTTAACTTAGATGCTCACTCTTGTATATGTCGACTTGTGCTGTCTGCACTTGACTAGAAGCGCTCCAGAGTGACTGACTTGACCCTTTCGCTGGTCCCAAAAGCGTGCACGAGTTTACCGAGGGCGTAGATTTTCCGGGGTGGGTGTACAGAGGACATAGATGGGGTTCAAGGGTGGCGGGTCTGGGGGTAGGGTGTGGGAGCGCGCACGTGAGCGTGTTCCCTCTGTTCCGCTGTTCCCGAAGCGGCCTTTATTGTGATTCGCGACGGAGAGTCCGTCGCTATCCAGAGAAGTGTTTATTTCATCCATGTGTACGGATTTCATCCAAGAAGGAAATGGTGTTTATTTCGTCTCAGGACACATTTTCCATAGCAAAACGTTACTTATATATAACCAAGTTGTTCAGTAAAAAAAAATCCAATACAGAGAGGGAGAGAGAATAATTTCACAACTCCAAAAACATCACTCAAAACCACGTCCCTGAGATGAAATGCGGCCACATATTAAGCGAAAATGAATATATATGGATCCTTGCTAACAGAGGCTAGAGCAATTGGCACCCTCAGTGACCAGCATTAGCTTCTACATGAACTTTCTTCATTATTCTTCTAGACTGGCAGCCTTCAGTGCTTGGTTGCAGGCTCCTCCTTTTTGGAACCGCTGGTGAGGAACTTGTACCCGCCGAAGAACAGAGATCCCCATCCAGCTAGTGACACGAACACAAACTGCACAGAAACAGACAGAGAGAGAATTTAGATCATCGAAAGTATGACAACACAGAATGCACGACTTCTAATTCGTACCAGATTTCAGGTAACAGTTCAAAGCCCCAAACCGTTGAGCACTGAAATATGTAATATCCTCTAGGCACCAACGCAGGCTGATCTCCAATCTCAGTAGGGTGTCAGAGTTCACGCTAGCCAGTACGAGCATCTACAGGGTAATTAGAAAGTTCTTTACCCTGAATTTTGCAAGTCTGAGGTGCAAGACCCACCTGACGATGACGGAAACTACACAAGCTGGTGAAATTCAGGGTTGGGTGCTAAATTACTTTCTAAATCTCCTTTTGTGAACTTGGGGACGAACTTGAGGAAGACTATTACATGTAAACTCTAATCCATGAGCTGCAAAAGGAGGTGTATGACAAGCCTCCCTTAACTATAGAAAACTGCCTACATTCTAGCCTTAACCGTAGTCATGGAGTAGAATTACAAGGTGAGATTGCACGGCCTCTCATTGACTAATTTCTTTTCAAACAAAACTCTAACACCCCTTAATAGAGGGAGTCTAATATATCATACTCTGTGCCATTAATATTTAGATAGAAGGCAATTGGCTTACGTGTTCTTCCTTCCATGTGGATGGGCTCGTAGGGGCCTTCCACATTGGCACCTTCGCTTCTCCATGCGCAGCATCAGCTGCTCCACAATCACAACAATAACAACAAAATTAAAAACCAGAAAAAAAATTCCCAGAGAAACAACCAGTGCAATGTGTCATAACGGCATATCACACCATTGCCCATTCAATATTTTCCCTTACTCATGTGATAAATGTAACATGCCCCAACAGAACCTGCATTTAGAATACACAAAGGTAACCCTATAGTTTAAAGTAATCGGAAAATCGAATTTAAGTTTCAGTATTAAACAAAACATAGACAGAACTCTAGAACTAAACTGCAACTCACCATTTTCGACATCCCCTAACTCATTCATTCACCAAAAATTCAACGAATTCGCATCTAGAAATTTCAGGTTTCATAAACCTACTGTTAGAATACAGAAAGAAACCCTAAACCATCAATTGCAAGTCGAAGATTCACATCTAGGAATGGAAGTAGAAAAACTGACTGACCAGCGAAGCCGCGTGACAATGTGAGCTGCGAGGGGGGCGTCCGCAGCAGCCTGGCGGAAGAAGCGCCGAGCTTCTGCATCAGCGCCATTCTCGCCAGATCCAACTACAGCAACAACAACAACAACACAAGCACCAAGCTGTTAGAGAAGATGGCTTAGGAGTGCTACAAACCTAGAGACCCTCATTTCGAACTGTAAAATCTAGCGAAGGGGTGCATGAGGAGGTACTAATTGGCTCCGATGCTTGCTAGGAAATGCATGCTTGAGTGGGAGAGAAAAGAGTTGTTACCTGCAAGACGGTGGGCAACGACAAGCCTGCTGCGGACGGTAAGAGAGAGGAGCAACGGTAAGAGAGAGGGACAGTGAGCGAGAGAGTGCGAGAGAGAATGAGAGCGTTCTAGGGTTTGTTTGCGAGCTTGTCTGTTTGTCTGTTTGTGTGCCCAGAAGCCACACTGGGAACTCTTCCTTACACTTTCCCCCTCACGCCCATCTTTTGTCCTTTTTCTTTTCTTTTTTCTTTTTTCTTTTTTTCTTTTTCTTTTCTTTTTCTTTTTTCTTTTTTTTTCCTTTTTGTTGGAATCTCTTGTGCATCAAATGCATTCAAAATCCCTTTTTATGTCACATTCTTTGATGGTCACCAAGCCCTAAATCCAAAGTCTACTAGATTGTGATATTAACCTCTAAATTTCTTTGACAATTTCACACCAACAACACTTCAAGATTGTTGGTTTCAGTGCAATGAGTAAGGAAGAAATGTAAGACTTTTATTTCTAAATTAAATCGTAGGATCTCAATTAAGACTTTTTAAGTAACATACTCACAAAATTTTAATAAACTTTAACCACACGGATTGTAAGATAGTAGTGTTTGAAGTAGAAAAAAGGGTTCAATTTCTTCCCTGTGTTTAGTTGATCAGCAGACTTTGACTTCACTTGGTGTCAAATATTTGCACTACACAAGGTCTAAATTCATTACCATCATGTTGAGGATGACACTAGTTCCTTCTACACCAATTTTTAGAGGTCGAGGAGGGGTGTAGCATATTCAAAAAATTGTGCAAGTAGTGGAGGTTCAAAAATTATCAATTCACGTTATATTTTTTTTTTTGAACTTATTATGTTTTAGAAATGAGAATCCAAATAGTCAATGCGAAGGTTTGCACCACATAATATTGTGAAAAAATAAAAAGTGAAAATAGGAAGATCTCTAATGAAGAAGAAGAACTCCGGTCTCTAGAGGGGGGCCGGCATGAATAAAGTGTCTGTTTGTACCACCACTAAGTCCATGTCCACTGGACGGAAGATCTCTAAGTTTTAAGTGGAAAAGAAGAAGATTTTTTGGTACCTTGCCCAAGAATGTGTGACAATGTGTGCAAATGTTTGACTTGGATTTATGTGTTTTTTTCACTAAAGACAAGAGAATTTTTTTGACAATATGAAAGGAAATAATATTATTTGCAAGTATAGAAAATCTCACATTCAATAGAGTATCCTAGCAATAAAATTGGAGCTGCCCAACGTGCTTGCTGACCCCATTTGAACAACAAAACCCTATAATTTTTTCATTATCTGTCGGATTTAGGAAAATTGGATTCACGAAGCTTTTAGTAAAGTCCATCTTCAATAAAAAAAATTCAAAGAAAAATGTTATGAATTGACATTAGAGGAACCTGCCCAAACCTTCTACAATCTCCCAAAGGGACTCTTGGAAATTTAGGGGTTAAGTAGGATTTCAACATTCTAGAATAACCCTTAAACGTCAGTCCGAGTGGAGGTTACTGTATGAACAGTAACCTCCACTCGGATGCCCGTAAGATGAAACCTCTGAAGCTCCTCGCTCATGGATCTCCATCGATCTACAAAATGAGGGCCTGCCCTTGTAACCCTAAACCCTAAACCCTAAACCCTAATTCTTACAATGGATGAAACAATAGATGACGGACCTGGCGGCCAAGAATGACGCCACGAACGCCAAACTTGAGATGTTGAGTATGTAGTACCAGAATTTGCAAGGGGTAGGAACTTCCCACGCTGTACCAGTCCACATTACAGAGACGTCTGGGGAACCAGTACACTCGGCCACGCTACCGAGGGAGAATCCAACAGCCGCCACATCGCTAAACTCGGGCGAGGTGGAGAGGATTGTCAAGTTGCCCAAGATACCGTATCCGGTATTTGACGAAAATGGGGACCCAGATTGGCATGTGAGACGTTTCAAAGTCATAGCTCGCACCAACAGTATTTCCAGTACCCAAGATTTACAAAATATCTTTGGCACTACGCTCCAAGGAAACCATATCCACTGGTGTTTTGATTTTGAAGCTGATCATGCGCATGCAAGCTGGGATGATATGGAGAAGAGTTTCCTGCAGAAGTTCCGTAAGTTGAAGACGAGTGCAGAGGTACTTCGAGCTCTCGAAAGTATTACACAAGAGAAGAACGAACCTGTCGATAAGTTCTATGACAGATTCAAGCAATTAGCAGATAAGCTACATCAACGACCTGAGGAAGACTATCTATGTGAACGGTTCAAAAAAGGGCTATTACCTTGGATACAGCAAGGAATCATTATTCGAGGCGTCAAAACCTTACCAGACATACTCACTGCAGCGAATGCCATCAGCAGAGAACTGAGTGTGATCAATAAGACCCAGGCACCCTTGTTGCCCTTGCCGACGCAACGCCCCAAGATCCGAGTCCTTTTAGTGTTGTGCACAACGTGTGGTAAAACACATAGCGGACGTTGTTGATTTGCCACAGGTAACACACGCACGGAGGATAATCGCCGACCTAGGACTAACACGGCAGCCATGTACACCGAGGATGTAAATGTGGATGCTTTCCAACCAGGGCGGAGCGATGGCTGCTGGGAATATGGATCACCCTATTACAGACGAGGACAGTGCCTGGTATTGAAACAGAGATGGACACAGAATCGCACATTCCCTGAACAGGGCAACGCAAACTCGGCCACCACGGACAATGCAAGAACATCCCAGCCCAACAAAAGGGGGGGGTGTGACCCTCATGGAGGTCCATGGAACTGAAATCAATGTTTCAACCATTAGCACCGCTGCTGTAACTACGCGATCCAAGGCTACCCAGTCTGACCATGTGGTAGAACATCGCAAACCTTTTCCCGAACAACATTGGGAGAGGCTCCATAACATACGTAAGGAGTTACAAGAGGAACTCGAAACCCCGGCAACCTCAGATCTACAATCATAAAGAATCATTAAAAAATCATAAAAAACTATTTTTGATTTCTCATAATTGGCTTGCAGTGGTAAAACATGCCTGATGCTTCAAAACCCAAAAACAAAAGCTGCCATCCCACATTACGGTCAATATCCTAACAGCCGTGCCCAACTTTGGAACCTGCAGACAACACACCAAGTCTATGAACACTGCATATAAATATTATTCCCGGATTTACAAACGATTGCTTCAGTTCATGACGGACCCGAATATTAGGACCTTGTGCAATCAGATTATATCTAAGAACAAGAAATTGTTCCCTTTGTAACAGAGATGGGCAAAATACAGACAAGAAGATCTGCATATTACCAATCGACATAGATAATGAGCACACACCAGCTCACAGCCAATGACTCCACCTAGAGAATGTAGAAGTATCCATTAATGAGACATACGAAATAAAGAACCTGAGCTCATTCATCTCACTAGAGTGCAAGTAACATCTTGAACGTACGAGGAACATGCATGAGGAGAAAACTGGGTGTTGTCTTGACGTTACTATACATAATCTGCAGAAGAGCATAATATGATTCGACGACTGAAATTGGACATGCAACGAAAGTACATAGCCCATATACAGGTGACCCATAACCGCAACGAACGGAACGGCACAAGCACAGGCAGCAGAAAACAAAGGCTCTGGAATATGATAAATTCCACCTAGCCTAGGTCTCACCATTTCTCCACTGCTAATTCAAAGAGTTACAGGGACCATTCTCTCACTAACTACACACCATCACTTTTCCTTACTTGCTTGCTTCCTTCCTTCCCTTTCAGTCCGTTCTCGCCACCTTCTCCTCCACGTACTCGTAGTTATGTTCGTTTTCCGCCGCCTTCAGCTTCCTGTAGCCCTTGTCTGTTCCAAAAATCTTGTCATGCACATCATTCCATACGAAATCAGAATATATCTCGTCATTGTATGTCTCAGCAATCCGCTTGATTACTCTCATGCAACCACTACGTTATCCTACTGACCAATCCCGGGTCTACATGAACTTGTGACGAAAATTGAAGTGTTGCCCACATCACAAGCAAGCTACGCATAGCCTCCTACACTCACACTGTGCTAACCTTGATTACTGTGCTTTTTACAGCCTTCAAATTCTTTTGACTCTCCTTACTTCATTGCCTCAACATCAGTTTTCTTGGCGAGCTCCCAGAGCGGTGAAGAGTTGCCTTCTCGAAATCCTCGCTAAATACAATATGCAACACATCGGGCTTGGCCTCGACGAGACGCTTCGTCCGGAAATCCAAAATCGCATGTTCAGAAACGACCCCATCTTGAATGAGCTTGTGGTAGACCCCGCCTGGACCGAATCTTGCCTGGTGCTCCTTCAACTCGGAGCCATCTACTAATAGCTCAAAGCCCCAGCGATGCGGAAGTAGATAATAGTCAAGGTAACCCTTCGCCCCAAATAGGGGCCCGACATTGGATGACATGATTGAATCCGCAGGAAGGATCGAGCAAGCTGCTCTATAGAATTCGTTTTGGTACTGACTTTCATAAACCACGGTCTCACTAGCGTTCCGGGCCTTGGACGACTTCAGCTGACGAGGGTTAAACCTTTCGATCACTCGATCAATAAATGCGTGTAAACCATTTTTCTCAATGCTATCAGAAGTTGATTCATTAGTGCAATACACCTCGCGAAGCAGAAACCGCCAGTGCAGCTCCGAGGGCAAACTCAACCAACCGTCGTCCTCGAGAATCTGCCCCCATTTGACTGCTAAATCAGCAGCGTCTCGATCACGACCGCTGAGACCCCTGAGAGACACACGCTTTGCTGGCAGCAGCTTTCTCAAAAAGGATCTCATGGATTCTCCATCAGGTTTCTCACCCCTCAAAGCTTTCTCAATTGCTCGGAGACTCCTTATCTGCGAGAGAGAGTCGTAAAACTGGCTTGAGAGTAACAGGTCCCGTGCCTTCTCCTTCTGCTCCATACTACCGGCCTCACTATTTTTCAAGCCTTGTTTAATTAAGAAATCCAACACATGGGCCATTAACCCAGGTTGCTGCCCTGTAAGGTCGAACACGAAATCCCTCAGATCGTCCCATGACGCAAGTCCATCACGAAAGTCGAGGCCTTTATCGCACCAACTGTTCCAGAGATCTATGGCTTCATCCCTGGTCAGTTTGAGAGATATGGGGTTCTTTGCACTTGGCAAAAGGCCGACCGATGCGTCTGAATTAAATTTCACAGGTGTGGCAACGCGTTGCCCACCATGGGAGACAATCGCACTACCCCATGATGAGACGATGATAATACGCAGGTGTTTTCCAGAACCACTCGCGCAATCTTTAGCAGTGGCCCAGAGGGTCAAATCCCGATCAAAGGCCACCTGCCCTTCGTCGACGAGGAGGAGGCTAGGCCTGCTTTCTGAACCACTCTTCGGATGCCTGTCCGGTGAGGACTTCGGTGATTGAAGCTCGGAAATCGTAACACCTCGGTGTTTCCTCTCCCAAAATTCCTCGAAGCTCTTGAGACCAATCTGCGCAAGGCTGACATAATGAACCTGCTTGAACATATCCTGAGAGTTCTTAGCAGCAGCTGCCACCAGCTGCAATATCGATGTCTTTCCACTGCCGGGAGGCGCACGGATAAGCAAGGCTCCCTTTTCATTGACGAGCTTACAAATTCCTATTACTGTTTCAGGCCGTGCGGTGAAATACGAATTTCGGCGGCCATTAATACCGTCTGACGCACTCCCCACCACATCCTCAGCTCGAAAATGCAAGTTGAAGCCTGTTGGAGGTGCAGCAAAGCACGCCAGATGAGAATTGCAAGTGAAATAACCCGAAT
The DNA here is from genome assembly GCA_963971425.1 of Bryoerythrophyllum caledonicum. Lineage (NCBI taxonomy): Eukaryota > Viridiplantae > Streptophyta > Bryopsida > Pottiales > Pottiaceae > Bryoerythrophyllum > Bryoerythrophyllum caledonicum. The sequence goes on along the minus strand of OZ020526.1, from coordinate 19,053,618 downwards.
TATGTAATCAGAAGAAGAAGAGGACGAAGAGCTTTAGATTAGTTTAGATACATCCTGATAAAGATACTATTCAAATGAAAGAAATCACACTCTACGAAAGCAACATAAGCAAGAGGTGACAATCCATCCAAAGCATGGTATAATAAAGCCCCCTTATTACAACATGGGGCTAGTCACAGCATCAGACACAAAACCTGCTTATTCTACCTATGAAGGCAAGAAGCCCAAACATCAAAAACTGAAGTACAACAATCCATACTAATAATCACCCGCCCCCAAAATACAGCCAGGAACATCAGTGTCGCCACAGTAAACCCTTGATAGGGAAACAAGAATACACAGAACACGTGATACTGCAAGAGTCCCGTCCAAACAAAGGCCAAAGCAAGAGTAACAGTTACTGTCCTTGATACCCTACTTTTAGACTACTGTCCAAGCATATCAGATAACGCAAATCGAAATCCTGACTATTCGAATCTGAGATCACATGTAACAAATCACACTGTAGATTGAAGGGGAGCATCATCCACAAGAACAGATAAACGATCCAATAACGCCCCAAAGTGAGCCATAACCCCCTCAAGGTTCAAGAATACAGCACAAAGGGAAACGAAGGTAAACAGACCTGCTGGACCTGGTGGCAATGCATCCCCATCGACAGGTAGCGCTAATTCCTGTACCGATCCTGAAGTCGATCCCAGTGCCGACCTTAAATCTTCCATGGTTATGCCCTCAAATATTCCAACTCGACCCACTGTTAGTGAAGCAGGACGCAAGCAAGTCCGAGCAGCAATTCTGGAAATAGAGATTGTCCCGTCGTCGTCCACAGCAAGCTCCAGCCATGCCTTCCCGGCGAAAGAAAGCCAAATGCGTGGCCTCATCAGAAACCTGTTGTCGACTGCACAGATGCGATCACCATCGTCAACAGAAGACACCAAATCCACAACGCTGGACTCCACACCTCCATCATCTGAAACTCGAAGAGACTCTAGTTTTGAGAATCAGTGCCCTCATCATACAAAACGCAAACAAGCAGACGAGCTGCAAAATGCACACAAGCCACAACCATAAACCGCAAACTAACAAACCGATCGAACTAACAAAGCACAAACATAACCCTCACACTCACAAACTAAACCCTATGTCAAAGGTAACAAGCGACAACAACATCCACTTGCGCTTTCCAACAGTAGCATTGCTACAACGGCTCATCAATTTAGGTTCATAAGTAATCATCAAAATTTAAGCGGTGCAGGAGAAAGATCTACTGTCCAAGAGAAGGCTGCAGAAACGAGCGCCGAAGTCGACATAAATCAAGCGATAGAGACAGCGCCACAAGAAAGAAAGCGGTGCGAAAAACTGTTAACGAGAAATAATGTTCTCAAAACCTAGTTAGCAAATCCAGCAAAATCCACTAACACACTGTAGCCAACAAATTAACGCAACAAAGCGGAAGCTGTAGACAAAACCCTAGACTCCGCTTTCTGTAAAAACTACTGCACCGACACAGCAACGAAATAGCTTATGACAAACAGTTGAGAAGTAGAACTCCGCTCTTCTACATTCACTTCATGCAACTGACATCAGCAGAAAACGTGGCGAAGGGCCATGCACTCGTCATCCTCGTCCATCAGGAAAAGAAAAGAAAAGGAGGTGCAAGAAAAACGACGAAATAGTGGAAAATGAAATCAAACCCTAGCGCCTGCACTCCTGGGAGAGACAAAGTGCAATGCACCGCGATCAAATCGAAAATCTCTGAACCGCAGTAAACCAGGTGGAGAGAAATTAGGGGGCAGGCGAGAGAGAGCCGGAAGTGGAAATAAGTGTTGAGGGGAGAGAAAAGCAAAGGCAAAACGAAATTGCGAAAAGAGGAAGAGAGCCTCGATGGCTCCTGTATAAGTACTCTCGGGTACTACCAGTGGTAGGTACAACTGTGACTTCGAGACTGTCACTTAACTCCTACTGAACTGATACTCGAACTGCAGTCTAAGGTCATGAGAACCTTCTACTAAATCTGCTTGAGTGTAAGTCCTCTCTATGACGAAAGGTCACCCGGGAGTTCCGAGGACGCATAACTCAACAATAAGGAAGTGAAAGGAGACCGAGAGAAAACAGAGAGAACGAGAGCGACCTTGAGAGAAGAGGAGCTAATAAATGAGCAAGAAGTCTACCGGTTTGGCTTTTTGGACTGTTCTGGGTTTCAATCGGACTGTTCTGTTTTCTCTATTTTTCACTCAAATTGAATGAAACTTGAATTTAAAATATTTTCTCTGAATGAAACCTTACATTTTCTATGTGCAGATAAATTTCTGTTCTTTTTCGAAAAAAATGAAATGACTATGATTTTGGAAAGGAAATCCTTGAGAAAATTCATTTAAACAACAAAAAATACTCAAAAATTAAAAAAGAATGTCCCATAGGTCTGACCTACATTGGAGTACATAATGGTGGATGAAAATCATCCATGTCTCTAGAATTAGTAAAACGGTACCTCCATGGTAATATATATTGAACTTTCAATTGCTATAAAATACTTAATTTTGGTAATCTTCAAAAATTCATGATGGAGTAAAAAGTGGACTTGATAAACTTCATTTTCTAAAATCTAAGTTCATATACAACAAACGTAATCTTCATGGTTTAAATTGAATTTTTGTAGAGAAAGTCAAAAAATTCAATATACATTACGTGGATATCCAGTTTTATTACATATACTTTTATGAAGGCCCCAAATTAAGTCCAAAATCCTCGCATGATGGATATCTCTTGTGCATGTGCTGAATGAGGGATGCTATCTTATGAGCGGTGAGCAGTGAGCAATGAGCGGTGAGCGATGAGTACTGAGCAGTGAGCCGTGAGTTGTGAGCTTTAATTTTAGCCGTTTTGTGTTGTAATTTGGAGAGTAAGTATTCCTCCGGATAACACTTATTTTCACTAAATGTTACCAAAGTAACCGCTCCAAGTCGTTCCCACAGAGATCTATTTATTCTGGTTAAGACACCATTCCTCCTGCTCTATATCTAAAGGATCCTTCTGGATTCTTTCCGGATTTTACTATAATAACGGATCCGGAACCCCGTGTTCTTGATGCCGGTTTTGAGGAAAACAGTAGATCCGTCTACTCTCTAGGTTGCTCCGGACGGTTTATACGAGTGGCCGGAAGTTCACTGACCCTATGACTTTAAGTGGTTGGGTTTCCCACTATCCGGTGGCTTTGAGTGGCCGGATCACCACCCTATCCTAATCCGCTAACCGGTAAGTTGTATACTGCAGCTTTGATCTTTCTCTCACAACATCTAGATCGTCATCCGGACGTGGTCACACAAAGAAGGATCTTTACTACAATGACATTCCGGAAGACAAGCACATGGCCGGGCCGGAAAGGCAGCAGAGAGTCTTGGCCGGTTTCTGTCGGGACTTCAGTGGCAGGCTTTTTCCTCAATCTTAGGGGGGAACACTGGATTAGACCGGGTTCCGGGTCAGGCGGAGTTGCTCCACTCCCTTGAGACGACTAGATCTTCGCTGCAATCTCTCATCCCCTCTTGGCTTCCTCCGGACTCTGTGGGGTATTAGGCCTTCCCCTAAGCTCCTCCCCAGTACCTTCGAGCGCACCCCTGCACACGTTCATTAACGGTTTCCGCTATCCCAAATCCACTGCCCACTCCTCCGGGCACTCTTACCAGTACTCACGCAATCCCGAATGGATCTGTCCGTCTCCACACAAAGTCATGCTACTCACTCCAGCACTCCCACATTCCAATACTCACAGTAGTACAACAAGTCTGAGGGAAAAGCATTTGTATTAGAGCAGCGGTTCTTTGCAAAGAAGAACAACAAGATGAGAGCCACTTTGGCTCTCCAAAACTAAATACTAACTGATTCCTAACTATACCTACCTAGACCTAAAGGCGGCGCCGAAAGGTGGTCGGTCCAACCTCTTTCTAGCACGTGGAAAGTGATCCGGGATTCTCGGATCTCAGATCCGAATTTCCCGGGATTCAAATTTCCGGACAAAACCAAAAATCCTAACTGTTTCCGGAGTAGTAGCCGGGTGCAACAAAGAGCCTCATCGTTAATTGCTACTTTACCTCCGGACTACAGCTATTGCCTATGCTACAGCTTCTTCCTCCTAAGACTCCTAATAGTCCTATGTGTTAGCTCTTCCGGCGGTTGTCCCGGTTCCGTCAATGGGAGTGTGGTGGCGGTCCCTTGTTCCCTCGAGCCGAATGGTGGAGTCTGCCCCCTTGAGCCGGATGGTAGAGTCTGCCCCGGGGTAGCTATTGCAGATGGTGGCGTCACCGGTACTGGTGGCCCATCTCCGGCAATGCCCTCCTGCAGGTGTTGGAGCTAGCCTCCGGTTCTCCAATCGCTAGTGCCGGAGAGACGCTCGTCCTCGGAGGCACCTCCGTAGACTCTAAAGGTGGCCGGATGGGAAACGGAGGTACGTGGAGAAACGTGGGAGGCACCAAGCTACTCCACTTTGGTATGCCGGATAAAGGCCTGGCTGTGAGGTCGATGAGGTTCACTGCTGCCGCTTCGGTGCCCGAAATTACTCCGCCCCCGAATCCTCTTGCGGCTCCGGATGCTGGGAACTGTTGTTTCGGCAGTTGAGTCCCGCACGCTCTAGACTTCTCGGCTTCCATGTTGTCAATCAGGTCCTGCATCTTGCCTTAGGTCGTCTCCATTTTCTTCTCATGATCCATTAAGAACCGGATGATCAACCCTAAATTCTTCGTGTCCATCCCTTTAAGGCTCCGATCATAAAGTTCCGCTCGGTTCATTGTGTCTACCGGAAAGCTGAGGGCGGTCTTGACCTCCACGAGGGCTTGGCCGGATGCTCGTGCCTTGCCCTTGGCGATTTCCGCTTCTCTCTCGGCCACTCCTTCAAACGGTCCGGAGCAACTTGGGGAGTATACGGATCTACCGTATCTCCCAGCAACCGGCATCCGGAACACATAGCTCCGGATCCATTACTGTAGTCCAACCGGAAGGATTTCGGAAGGATTGGATAGAGAAAGAATAAAGGAAATAGAGTCTGAGCCGGAATAGATAGATCTCTGTGGGAACGAATTGGGAGCGGTTACTTTGGTAACATTTAAGTGAAAATAAGTGTTATCCGGTGGAATACCTACTTTACAAATTACAACATGATTTTGGCGCCGCTGCCGGGGATCTAGCTTAATTCCAGTTTAAGATTAGAAAAGTATATAGCGAGATCTTGTACTGCCTAGATACGTGCCTCTACATTCCGACTCTATGAGTCAAGCAAAGAGAGGTTCAGAGGGATTACGGAGGTCGGAGCGGAACAAGAAGGGAAAGGAGGGAAGTCAGATTCCTCTTCCACCCAAGTCGGCGGAACAACGAACGCTGGATTTCTCTAACAAAGCAACCGCGTCAGGCAGCGCTATTCCGGAGGAGGAGACCGCAGCCCCAACTCGAGTAGAACAGCCAGTGATGGCTGGACGGAATGCCTCGAGGTTGAAATACCGGAAGTTTCGAGGAGATGGCCGGGAGGATGTGGACGAATGGCTTTGCGAATTCAACTCCACTGCTGCAGCCAATGAAGAGGAAGTGGCCACCAAGCTACGGATCTTTCAAGGGTTGCTGAAAGGGGAAGCCCTACAATGGTACCAGGATGTGCCTAACCCGATCCGGAATGATTGGAGCCAACTCACAGCCATGTTCTTACGGACTTTCCGCGAGGTAGGAGGTGAGGCCCGGACGCTCGGCCGCCTCAGCAAAATGGAGATGAAGCCTACCGAATCAGTCTGGAGATACGGGCAGAGGGTAAGGAGTTTGATTCACAAACTCACTCCGGGCATTTCAGCCAGCGTGCAGATCGAGTGGTATGTAGCTGGATTTCCGGAGGATATGGGATCTCAAGTCCGGCAAGCTCGACCACAAACACTTCAAGACGCCATGGAGGCGGCCCAAAATTATGAGAACTCGAAGCAGTCACTAAGGCAGGCCCGGAGAAGGTCCCTGACGGAGAGCTCCAAGCGTGGAAAGAAGATCCGAAAGGACAGGAGAAGGGCTAGCTCTTCATCTAGTGAATCCGGAAGTACTGAGAGTTCGGAAGAACCTTGTAGTGTGAAAAACTCTTTTTATGAGTCCATTTTGTTTTTTAAGTGTGAATCGGGACTTAAAGTAAACTAGAATAGAAAAAATAAGCAGAAGTGTGAACACTTGGCGCTTATTTTGGAAGTTAGACAAATAGGCGGTTGAAACCGAGTAAACTTCCAAAACCAAGGCGGCGGCAGTTAGAATAACCACTAGTCTATAGGACAGTTCTTTAACTAATAGAATAGAATTACAAATAGACAAAGGAAGACTTAGTCTTCACCGCATTATCTCATTTTGATGTGTGTCCTAGGCTGGTGAATGTAATGACAAATTTCCTTAATACAAGCCTAGTTATTCTGTTTTCATGGTGGTAGTCTCGAAACACTGTACAATTCGTCTAGAGGAGTTATGACTGACGCGATGCAGTGAAGATTCATGGACCAGGGGACGAGGAGCAGAGCCAGAGACAAATTATCGATTAATTTGGTATAAGGAAGGAGCATGGTGGTGATTGGGTTAATTACTTGAAGGGATTTGTGTGGTTGTGTCGCAGATTAATCAAATTCCAACACACAAACCAATTGCCTGCCATTAACCAACCTTGGGGATGTCTCTCGAACGAATTGGTTTGATGGAGCATGAATTTGCATGATGGCATGGCTCCAGACCAATTTTCATCAATTTCTATTTAATTGCCACAGTGTATAATGTTCCCATTACAGTAATTGTGTTAAGGAGGGATTCACTTGATTAATAGTGTAAATGAGTAATTGTCAATGGTCCTGCATGACCAATATGATTTAGTAAAACTGAGCGTAGTAGGGATAGAATTTCCTGAACCCAAGTGTTTACTCAAAAGTGTCATAAAAATAGTCTTATATTAGATGCGAGAAATCAGGAGTTACCTTATACAATTAGGATTGACCACCCTTAATTGCTAAAGTTGAGTTGCCTTATTCACCCCTTCTAAAAAGATAAATTATGTCATTGTAGTAATGAGCTGAAGCATAAAAAGATCATGTGGATGAAGCATGACAATTAAGAGTGGTAAGGTAAAGTGGTAGAAAAAGTGAATTGCTAAGAGAGGAGCAATGAAGGAAGAGATGAGGAAGAGTAAGAGAATAGAAGACCAAGAGAGGGACTTGAATGATTGAAGTGACCAAGGAGTCATAGTTAGGCCAAGAGCCTTTTAATTGTTTGACTGAGTGTACATTAAGTCAAGCTAAAATATTATATATGTGTCGTGAGAATAACGACATAATGCAAGACTCATTTGCCATGGTAAAGCAGTGGAGTGTTAGTTCATGAAAATAAAAGCAACATCAATATACCTAATAGGAAATTAGATGAGATATAATGTGTTGCCAAGTGTTTCTATGAATGACAGATTTAGAAGGTCTGCTGAAATGATTAACTAAAGGCGGACCAGAGGAGCGAAAGTGGGAAGCCAGGATAGAGAATCTTCACTTTGAAAACTCATGGCAAAGTAGACTAAGATAGTGTAGATGTGATTTATAATAAAATAAAGGAACTAGCAATTAGAATTGTTATTAACCTTGCATGATGTATGAATGAAGAAAAAGACAATTTGTATCACTCACTAAGCCAGTCCAAGAGTCAAGACTATTTGTGTCCTTTAGTGAAAGGATCCTACACGGTCACTTATGCATGTTTAACCACTAATTGACAATAAGAATGTAGTGTGCACTCACGGGAGGAAGCACCATGGATTAACTAACACACCTATAATGGATTACTAATCGTTATCCTACACAATTTGTTACATGAAAGACATTCCTATCTAACATTTGACCTTAGTTATTTAACGATAGACTGATTGAGCCTCCCTAAGACCCCCAACTAGAGAATTGTCTTGGCTTTATTAATTTATTTCCAAACCAATTCCCGCCCTACATTTTGGCGCCGCTGCCGGGGAGGTTTTCTAGCTAACGGTAGCTAAGATGTAGAAAGACGAGGTCTTCTAAAATGTTGAACAAATTGTAGGTGTCAAGACTTATTACAAATAGACTGGTTATACACAGCTCTTATATAACACATTTTGGTTACAAAGATGGTGGCTGAACCTTCTAGAAAATTACGAGTCTGTGATAATCCTTGGTAATATGGTATTACCAATAGTCGAGTCATGACAAATTTAGTCATGACAGTCTGCACGAACAAAAGTGAGAGATAAATTGTTTGATTTTTGAAAGATGCAAAATTCTATAGTAAGTTAATTGAGGGAAAAGCTCGTATGTGAGCGGAGAGCGGAGAGCAGATAAAGAGAGCGCAAAATCATTCATTTCATGTGCACATAATGCATTAAAGGGGCCTTATCACCGTGGTCTTTTTCTGGTAAAGTAAATATCATGAGCAAACATTTGATTCATTTTCTTTATTTAAACAAATTAGGGCTGACGTCATCGTGAACGATTATCAAAAGATTTTGCTGAAAAATTAGGGCTGACGTCATTGTGAACAGAAATGATTAAGAAAATATCATATATATGAAGCTCTGAAATACAAATTCCTCTCCAAATCGGCACTAGGGCTAGTAGTCAACACCTACGTCGGAACGCATAAGAGGCTGCCATACATTTGCCCAGAAAAATAAAACTGGGGGTTGGCCGTTCCGTTCATTACGGTCAACAGCTCTGCGTAACATAATAACCAACTGGTGAAGCTCGGATGCCTCCATCGTCTGCACCGGTCGAAGCAGCGCTGCATCAAATGGGGATGGAAAGATCGTCCACGCACCCAGCGACAGCAGATTGCGTTTGATACTCCGCCAAAAGTGAGCAATCCAAATGTGCCGAGGTCCAGGGCCATTGCCACGGCCGCCATAAACTAGAGCCATATGAAGCGAAGCCCTCACGGCCGTAACCTCCAAAGTCCCCTCAACAAGTGACCACCATCGGACACTTAGCCGCCGAATGGAGTAAATGGTATCAACAATACGGCGGATCTCAGAATTAGGAGTACGGTAGTAAATCATGTGCACGGACCTAGCGATGCGTGGCCAAATGCAACACAAGACAACGTTGTCGAGCAAGCCCGGGATCAGCGGTGCACTAAACCTCGAATCCGCGCTCGGGTCTGGAAAACAGAAATATTAGAAACAATATTTTCACACCAATTTTTATAATATAGTCGAACTGAAACTTGGAGTACAGCACTAGCCATGAACTTGGAGTACCATCTTGGTCATGTCGTGCCCTGGATGCTACTCCATGGCCAGTGTCGCATTCAGGGTCAAACCCTGAACGCAAGAGTACCCTCTCGGAAACGAGAGGGTACTCAACATAGCTCTAGGAAAGCGCCCGGGTGTAACACCTTCGACGGAGTCGCATCCAGAACCCCTGCCCACAATTCCAGAGTACCCTCTCGGAATCGAGAGGGCACTCATCGAAGCTCTAGGAAAGCGCCCGAATGCAACTCCTTCGACGGAGTCGCATTCAAGGCCCCTGCCACCAATTCCAAGGTACCTTCTCGTTTCCGAAAGGATACCCATCGGAGCTCCAGGGCAAGCGCCCGGGAAGTGCCTCCGTCAATGGATTGGCATCCTGGGCATCACTTGCACTAGATGCAACTCCATGGACAGTCGCATTCAGGGTACACAAAGAAGGTCCAGAGCGAGCGCCTCGGATGCGATTCCACCGACGGAGTCGCATTCAGGGATTCTGCCCAAATTTCAGGAGTACCCTCTCGGAAACGAGAGGGTATCCGCGAATTAATGGAAGGCCCAAAAACGACATTACTGAAAACATTGATCCCACATTACTAAAGAGTCAAGACGCAACGAGAACTCACCTAAATTAGGGCATGGTCTTTGAATTAGAATCCCCATTTCGTGTTGGAGAGTTTTATATCTCTATGGAGGAGATTTTGACCACCTTTTAAATTAAAGAAGAATAAGTGATTGTTTACCATGAACCTCGTCATCTTGGATTAATTACTTTAATTTGATTACATTCATATACAATTACATAATATTCTATAGGGTTAATTTGAATCATTTACAATGATGAAAGAGATCCAAGATAACAATTCTTTCCTCCTCTTACAAATAACTCTTATACTTTTTTAGATTGTACTTGCCCTTCATGATTGTCTTTCAATGGTTGAACACAAGTACAAATTTCTCAATGAACTTATTAAATATTGATAGACCTTCATCTTCAATTCTAAAAGATTTAGATAGAGGTGCATGTGAGGAGAAAAAAAAATGAAGCATTGTATAGTAGGACGGTAAGTTCATTCATGAGGAAATTCCATATATATAATCATGTTCTATGTATGTGGATTATTGGTGTAATTTATTGAAAAGATGGTGCTATAATTTTTAGTTCAGACTCTGGTGAGCTATTGCAATGGAAAAGCATTCATTAAGCTCATGGGACTATGTGAACAAGATTCTTCGACGTCTTAGCAAGACCCCGCACTCCCAATGGGGTAGTGTTAATTTCAAGCAGGCTCTCATCGGTGGTCGGCTCCCTCGGAAATTTGCAAACCTTAGTAGAATCTGGCTCCTTCTTAGAGGGATCACTCTTTGGACACTCTGGCTTGCAAGGAACGACTAGGTGTTCAATCAGAATAGGTGGAATCACTATTAGGTCGAGAATGTCAATTGGCAAGGTCTCACGGATTATGGTAGGATTGCTTGGGGCAGAGTCCTCACCGCCAACTCCGAGGCTAGTAGGAATAAGGCGGCGGACCTTTTCGACTCTACTTGGGGTTGTCATGAGTTGTTGTGCAGCGTCCAAGGCGACCACATTGTTTGGATCAAAGAGTTTCACGTTAGTCTTGAGTCTTAAGTCTTGGCATTGCGGGAACTGGCGCGTTTTCTGTACTGGTGACTATTTGCAATCAAACCCTGTTTGTTTTGTTTCAAAAAAAAAAAAAAAAAAAAAAAAACATTAATTCACCATTATGTCATGTTCATGTGGCTACAGGAACTTTTCCTTTTACATCATTGTGTGACTTGAAATAATCATGTTGTATTTCGCTACCTTCATGTGAAATAATCTATTAAATTTTAACAAGACTTACACCTTTGGGTTGAAGATTCTTGTTGTACCATATTTCACTTGGATGTCATTTCCATATCTCAACCTTATTATGTTCAAATAAGACACCATACATGTACGACATTATATTCAAAATGGACAAACCTTGTGCGCACAGTTGTCTCCTATTTGTCTCCTTCCTTGATTTGCACGAGGTTGTAAGCCCCCCTTAGATCAATCTTGTAAAGATCCTTGTATACCCTAGTTGTTCTAGAAGACCAAAGATCAAGGGTAACAAGTAACAATTCTTCTTTGTCACCTTGTTGAGACCTCAATAGTCCACGCACACCCATAGTGAGTTGTCGTTCTTCTCTACAAATAAAATTGGTGCCCGAGCTAGCGACTTTAAGTGACAAATGAAGTTTTTGGCTAGATTCTTGTCGATATACTAAGGTAGAGGCACCCAATTCCGATCACTTAAGCCAGTTCGGGACTCAAATGACATTGTATGTCAAAAACATTTATGTAGAAAGATGCGGAATTAGGAATCAAACTCAACAAATATTTTTTCAAATTTAATCACAAAGATTTGAAATTGGTATAGAATTTAAAAGCCCAAAAACCATCGGAGCCCATAATCAAACTGTAGTGTAGGTGAGATTTAGTGCCCTCCTTTGCCCATTGCCAGTAAGTGAGCGTGAGTAAAAGAGAGAAGACATGCCATGGATAACCAATTCATGGAGGGTACCCAATGCTGATCGGCCTTGTTCAACTTTCGAGGCAATGCCACCAATGAGAGCTCAATTGAGGTGGAGCAACCCAAAATTGCACACTTTATGACCCAATGCCGATAATGACTATTATTTTCAGATTTTGAGTTATCGGTTTTGGGTCACTTCATGCACCATTTCATGCATTTGCCATTTTCATGCACCATGCCATGCAAACTCTACTGATCGGAATTGGGTGGCCGATCGGAATTGGGTGCCTCTACCTTAGAGATGAAACGCACAACTTGATTTGCATATTGACTTTTATTCAACTCACATGTTACCATCACATGCCATCACTCAAAAACATGGCCGTCCTATGGAATGCAAAAGGCAATTAAATTTATAAATATGGAAAGAAAGAGAGTTGGTACGTTGTTTTGTTGGGGACAATGGATTAGTACACTAGTATATATTAAAAGAGGAAGGGACATATATGGGATGGAAAGTAGGGATATGAATCCATATTTAGTTCACAAAAAAGTATAATTCGGCACAAATTGAAAGATTATGATAGTCTTTTTAGTAAAACAAAGGGTTCATTTTCTTCCCTATGTTGGGTGAATCAGCAGACTTTAACCTCACTTGGTGTCAAAGTTTTGCACTACACATGGTCTAAAGTTTATACAATCATGTTAAGCATGACATTAGTTCATTGTACACCAATTTTTAGAAGTATAGAAGGGGTGTAGCATATTCAAGACAATTGTGCAAGGAATGTAGGTTGAAAAATTCCCAATCCATATTATATTTTTTTGTGAACTAAATATGCTTTATAATGAGAATCCAAACGGTATTTTAAGAGGGTTTACACCACATCTTGTAATAGGAAAAATAAAAAGTAAAAAAGTTGGGATTTTTACTTCTTTATATAGAAAAGAAGAAGACTTTTGGTACCTTGCCTGACAATGTGTAGAGAAGTTTGACTCTCATGAAGTTTTGCACTCGTGAACTTCTGCTCTCATGAACTTCTGCTCTCATGAACTTCTGCTCTCATGAACTTCTGCTCTCATGAACTTCTGCTCTTGTGAACTTCTGCAATAAATGTCCAATGTAGGAGATAATTGTACTGCCAAAAAGCTTTTGGTAATGTCCATTTACAATAAAAATCAAAAGATTTTTTCAATAAATTGACACCATAGGAACCTGCCCAAACCTTTGAAAGTCCCTTGAGGGGAGTGTTGGAAATTTAGGGATGAACTGACATAAACATACATTATCCGTTGGGGACAATGGGTTGGTATATTAGTGTTATATATTGTGTATATATAAAGATACTACCTTTACACTCATGTGATAGTTCTTTTATAGCCCGATGTGGAATTTTCTATGTGATAACTTGACATGCAAAGAGAATTTTATTTTGTTCGTTTGAAGCACAGGGATCACTTCATGTCCATATGTAGCTTGGAATCAGCATATTTTTTTAGTATTTAGAAATTTGATGAGAGGGACACTTTCATGGCACATGGGTCAATTTTGTGCTGGATTTGAGCAGGTGGATGACACAAAATGCATGAATTTGCTCTTGTCTAATGTGTGTACTGGTATCAAGGAAAGGGCCATTTGGTGCTGTGTGAATTCAGATCAGTAGCATGATTGATCCTACGTAGTGATTGCTGCCATACCTGAGGGTCTCCAATGGTCTAAAAATAAACACATAAAACATTTATCTTCTTAAGTAGTTGATAAATTTAATTAAAAATATTATGTATTTCTTTTAGAATTTAATTGATTATTTGATTTTCTAGTGCTTGACTGTCAAGCACGGAAGTTGTGCTACCACACTCTACGGATGATGTGGAGGTGAAGGCAAATTTTTGTATGCCTGTTGTAGAATAAGTTTGAAGGTGCATCAAAAGTTTCTGTTCAAGATGGTCCAGTTGAATTCCACTATATTAGGGCCGCTTCGCACCAATACCAAGGTCAAGAGGCCATTGGTTTCCACCAATGAGATTGCGAGAATGGCCAAAGTTTGGCCTCTCGGCCTTCACACCAAAGGCCATCGCCCTCCATTGTGTCTACATGGCACCACTTTTTGAGAGTTTTGGCGCCAAAGCGACGGCCTTCCAAGTGCAAACTTGGGTCGCCGTTTTAGCCGACCCAAACTTCCTTCAAGAGGCTGTCAACTTCCTTCAATTTATACTATTTAATGTATGTTGTTAGCCAAAGTGTTTGGCCTCTCGCCATTGTTTGGGCTGAAATTTTGACGGTCGACCTCTCAATTTGGCCCAGTGTGAATTGGCCCTTAGCAATGTGGTTGGTGGCACAGTTATTAAAAAATGGCCTGTTATATGGTTTTCATAATTTCAGAAAATGCAAGGTAATGCTAGTTTGGTTTGAGCTTGTACCAAGGTTGTCCTTACATCAAGAACACTCTTCCGCAGATTTTTTTTTCTTGCATGGCCATGAGGAGAGGAGACTTCAATGACATTCCGGATTTCAAGTGGCAGCAGAGAAAGTAACTTAGAGCTGATGCACTCGCGAGATACTTAGCCCAGAATCAATTTCTTACAATTGACAGAAATGCTACATAGTAGATGATATAAGGTAAGCCTCCCCGTAACCAATAAAAACCCATAGCCAACACCTATAAAATTGCGGTACATCCAACCCTCTTCCATCCCATTACCACCAACTCAGCTCCAAATGAAGGTTTGCTATTAGTCAAGACCCTTACTTTTGGTCGTTGGTTATGGGGGTACCTACTGCTGGCCACCCATTAAACATGGCTGCACACTTTGAAAATTCATAACTAATTCAGTTTTCAACGAAAAAATATGAAGTCACTTGGGTTGGAATTGTAATTCTATTGGCTATCACTGAAAATAATAGTATAATTATCTCCTCTCTCCATATATGCACATTTCTTAACTTGTCGATTTTAGGGGGCTTACCTTATTTCAACCTATAGTAGGTGATGCATTTTAGAATCTATTATACTTGTAGATGATGGTCACGTCATAGCCAACCGGCATTAAAGGGTGAAAGGAGTTGAATAAGCTATTCAAGCACATAACATGTGGAGATACCTAAGCCATACCCTACAATAAGATGTTCCCTGTTAATATCTATGCTATATATATGGGATACCCATGGATATCATCTCAAAAGGTGGCTAAATACTTATGATGCTAGTGAGCATTTTGGCTTGGTTTCATTATTTCTTTCATACTTTCAGTGTATAAGTAGCAACCCAATTTGTTTTGGTAACTTTTCAACTAATTTTACCCAGTTTAGGGATTGCTGTTGCAGTTACCAGTTACCATGCAAACTTTGCTTGCTTGCAAATATATCCATTACAGTATTTGTGAGAAAATGATTCAAAGTAAAGGCACATTAGCATGTTCCAAAATCTGATTTTCTGCTTGCATCTCAACCAGTAGAACATCACCCAATATACCTTTGCGTAAATTACCACCACAATCCAAAATGCAATAGTGGGGGAGCAGCCTAGGAAAGGGAGAAGACTAACAAGGGCCTTACTAGAAAACAATATTGTTTTCTTGAAAGTCTTATTAAAGTGGAAAGATTAGGCAAATTTGGGATGAAATACAAAAACACAAAGGAATTAAGCATGAGTTTCGTGGAATTGAGCATGAGTTTCAATCTCCCAATTTAATGACAGTTTAGGTCGAGTCGACCTAAACTGAACCCATAGATCGGGTACTTCACTGAAATTGGACAATACAACCAATTGTCAAAATATTTAAATGGCCATAACTTACTCAAATTTTGTCCAAATTGGAAATATGAGGTGTTTTTTGACATCCTCTTTTTCTGTAGATGTCAAAAAAAAACAACTCATATTCCCAATTTGGACAACGTTTGAGTAGGTTATGGCCATTTGAAAATTTAGACGATTGGTTGTTTTGTCCAGTTTCAGTGAAGTACTCAATCTGTGCGTACAGTTTAGGTCGACTCGGCCTAATCTGTATTTTTCCAAAATCATGGAATTTTCCCATTGTAACAAATATGGTGTTAAAATGATTTTGGTCTAAAATTTTGATTTAAATTTGTTCTTAAGAGACTCTAGATCACCAATGTTTTGTTAATGTTGATCTCACTAATCACATATAATTTTTTTGGTATTGCTTTGTATGAGTTTTGGAACATATTTGCCTGTACTCAAGCGAAAAAGGATGAAAATTCCTTATAAACATGCAAGAATGTGTACCTTACATGTTGTATGTCAATGCAAAGCTGTCAACGTAGTGTGCATCTGAACCTTGTCCATGTAAAGTATGAATTTTCTTGAAAGATTATAGTATTGATTGGTAAAGTAGTACTCCCTCTAAAATCCACAATTTTCACTACCAATATATATTTACTTAGGCCAAACAATGTAATTATCACGTCAACCCTTGGATAGTGTGCAAACTTTCCCCAAAATTTAGAACATTGGTTGAGTTCAACTTTGTGAGGTTATAGACTAAATTAGACATTATATTCCAACAAGAAGCAACTCAAAGTGAAAAATCATGGCAAATCTTTAGATTTTGGGAAAAATCCATGGTTTCTTCCATGTTATTGCCTCATTGGATGGCGGGTAGATGATGCAATTTTCACAACAAATGAGTGTTCCATACTTGAAAATTGCATCAAGTAAGATTCGCATGTAAGGTTGGATGACCTATCACCACCACCAACCCCATAACCAACAATCTTATATGGACCAGCCGCCTACCCCATTTCCAAAATTTTAGGAAATCTGTTATGATTGGGTATCAATTTATAATTGGTTCAAAGCTCTCGGTTTTTAGTCTCTTGCACAAGTGGTCATTAGCACAACTTACTGTGGAAGTAGAGAGTTTTGTATGTTGAGAATGGGTCACGGCTTACTATCCACTTAAAAAATTTGTAGCAATTTCAATATGAAGAAATAAATGGTCACAACAATTGCAATATTCATGAAATCCTATTTTGAATTCTCAAAAAAATTCTTACCATATATACAAACGCTATAAATAGGTCAACAAGCTTAAGTTGGTGGTTATAGGTCATCCAACCTTAGATTAATCAACATAGTATGGATAGGGTGATAAAACAGTCCGAATGCATCTATAGTACAGACCTAAACAATTGCAGCAGGTATCACAGTAACCTCTTCATTAACCCTTTAATACCTTAGTGGACCACGAGCAACTTGGAGAATCTATGAGCGTATTAGATTAGGCAGAACATCATCTACATAGAGGGTACATTTCAATATGACCCCACTTCACGGAAATCCCTGTAGTTTGCTAATGTTTGCATGGATTGGAGACTGAAGAGATAAGCTGGAAAGCTAAGGAGAAGCTCAAAATGCATTGAGAGGATGTGAGAGATAATGGCCAATTGTGGAAAGAGTTAGAAGAGCAAAAACACCATAATCAACCCTGACAAGGCCTTGTAGACATTAATGGGTTCCAGCATGATGTGAAATGGCTGCTTGCCATAGGTACGTTGATCTGCATCATTTCTTTCCTGCAATGAAGGCACCTATTGTTGCTAAAGCAAAATTATGAGAGAGCTCAAATTTCCCATCTTATGAACTAAACACCTTATTCCTTTAACCCCTCAAGGCCCATGCCTGAATCTACCATTCGCCCTGGCTTTGTACCTAGGTTCATTAAATTTGCATTTACTCGTAATGGGAGCACCTCCTGTAAAATTCACCGCTGAATGTGGATCTTAGCTGCGGTGTTCAGGTGGTGTCCCGAAATGGAATTGATCCACCATACGGATTCTCAGTTTATAGTGTTTGATCAAGAGGGTTGACCAGGTTTGACCATGAATTTCAGGTCCCTCCTGGAATTGGAGAGTGAATACAATCTTGGCCAGCGATGCATAAATTCTGAAATTTTGATACGTAGTGAAGAGTGATCTTAGGAATACGGGGAATTTTTTCCAAGTCGAACGAAAATGTATTCCGCACTGTGCAACCCCCAAAAGTGGCACCGCATGAGAGCCGGGAGAAGGAGGCCACGAGCTGTACCCTTGCGACTCCTTCGTGAGAGCTGACGGGTGTCAGTTCCCGGCAAGCTTGGGACCTCGACATGACGACCCAGCGGGAGCGAGCGTTCAGCTGAAGCAACGGTTTCAGTCGACGTGTCTCCCTGCGGCTGCTACCATGGAAGCCACATGCAGTGACACCATACGGAGACTCGACACAACCATGAATAAATGATGCAGATATGGCCCGGAAAAAGACAAATTCATTGCAGGTGAATATCAAAGCATTACAAAATCCTTGCAATGAGGCCAACAGTTTGCCTAACAGGTAGAGGACACCCACTGCAGGTACACAGACATCGCTAATCACAGCATCTTGGGACTACAAAGGAAAACGCCGATCCCCAAGCACGAACAAAGCCGGAGCTACAGGGGTACCGCCTCGATCTACTACAGGGGAGAGTGCCGCTGATGTGCTACTGCACACGACCTAGGCGTGCTCTTCGAGATGCTGCTGCCGGTGACGGACCCCAACTGTTCATGAGCCAAGCTGTACACATCCCACACAAGGAACGCACACCGTTAGGTAGCTAAGCGTATAGCCCACTTCCGGTTGGAGTGGATTTTTGCAAAACAAGGCTCGTCGCACATGAACACGTCTCCACACTCGTGGCACATTCGCCGCTGCTTTTTCTTACAGAGTCTGCAGCGTCTCGGCCACCCCTGATTTCGGACGTTGACATGCACAGCGTTAGGATTGCGGTTTTGCCTTATGCAAGTCGCGGGGAGAAACGCACTCCGTGAGAGAAGATGCATTGCCACCGCCAAGTAGAAGGACTTCCGGCCCTTGCATTTCTCACGCCGTGCACTCATATGGTCTCGATAGAATACCCATGCGTTCTGAAGAGAGCAGTCCACAATGAAGAAATACATCTTGTGCCACCATTTTCGTGACCAGAACTGGACAGAATAATCTCGACGCATCTAGTCTATCATATCGACACCGCGCATGTGAGATTGATACTCCACCTGCTGTGGACTCGTGGGCACATCCTTTCTAATCCCCCGCAACCACCGTTGGGCGACGCTGCCTGCGCCAACTGGGTCCGCCGATGTGGACAGAAACGTGACGGGTTTGCTATCGTACCATGTGCATGCAGCCATCCTGCCTGACTCGTGCATTAGCCAGAACTAGGTGCCCCGCAGGTACTCGCCCTTCTTGAATCCAGTGAGGCGATCAGGAAGGCCTACCCGTGAGCCTTTGACGGTTCTTGTAGTCCATATGTGGCGGACCAGCAGGGCATCGAATAACGATGGGTTGCAGAAGAAGTTGTCGACTACTACGGTGTGACCATATCCGGACATCCCTCTCGTCAGTTGCTGCACCACCTGCTCACCCTGGCCGACCTCAGTCTGTCCGTTCTTCCCTAGATACGGCATCATGTTGTAAATGTAACGACTGGGGTTACAGACTAAAGCCCACACTTTGATACCGTAGCGAGTGGGCTTGGCTGGCATATATTGCCGTATGGGGCTGAAGTGCCCCCGATACGCGATCATGATCTCATCGCAGGTGCAGTACTTGTCCGGGTTGTACAACTCTCGGGACCCCTCAACAAACCCTTCAAATACCCAGCGCACCTTCGCAATTTTGTCGTAAGCTGGATCACGCTTATCAGTGACAATCTCCTCGTTGTTTACAAGATGTAAACAACGGAGTATACACTCAAAGCGATCGCGACTAATCACCTTCGAGATGATTGGGCACCTCCAAAAGGAATGCCGCTTCCAGAAGTCGCGAATGGTCGGAGTAACCTTCAGGCCCATCAGAACGACGACCCCTATCCAGGTCTTGAATTCCGTCACTGTCAAGGGCGTCCACCGCGGCCCTCCGTTTGTATGTTGGGAGGCGTACTCTGTCACTGCCTGTCTTGCGTAGATGTTGGTTTGCCGTACAATCTCGGCAACTGTGGCTTGGTCCCAGAACAGGTCGAAGAAGTAGCCCGCCTCTTGCTTGTTACGTCTGTAACGTTGCTTTGGTCCTGGAGCGGGGCCGCTGAACCTCTCTCTATCGCCGAGCAGAGTTTCTCGATGTGTGCCCCAGCGAGAATCTGCATAACGCTCTCTGATTCCTAACACGGGCTGTGGATTCTCTATGTCCACTTCTGTGAACTCCATATACCTTTTGGCATCAAACATGGAGTCTACAGAAAGCCCATCGGACATATCACTGTATAATCCCCAATCAGAATTGGCATCGTCAGAATTGTTCTCACCTGAGAAGTCGCGGTACTCCCCCATCCAGCCGACGTCTGATGAATCATCACTCTCGCGGTCCGGACAGCTGAGTGGCGAACTGTCGGAGTGTGATGGCACAACTTGATCCTCGGCGTCTGGGGCAGAAGCTGTCCTCGCGCCCTCAGAGCGACGGGTCTGAGGTCCTTCATCGCCCGAGGTTCGCTGCGATGCGCTACTCGTGGAACCCGATCGCTGAGCTTGCCACTCCCCAACTCTGCCGTCTGGTGGCAGAGCGGGGGCACGCCGTAAAGGTGTTGCGGCATGCATCCCGGGGGCGTGGATTGGAGCACGCCAGTCCAGAGTTTTGCAGTCGCCTACAGCAACCACACGGTACCCTATACCACCCGCAAAATCCACCCCGTAATACTGCACGCCATCTTCCCAATACGCAAGCTCTACACCCCCCATGAAGTCTTGAAGCCCACCCCACTGATTGGGATCAAATCCAAGCACTCGCAAAGGCACCCAGACATTACCATCACGTATCGAAGATCCTCCTCGAGAGTTCACCCCCCCGGGCACGCACGGAATTGTCACAGCAGGTACCGCTTGTGTAGAGGTGTTTCCTACATGATGCGATATAGTGAGATTGTCTCCATGTGCGAATGATGGCACCTCCTGGGATGCCAAGTTTGTCACAACAGTGACCCACTTGTCGACACGCTCTGTGTCTGCAAATCGGCTACCCAAGTTTTGTACAGCCCGTGTCCGCAGAACATGATGGCCGATGACTCCATCTCGGCCCAAATGGAGCGATGTGCCATCCCTCTCGCCATCTGCATCCGGATCACCTCCGGTCTGAGGTCCTTCATGCTGCACCGCAATCAACGGCGAGTTCGGCCCTACCACCATGCGCGCCTACCATGAACCGTTAATTTTCACTTTATTAAGTTTTCTGTTGGTGTTTACATGGGTGTCATACTTTCTTTCAGGTACAAAAATGTTCATGGGCTTTACACGGTCGAGCAGAGAGAAGCGTGGAGATCTGTCGTGAAAGCCCGTTCATGATAAGAAGGCGTTCTTCTTCGCTCAAATCTGGCACTCTGGACGAAAAGCCCTGTCTGGTATGACCACACTACATTCAAGTATATGAAAAGGTCTACATGGATATATATGCAGTGTTTAATATGATGTCTGTTTGTCTTGCAAAAAGTGAGTCTAAAGAGTTGGTGCAAGAGTTTCGAACTGTGGCACGGAACGGATTCTACCACTAAAATTGAACTCTAATCGGAATACATTCCAAGAAAATGAAATTGAAATCCAACAATGGATGTAGGAGATACAGCTCCATGCAAACCATGTATTTTTTCCATTTTGAGTATAGATTCATTATTGCAGATCCAATACCACAGTTATTTGGACCGAAAAAATCCCAACTACGAAGTTGTTGGAATTTATCTGAAAATCATAATTACAAAAAAAAAAAAATCATAAAAAACTATTTTTGATTTCTCATAATTGGCTTGCAGTGGTAAAACATGCCTGATGCTTCAAAACCCAAAAACAAAAGCTCCCATCCCACATTACGGTCAATATCCTAACAGCCGTGCCCAACTTTGGAACCTGCAGACAACACACCAAGTCTATGAACACTGCATATAAATATTATTCCCGGATTTACAAACGATTGCTTCAGTTCATGACGGACCCGAATATTAGGACCTTGTGCAATCAGATTATATCTAAGAACAAGAAATTGTTCCCTTTGTAACAGAGATGGGCAAAATACAGACAAGAAGATCTGCATATTACCAATCGACATAGATAATGAGCACACACCAGCTCACAGCCAATGACTCCACCTAGAGAATGTAGAAGTATCCATTAATGAGACATACGAAATAAAGAACCTGAGCTCATTCATCTCACTAGAGTGCAAGTAACATCTTGAACGTACGAGGAACATGCATGAGGAGAAAACTGGGTGTTGTCTTGACGTTACTATACATAATCTGCAGAAGAGCATAATATGATTCGACGACTGAAATTGGACATGCAACGAAAGTACATAGCCCATATACAGATGACCCATAACCGCAACGAACGGAACGGCACAAGCACAGGCAGCAGAAAACAAAGGCTCTGGAATATGATGAATTCCACCTAGCCTAGGTCTCACCATTTCTCCACTGCTAATTCAAAGAGTTACAGGGACCATTCTCTCACTAACTACACACCATCACTTTTCCTTACTTGCTTGCTTCCCTCCTTCCCTTTCAGTCCGTTCTCGCCACCTTCTCCTCCACGTACTCGTAGTTATGTTCGTTTTCCGCCGCCTTCAGCTTCCTGTAGCCCTTGTCTGTTCCAAAAATCTTGTCATGCACATCATTCCATACGAAATCAGAATATATCTCGTCATTGTATGTCTCAGCAATCCGCTTGATTACTCTCATGCAACCACTACGTCATCCTACTGAGCAATCCCGGGTCTACATGAACTTGTGACGAAAATTGAAGTGTTGCCCAAATCACAAGCAAGCTACGCATAGCCTACTACACTCACACTGTGCTAACCTTGATTACTGTGCTTTTTACAGCCTTCAAATTCTTTTGACTCTCCTTACCTCATTGCCTCAACATCAGTTTTCTTGGCGAGCTCCCAGAGCGGTGAAGAGTTGCCTCCTCGAAATCCTCGCTAAATACAATATGCAACACATCGGGCTTGGCCTCGACGAGACGCTTCGTCCGGAAATCCAAAATCGCATGTTTAGAAACGACCCCATCTTGAATGAGCTTGTGGTAGCCCCCGCCTGGACCGAATCTTGCCTGGTGCTCCTTCAACTCGGAGCCATCTACTAATAGCTCAAAGCCCCAGCGATGCGGATGTAGATAATAGTCAAGGTAACCCTTCGCCCCAAATAGGGGCCCGACATTGGATGACATGGTTGAATCCGCAGGAAGGATCGAGCAAGCTGCTCTATAGAATTCGTTTTGGTACTGACTTTCATAAACCACGGTCTCACTAGCGTTCCGGGCATTGGACGACTTCAGCTGACGAGGGTTAAACCTTTCGATCACTCGATCAATAAATGCGTGTAAACCATTTTTCTCAATGCTATCAGAAGTTGATTCATTAGTGCAATACACCTCGCGAAGCAGAAACCGCCAGTGCAGCTCCGAGGGCAAACTCAACCAACCGTCGTCCTCGAGAATCAGCCCCCATTTGACTGCTAAATCAGCAGCGTCTCGATCACGACCGCTGAGATCCCTGAGATACACACCCTTTGCTGGCAGCAGCTTTCTCAAAAGGGATCTCATGGATTCTCCATCAGGTTTCTCACCCCTCAAAGCTTTCACAATTGCTAGGAGACTCCTTATCTGCGAGAGAGAGTCGTAAAACCGGCGTGAGAGCAATAGGTCCCGTGCCTTCTCCTTCTGCTCCATACTACCGGCCTCACTATTTTTCAAGCCTTTCTCTATTAAGAAATCCAACACATGGGCCATTAACCCAGGTTGCTGCCCTGTAAGGTCGAACACGAAATCCCTCAGATCGTCCCATGACGCAAGTCCATCACGAAAGTCGAGGCCTTTATCGCACCAACTGTTCCAGAGATCTATGGCTTCATCCCTGGTCAGTTTGAGAGATATGGGGTTCTTTGCACTTGGCAAAAGGCCGACCGATGCGTCTGAATTAAATTTCACAGGTGTGGCAACGCGTTGCCCACCATGGGAGACAATCGCACTACCCCATGCTGAGACGATGATAATACGCAGGTGTTTTCCACACCCACTCGCGCAATCTTTAGCAGTGGCCCAGAGGGTCAAATCCCGATCAAAGGCCACCTGCCCCTCATCGACGAGGAGGAGGCTAGGCCTGCTTTCTGAACCACTCTTCGGATGCCTGTCCGGTGAGGACTTCGGTGATTGAAGCTCGGAAATCGTAACACCTCGGTGTTTCCCCTCGCAAAATTCCTCGAAGCTCTTGAGACCAATCTGCGCAAGGCTGACATAATAAACCTGCTTGAACATATCCTGAGAGTTCTTAGCAGCAGCTGCCACCAGCTGCAATATCGATGTCTTTCCACTGCCGGGCGGCGCACGGATAAGCAAGGCTCCCTTTTCATTGACGAGCTTACAAATTCCTATTACTGTTTCAGACCGTGCGGTGAAATACGAATCTCGGCGGCCATTAATACCTTCTGACTCACCCCCCCTCACATCGTCAGCTCGAAAACGCAAGTTGAAGCCTGTTGGAGGTGCAGCAAAGCACGCCAGATGAGAATTGCAAGTGAAATAACCCGAATTATGTAATCAGAAGAAGAAGAGGACGAAGAGCTTTAGATTAGTTTAGATACATCCTGATAAAGATACTATTCAAATGAAAGAAATCACACTCTACGAAAGCAACATAAGCAAGAGGTGACAATCCATCCAAAGCATGGTATAATAAAGTCCCGTTATTACAACATGGGGCTAGTCAAAGCATCAGACACAAAACCTGCTTATTCTACCTATGAAGGCAAGAAGCCCAAACATCAAAAACTGAAGTACAACAATCCATACTAACAATCACCCGCCCCCAAAATACAGCCAGGAACATCAGTGTCGCCACAGTAAACCCTTGATAGGGAAACAAGAATACACAGAACACGTGATACTCCAAGAGTCCCGTCCAAACAAAGGCCAAAGCAAGAGTAACAGTTACTGTCCTTGATACCCTACTTTTAGACTACTGTCCAAGCATATCAGATAACGCAAATCGAAATCCTGACTACAGAAAACAAGCCTCTTATTCGAATCTGAGATCACATGTAACTAATCACACTGTAGATTGAAGGGGAGCATCATCCACAAGAACAGATAAACGATCCAATAACGCCCCAAAGTGAGCCATAACCCCCTCAAGGTTCAAGAATACAGCACAAAGGGAAACGAAGGTAAACAGACCTGCTGGACCTGCAGAATTGCACATTTTGTTACAAAGACACGCTAGAGATAGATCGATTCCAAAGATCAAAAACCCAAGTGCAACAATCCATACTAACAATCACCCGCCCCCAAAATACAGCCAGGAACATCAGTGTCGCCACAGTAAACCCTTGATAAGGAAAACAGAGATATGATTAGCACCAAGCATCGCTAGAGACAGATCGCTTCCAAACGATGCGCAACAAAAGAGTAAATATTACCCAGACCACTGAATGCTTTCCTTATTTTGACGGGGCCCAATCAATTTGGAATGTGATAAGGAGTTTTTTGCTGCGTTCAAACGAGATCTCATGCAGTGTTGTCAGCGTAAAGCAACCGACCTGGTCATTCACCATCTAAAGCAAACCACCACAAGAAGCAGGAGCTTGAACGAACACAACAAAATACCGGCAGCGAAGACTGAGAATAAGACCATGCAAAAAAACCGGGATAAGACCATGCGAAAAACTGATGACACTTGAAATCCCTGATCAAAGATGGCGAACATCAGTGTCGACACAGCAAACTCTGGATAGGTAACCATACCAGCAGGTTGAACGAATGCCTTGACGAGTACGTGCACCACATCAGGTCGGGTAGGAAGAATTCTGTCCAAGGAATCCATACTGGCTGCTGCAAGTGCAGTTTCTGTATCATATCCCGCATCCACCAACTTCTTGATGTCACCATCTTTGAACTTCGCACCTGGACATCTCTGCTCCAAGACTTGGCGAAGGGCCATGCACTCGTCATCCTCGTCCATCAGGAAAAGAAAAGAAAAGGAGGTGCAAGAAAAACGACGAAATAGTGGAAAATGAAATCAAACCCTAGCGCCTGCACTCCTGGGAGAGACAAAGTGCAATGCACCGCGATCAAATCGAAAATCTCTGAACCGCAGTAAACCAGGTGGAGAGAAATTAGGGGGCAGGCGAGAGAGAGCCGGAAGTGGAAATAAGTGTTGAGGGGAGAGAAAAGCAAAGGCAAAACGAAATTGCGAAAAGAGGAAGAGAGCCTCGATGGCTCCTGTATAAGTACTCTCGGGTACTACCAGTGGTAGGTACAACTGTGACTTCGAGACTGTCACTTAACTCCTACTGAACTGATACTCGAACTGCAGTCTAAGGTCATGAGAACCTTCTACTAAATCTGCTTGAGTGTAAGTCCTCTCTATGACGAAAGGTCACCCGGGAGTTCCGAGGACGCATAACTCAACAATAAGGAAGTGAAAGGAGACCGAGAGAAAACAGAGAGAACGAGAGCGACCTTGAGAGAAGAGGAGCTAATAAATGAGCAAGAAGTCTACCGGTTTGGCTTTTTGGACTGTTCTGGGTTTCAATCGGACTGTTCTGTTTTCTCTATTTTTCACTCAAATTGAATGAAACTTGAATTTAAAATATTTTCTCTGAATGAAACCTTACATTTTCTATGTGCAGATAAATTTCTGTTCTTTTTCGAAAAAAATGAAATGACTATGATTTTGGAAAGGAAATCCTTGAGAAAATTCATTTAAACAACAAAAAATACTCAAAAATTAAAAAAGAATGTCCCATAGGTCTGACCTACATTGGAGTACATAATGGTGGATGAAAATCATCCATGTCTCTAGAATTAGTAAAACGGTACCTCCATGGTAATATATATTGAACTTTCAATTGCTATAAAATACTTAATTTTGGTAATCTTCAAAAATTCATGATGGAGTAAAAAGTGGACTTGATAAACTTCATTTTCTAAAATCTAAGCTCATATACAACAAACGTAATCTTCATGGTATAAATTGAATTTTTGTAGAGAAAGTCAAAAAATTCAATATACATTACGTGGATATCCAGTTTTATTACATATACTTTTATGAAGGCCCCAAATTAAGTCCAAAATCCTCGCACGATGGATATCTCTTGTGCATGTGCTGAATGAGGGATGCTATCTTATGAGCGGTGAGCAGTGAACAATGAGCGGTGAGCGATGAGTACTGAGCAGTGAGCCGTGAGTTGTGAGCTTTAATTTTAGCCGTTTTGTGTTGTAATTTGGAGAGTAAGTATTCCTCCGGATAACACTTATTTTCACTAAATGTTACCAAAGTAACCGCTCCAAGTCGTTCCCACAGAGATCTATTTATTCCGGTTAAGACACCATTCCTCCTGCTCTATATCTAAAGGATCCTTCTGGATTCTTTCCGGATTTAATTATAATAACGGATCCGGAACCCCGTGTTCTTGATGCCGGTTTTGAAGAAAACAGTAGATCCGTCTACTCTCTAGGTTGCTCCGGACGGTTTATACGAGTGGCCGGAAGTTCACTGACCCTATGACTTTAAGTGGTTGGGTTTCCCACTATCCGGTGGCTTTGAGTGGCCGGATCACCACCCTATCCTAATCCGCTAACCGGTAAGTTGTATACTGCAGCTTTGATCTTTCTCTCACAACATCTAGATCGTCATCCGGACGCGGTCACACAAAGAAGGATCTTTACTACAATGACATTCCGGAAGACAAGCACATGGCCGGGCCGGAAAGGCAGCAGAGAGTCTTGGCCGGTTTCCGTCGGGACTTCAGTGGCAGGCTTTTTCCTCAATCTTAGGGGGGAACACTGGATTAGACCGGGTTCCGGGTCAGGCGGAGTTGCTCCACTCCCTTGAGACGACTAGATCTTCGCTGCAATCTCTCATCCCCTCTTGGCTTCCTCCGGACTCTGTGGGGTATTAGGCCTTCCCCTAAGCTCCTCCCCAGTACCTTCGAGCGCACCCCTGCACACGTTCATTAACGGTTTCCGCTATCCCAAATCCACTGCCCACTCCTCCGGGCACTCTAACCAGTACTCACGCAATCCCGAATGGATCTGTCCGTCTCCACACAAAGTCCTGCTACTCACTCCAACACTCCCACATTCCAATACTCACAGTAGTACAACAAGTCTGAGGGAAAAGCATTTGTATTAGAGCAGCGGTTCTTTGCAAAGAAGAACAACAAGATGAGAGCCACTTTGGCTCTCCAAAACTAAATACTAACTGATTCCTAACTAAACCTACCTAGACCTAAAGGCGGCGCCGAAAGGTGGTCGGTCCAACCTCTTTCTAGCACGTGGAAAGTGATCCGGGATTCTCGGATCTCAGATCCGAATTTCCCGGGATTCAAATTTCCGGACAAAACCAAAAATCCTAACTGTTTCCGGAGTAGTAGCCGGGTGCAACAAAGAGCCTCATCGTTAATTGCTACTTTACCTCCGGACTACAGCTATTGCCTATGCTACAGCTTCTTCCTCCTAAGACTCCTAATAGTCCTAGGTGTTAGCTCTTCCGGCGGTCGTCCCGGTTCCGTCAATGGGAGTGTGGTGGCGGTCCCTTGTTCCCTCGAGCCGAATGGTGGAGTCTGCCCCCTTGAGCCGGATGGCAGAGTCTTCCCCGGGGTAGCTATTGCAGATGGTGGCGTCACCGGTACTGGTGGCCCATCTCCGGCAATGCCCTCCTGTAGGTGTTGAAGCTAGCCTCCGGTTCTCCAATCGCTGGTGCCGGAGAGACGCTCATCCTCGGAGGCACCTCCGTAGACTCTAAAGGTGGCCGGATGGGAAACGGAGGTACCTGGAGAAACGTGGGAGGCACCAAGCTACTCCACTTTGGTATGCCGGATAAAGGCCTGGCTGTGAGGTCGATGAGGTTCACTGCTGCCGCTTCGGTGCCCGAAATTACTCCGCCCCCGAATCCTCTTGCGGCTCCGGATGCTGGGAACTGTTGTTTCAGCAGCTCAGATCCGCACGCTCTGGACTTCTCGGCTTCCATGTTGTCAATCAGGTCCTGCATCTTGCCTTAGGTCGTCTCCATTTTCTTCTCATGATCCATTAAGAACCGGATGATCAACCCTAAATTCTTCGTGTCCATCCCTTTAAGGCTCCGATCATAAAGTTCCGCTCGGTTCATTGTGTCTACCGGAAAGCTGAGGGCGGTCTTGACCTCCACGAGGGCTTGGCCGGATGCTCGTGCCTTGCCCTTGGCGATTTCCGCTTCTCTCTCGGCCACTCCTTCAAACGGTCCGGAGCAACTTGGGGAGTATACGGATCTACCGTATCTCCCAGCAACCGGCATCCGGAACACATAGCTCCGGGTCCGTTACTGTAGTCCAACCGGAAGGATTTCGGAAGGATTGGATAGAGAAAGAATAAAGGAAATAGAGTCTCAGCCGGAATAGGTAGATCTCTGTGGGAACGAATTGGGAGCGGTTACTTTGGTAACATTTAAGTGAAAATAAGTGTTATCCGGAGGAATACCTACTTTACAAATTACAACATGATTTTGGCGCCGCTGCCGGGGATCTAGCTTAATTCCAGTTTAAGATTAGAAAAGTATAAAGCGAGATCTTGTACTGCCTAGATACGTGCCTCTACATTCCGACTCCGTATAAGTCAAGCAGAGAGAGGTTCAGAGGGATTACGGAGGTCGGAGCGGAACAAGAAGGGAAAGGAGGGAAGTCAGATTCCTCTTCCACCCAAGTCGGCGGAACAACGAACGCTGGATTTCTCTAACAAAGCAACCGCGTCAGGCAGCGCTATTCCGGAGGAGCAGACCGCAGCCCCAACTCGAGTAGAACAACCAGTGATGGCTGGACGGAATGCCTCGAGGTTGAAATACCGGAAGTTTCGAGGAGATGGCCGGGAGGATGTGGACGAATGGCTTTGCGAATTCAACTCCACTGCTGCAGCCAATGAAGAGGAAGTGGCCACCAAGCTACGGATCTTTCAAGGGTTGCTGAAAGGAGAAGCCCTACAATGGTACCAGGATGTGCCTAACCCGATCCGGAATGATTGGAGCCAACTCACAGCCATGTTCTTACGGACTTTCCGCGAGGTAGGAGGTGAGGCCCGGACGCTCGGCCGCCTCAGCAAAATGGAGATGAAGCCTACCGAATCAGTCTGGAGATACGGGCAGAGGGTAAGGAGTTTGATTCACAAACTCACTCCGGGCATTTCAGCCAGCGTGCAGATCGAGTGGTATGTAGCTGGATTTCCGGAGGATATGGGATCTCAAGTCCGGCAAGCTCGACCACAAACACTTCAAGACGCCATGGAGGCGGCCCAAAATTATGAGAACTCGAAGCAGTCACTAAGGCAGGCCCGGAGAAGGTCCCTGACGGAGAGCTCCAAGCGTGGAAAGAAGATCCGAAAGGACAGGAGAAGGGCTAGCTCTTCATCTAGTGAATCCGGAAGTACTGAGAATTCGGAAGAACCTTGTAGTGTGAAAAACTCTTTTTATGAGTCCATTTTGTTTTTTAAGTGTGAATCGAGACTTAAAGTAAACTAGAATAGAAAAAATAAGTAGAAGTGTGAACACTTGGCGCTTATTTTGGAAGTTAGACAAATAGGCGGTTGAAACCGAGTAAACTTCCAAAACCAAGGCGGCGGCAGTTAGAATAACCACTAGTCTATAGGACAGTTCTTTAACTAATAGAATAGAATTACAAATAGACAAAGGAAGACTTAGTCTTCACCGCATTATCTCATTTTGATGTGTGTCCTAGGCTGGTGAATGTAATGACAAATTTCCTTAATACAAGCCTAGTTATTCTGTTTTCATGGTGGTAGTCTCGAAACACTGTACAATTCGTCTAGAGGAGTTATGACTGACGCGATGCAGTGAAGATTCATGGACCAGGGGACGAGGAGCAGAGCCAGAGACAAATTATCGATTAATTTGGTATAAGGAAGGAGCATGGTGGTGATTGGGTTAATTACTTGAAGGGATTTGTGTGGTTGTGTCGCAGATTAATCAAATTCCAACACACAAACCAATTGCCTGCCATTAACCAACCTTGGGGATGTCTCTCGAACGAATTGGTTTGATGGAGCATGAATTTGCATGATGGCATGGCTCCAGACCAATTTTCATCAATTTCTATTTAATTGCCACAGTGTATAATGTTCCCATTACAGTAATTGTGTTAAGGAGGGATTCACTTGATTAATAGTGTAAATGAGTAATTGTCAATGGTCCTGCATGACCAATATGATTTAGTAAAACTGAGCGTAGTAGGGATAGAATTTCCTGAACCCAAGTGTTTACTCAAAAGTGTCATAAAAATAGTCTTATATTAGATGCGAGAAATCAGGAGTTACCTTATACAATTAGGATTGACCACCCTTAATTGCTAAAGTTGAGTTGCCTTATTCACCCCTTCTAAAAAGATAAATTATGTCATTGTAGTAATGAGCTGAAGCATAAAAAGATCATGTGGATGAAGCATGACAATTAAGAGTGGTAAGGTAAAGTGGTAGAAAAAGTGAATTGCTAAGAGAGGAGCAATGAAGGAAGAGATGAGGAAGAGTAAGAGAATAGAAGACCAAGAGAGGGACTTGAATGATTGAAGTGACCAAGGAGTCATAGTTAGGCCAAGAGCCTTTTAATTGTTTGACTGAGTGTACATTAAGTCAAGCTAAAATATTATATATGTGTCGTGAGAATAACGACATAATGCAAGACTCATTTGCCATGGTAAAGCAGTGGAGTGTTAGTTCATGAAAATAAAAGCAACATCAATATACCTAATAGGAAATTAGATGAGATATAA
Source organism: Bryoerythrophyllum caledonicum (assembly GCA_963971425.1). NCBI lineage: Eukaryota > Viridiplantae > Streptophyta > Bryopsida > Pottiales > Pottiaceae > Bryoerythrophyllum > Bryoerythrophyllum caledonicum. The sequence goes on along the minus strand of OZ020526.1, from coordinate 19,022,085 downwards.
TGTGTTGCCAAGTGTTTCTATGAATGACAGATTTAGAAGGTCTGCTGAAATGATTAACTAAAGGCGGACCAGAGGAGCGAAAGTGGGAAGCCAGGATAGAGAATCTTCACTTTGAAAACTCATGGCAAAGTAGACTAAGATAGTGTAGATGTGATTTATAATAAAATAAAGGAACTAGCAATTAGAATTGTTATTAACCTTGCATGATGTATGAATGAAGAAAAAGACAATTTGTATCACTCACTAAGCCAGTCCAAGAGTCAAGACTATTTGTGTCCTTTAGTGAAAGGATCCTACACGGTCACTTATGCATGTTTAACCACTAATTGACAATAAGAATGTAGTGTGCACTCACGGGAGGAAGCACCATGGATTAACTAACACACCTATAATGGATTACTAATCGTTATCCTACACAATTTGTTACATGAAAGACATTCCTATCTAACATTTGACCTTAGTTATTTAACGATAGACTGATTGAGCCTCCCTAAGACCCCCAACTAGAGAATTGTCTTGGCTTTATTAATTTATTTCCAAACCAATTCCCGCCCTACATTTTGGCGCCGCTGCCGGGGAGGTTTTCTAGCTAACGGTAGCTAAGATGTAGAAAGACGAGGTCTTCTAAAATGTTGAACAAATTGTAGGTGTCAAGACTTATTACAAATAGACTGGTTATACACAGCTCTTATATAACACATTTTGGTTACAAAGATGGTGGCTGAACCTTCTAGAAAATTACGAGTCTGTGATAATCCTTGGTAATATGGTATTACCAATAGTCGAGTCATGACAAATTTAGTCATGACAGTCTGCACGAACAAAAGTGAGAGATAAATTGTTTGATTTTTGAAAGATGCAAAATTCTATAGTAAGTTAATTGAGGGAAAAGCTCGTATGTGAGCGGAGAGCGGAGAGCAGATAAAGAGAGCGCAAAATCATTCATTTCATGTGCACATAATGCATTAAAGGGGCCTTATCACCGTGGTCTTTTTCTGGTAAAGTAAATATCATGAGCAAACATTTGATTCATTTTCTTTATTTAAACAAATTAGGGCTGACGTCATCGTGAACGATTATCAAAAGATTTTGCTGAAAAATTAGGGCTGACGTCATTGTGAACAGAAATGATTAAGAAAATATCATATATATGAAGCTCTGAAATACAAATTCCTCTCCAAATCGGCACTAGGGCTAGTAGTCAACACCTACGTCGGAACGCATAAGAGGCTGCCATACATTTGCCCAGAAAAATAAAACTGGGGGTTGGCCGTTCCGTTCATTACGGTCAACAGCTCTGCGTAACATAATAACCGATTGGTGAAGCTCGGATGCCTCCATCGTCTGCATCGGTCGAAGTAGTGCTGCATCAAATGGGGATGGAAAGATCGTCCACGCACCCAGCGACAGCAGATTGCGTCTGATACTCTGCCGAAAGTGAGCAATCCAAATGTGCCGAGGTCCAGGGCCATTGCCACGGCCGCCATAAACTAGAGCCATATGGAGCGAAGCCCTCACGGCCGTAACCTCCAAAGTCCCCTCAACAAGTGACCACCATCGGACACTTAGCCGCCGAATGGAGTAAATGGTATCAACAATACGGCGGATCTCAGAATTAGGAATACGGTAGTAAATCATGTGCACGGACCTAGCGATGCGTGGCCAAATGCAACACAAGACAACGTCGTCCAGCAAGCCCGAGATCAGCGGTGCACTAAACCTCGAATCCGCGCTCGGGTCTGGAAAACAGAAATATAAGAAACAATATTTTTATAATATAGTCGAACTGAAACTTGGAGTACAGCACTAGCCATGAACTTGGAGTACCATCTTGGGCATGTCGTGCCCTGGATGCTACTCCATGGCCAGTGTCGCATTCAGGGTCAAACCCTGAACGCAAGAGTACCCTCTCGGAAACGAGAGGGTACTCAACATAGCTCTAGGAAAGCGCCCGGGTGTAACACCTTCGACGGAGTCGCATCCAGAACCCCTGCCCACAATTCCAGAGTACCCTCTCGGAAAGGAGAGGGCACTCATCGAAGCTCTAGGAAAGCGCCCGAATGCAACTCCTTCGACGGAGTCGCATTCAGGGCCCCTGCCACCAATTCCAAGGTACCTTCTCGTTTCCGAAAGGATACCCATCGGAGCTCTAGGGCAAGCGCCCGGGAAGTGCCTCCGTCAATGGATTGGCATCCTGGGCATCACTTGCACTAGATGCAACTCCATGGACAGTCGCATTCAGGGTACACAAAGAAGGTCCAGAGCGAGCGCCTCGGATGCGATTCCACCGACGGAGTCGCATTCAGGGATTCTGCCCAAATTTCAGGAGTACCCTCTCGGAAACGAGAGGGTATCCGCGAATTAATGGAAGGCCCAAAAACGACATTACTGAAAACATTGATCCCACATTACTAAAGAGTCAAGACGCAACGAGAACTCACCTAAATTAGGGCATGGTCTTTGAATTAGAATCCCCATTTCGTGTTGGAGAGTTTTTTATCTCTATGGAGGAGATTTTGACCACCTTTTAAATTAAAGAAGAATAAGTGATTGTTTACCATGAACCTCGTCATCTTGGATTAATTACTTTAATTTGATTACATTCATATACAATTACATAATATTCTATAGGGTTAATTTGAATCATTTACAATGATGAAAGAGATCCAAGATAACAATTCTTTCCTCTTCTTACAAATAACTCTTATACTTTTTTAGATTGTACTTGCCCTTCATGATTGTCTTTCAATGGTTGAACACAAGTACAAATTTCTCAATGAACTTACAGTGGTAAGCACAAGTAATCGGACAGAGAGGCATCTCTCATAAATATGCCCATTGTAGCATAATTAATGAGTTCGTAAGATATTTTTTGGGATTGCTTTAGTCAACACACCACATGGCACCTTATTAACATTGACTCCTTTAGAATTTGACACTTGTAGAGATTATACATGCAAAGATCATGAAGAGGTGCATACGACTTATTATGCTCACAAGTTGTGCACACCATAATCTTCTCATTACATATCCATTGTAAAGCATTTTGTTGTGAATTTTTTTTGTAAGATTTGGAGAGGCCCTTGGAGAGTAGCCATGGCTCCTAGAAGATCCGAGAATGATCGCAGAACAGTTCTTGAAATGTATGAGCGAGGGAACTCATATAGAGAGATTTCAGCACTTTTAGGCATTCCTCGAAGCACTTGTTCTGACATAGTGCGACGGTTTTGTGACAGAGAGACCTTGAAAGACAAAACTTCACCTGATAGACCTAGAATTCTTGATGAATGTGGTGACCGTGACATTGTAAGGAGGTTAAATGATCCACATACTAGTACAGCTGCAGCTGTAGGACGTGCATTACGATGTGAGGGTATGCGATTGAGTGATGATACGGTGAAAAGAAGTCTTCGGAGGCAAGGGCTAAGAGCATGTGTGAAGACGAAGAAGCCACTTTTGACAAAGAAGCATCGAGCTCGTCGTTTGCACTGGGCAAAGAAGTGCAAACATGCAACTTGGGAATTTTGGAGTCATGTCATTTTTTCTGATGAATCCAAGTTCAATCTTTTTGGCTCGGATGGACGTCGATATTGTTGGAGAAAGAGTGGAGAGCGTCTTTTGGATCAGCACGTGCAACCTACAGTCAAATATGGGGGAGGAAGCATAATGGTTTGGGGTTGTATGAGTTGGGAAGGAGTTGGCAAGCTTCATTTGATTGAAGGGAAGATGGATAAATATGATATCGCAATATTTTAGAGACGGAACTTATGGGCACTATACAAGTGCAAGGTTTAGAAGAAGATCATGTTTTGTTTCAACACGACAATGACCCAAAGCACACTGCACATTATGTTGTAGATTGGTTGCGTGCTCAAAAGTTTATTACTATTGGGCATCCTCCACAATCACCTGACCTCAATCCAATAGAACATCTTTGGAATGAAGTAGATCGTCGTATGAGGAGGTTTGAGTGGAAACCTACCAGAAAAAGTGACTTGTGGGAGAAGATTCAAGAGATTTGGTACAACATAGAGGTTGATGTTGTCAGGAAGTTGATACGCTCTATGCTTCAAAGAGCTCTTGATGTCTACCATACAAAAGGTGGATATACACGGTGGTAGCGCTTGTGAGTGGTTAAGAGCTAAATCATTGAGTCATATAGTTATATTGTGACTTAATATATTGTTTTCTATAGCTGATATACAATAAAATGAATTCGTGCATAAAGAGTTGGACAAGCTTGTTGCACATATGAATTATTGTGTGTTTTTCTAGTTCATACTTTTATTGAAAACTTTGTGTTTTATGCTTGTTGCATCTATATACTCTGATGGTTATATTCTTGCTATTTTATGACAATTCATGTGGATGTGGTAGCTAATTTTCTAAAGAAGCTTCTATTGTACGACTATTTATGCTTGCCACTGTATTAAATATTGATAGACCTTCATCTTCAATTCTAAAAGATTTAGACAGAGGTGCATGTGAGGAGAAAAAAAAATGAAGCATTGTATAGTAGGACGGTAAGTTCATTCATGAGGAAATTCCATATATATAATCATGTTCTATGTATGTGGATTATTGGTGTAATTTATTGAAAAGATGGTGCTATAATTTTTAGTTCAGACTCTGGTGAGCTATTGCAATGGAAAAGCATTCATTAAGCTCATGGGACTATGTGAACAAGATTCTTCGACGTCTTAGCAAGACCCCGCACTCCCAATGGGGTAGTGTTAATTTCAAGCAGGCTCTCATCGGTGGTCGGCTCCCTCGGAAATTTGCAAACCTTAGTAGAATCTGGCTCCTTCTTAGAGGGATCACTCTTTGGACACTCTGGCTTGCAAGGAACGACTAGGTGTTCAATCAGAATAGGTGGAATCACTATTAGGTCGAGAATGTCAATTGGCAAGGTCTCACGGATTATGGTAGGATTGCTTGGGGCAGAGTCCTCACCGCCAACTCCGAGGCTAGTAGGAATAAGGCGGCGGACCTTTTCGACTCTACTTGGGGTTGTCATGAGTTGTTGTGCAGCGTCCAAGGCGACCACATTGTTTGGATCAAAGAGTTTCACGTTAGTCTTGAGTCTTAAGTCTTGGCGTTGCGGGAACTGGCGCGTTTTCTGTACTGGTGACTTTTCGCAATCAAACCCTGTTGTTTTGTTTCAAAAAAAAAAAAAAAAAAAAAAGCATTAATTCACCATTATGTCGTGTTCATGTGGCTACAGGAACTTTTCCTTTTACATCATTGTGTGACTTGAAATAATCATGTTGTATTTCGCTACCTTCATGTGAAATAATCTATTAAATTTTAACAAGACTTACACCTTTGGGTTGAAGATTCTTGTTGTACCATATTTCACTTGGATGTCATTTCCATATCTCAACCTTATTATGTTCAAATAAGACACCATACATTTACTAGACCATCATTGGGCCATTCTAATGTTTAATCCCTAAATATCAAAAGTCATGAGATGGGCTTTTGCACATCTTGGGCACTTTCTTGTGGTTGCAATTAATATTTACATTTTTTGAGATTCTATACAATCATGCAAGAAGACAAGAGGTATATGGGGATAATTCTTTTATTCTCATCAAAGCTATGGAAACAAAGTCATGCAATCCTTAACAAAACCATCTTGAAAGCGGGCGCATCATGGAACTTTAAAACCTTTTGTTGGGACACACTACCAAATGTGAGATTTTCAAGACTATCAAATACTATCCTTTCCTTTCATATGGAAAAAAATAAAAAAGATTTTTTTGATAAAAATAGTAAAAAACCCAAGTCATATTAACCCAAGTCAAACATTTTCACACATTGTTGAGCAAGGAAAAAAAAACCATCTTCTTTTCCACATAAAAGACAAAAGCTTTTATATCTATTACATCTTAAAATTTTCACAACAATATGTGGTATAAATCTTTGTATTGTACATTTGGATAATCATACTAAAACATATTAAGTTAAAAAAATGAAACGTGATAAACAATTTTATAACCTTCACTCATTGCACAATTGTTTTGAAAATGTTACACCCCTTTTCTATCTCTCAAAACTGGCATGTAAGGAACAAATCTCATGCTTCACATGATGATAATGAATTTAGACCTTCTCTACTTAAAAAATTTCACATTAAAGTGAAGTCAATGTTTGTTGATTCACTCAAAGTAAGAAAGAGAATGATTTTTTTTCTCTTATTCAAACACTATAATCATTCATTATGTGCAGTCAAATTTTATGAAATCTTGTGAGTATATTATTTATTAAGTCTTCATTAAGATTCCATGGTTTGAATTAGAAATACAAGTTTTTGTTTCCTTCCTTACTATAAAGATCAAAGAATACATACTTTACTCTTCCACTACAAAAAATAACTTTTAATTTTGCAAGACATATACCTCTGGATTGAAGATTCTTCGACCACTGTTTTATTTGTATGCCTCATTGTCCTCCAAATATGGTTTCAAATAGATTCATGGAGCATATATATCAGTAATCCCCAAAATGGCTAAAACAAGTTGAAAATATTCAAGAAAAAAGAGACTACTTCTGGCCCCATAGTAAAAAATTGGACACTTATAGCCAAAATGTTGACTAGTTTAGCCACCTTATGTTATGAAATCTACGGGTATCACATAAGTATATCATGGATAGTGCAGGGTATCACCTAGGATCTCCACATATTATAGGCTTAAGTTTATTACCAAACTCTACCAAAGTCGAGGTTGTAGCATTTTTGCGAGTAATCAATGGAGCATACATTTCAATCTTACATTCCAGGCCAAGTTTCAATGGAACATACATTTTAGGCCTACGTATCTCTATATATATTAGATTACAGTCCGTCTAGTAAAGCGAGGCCCATGGCCACGGGCTTTCTATGATCATTGACCCATAACCATCCACAAGTCGTTTACTGTTGAAATGGGATAAAGTTCATGTTAAGTTATAGTTATAGTTTTAGTTAAGCTATTGTCATTTGATATCTTTTAGTTTTAGTAGAATTATACATTAAATACTTAACTAGGAATTTCCTTTGACCTATTGAGGACAACTGGGATTTACTAGTAGAATGAAACTTGAATTTTATCATAGAACACGTATTTCAATCTCACACTACAGAGTGTAATTTACTATTTCACAAGACATGTACTCTCTATATTGAACTATTCTTCAGCTACCACCTTTCATATCAAGGCCATTTCTGTAACTTAACCCTATCATGTTCACATAAAACACCTTACAGAGGCCACCATTTTGCATGGGCCTTACCAAACATTGAAACAAACAGTATCATAAAGAAAACACTTTTTAAACAATGCCATTGTAGAGGAAGAAAACCTTTAATTGAAAAGGAAGAAGATACAAGTACTTTCTTTTGAAGATAGAAAAAATGACAAAGGGGGCTTAGTAACCCAAAAAGCTAGGGTCACGAGTATGTGTGTTGAGAAGGGGAGTGGGAGTAGTTTAGCTACTCCCACTCCCCTTTTCAAGGCAGTTGATCCTCATCATACAAAACGTAGGCCGTTGAAATCTAAGGTGATCTCTCAACAAAAGCTAAGAATGCTCGTAAGCTAAGTTTATCCTCTTGGAAGTCTTTTGTTTATATGACCCGAGCGCTTGCTTTGAGATATATAAACCCCTAAGAGCCCAAAGCATTTTCCCTCAAGAAACATTCCAAAACTGCCAATACCAAAAGTGGAAAGAAAATCTAATTTTTGACGTACCGTTTTCAACTTTTAACGGTCAGATCTTAACCCCTAAATCCCCTTGAGGGAGTCTTGAAGGTTTGGGCAAGTTCCTATGGTGTAAATATATAACATTCTTCTTTGAAAGTTTTATTGTAGATGGACATCACTAAAAGCTTTTAGTGAGCCCAATTTTTTCCCTAATCTGACTTTTAGAAAAAAAAGTTACAAGGTTTTGAATTTTAATTGGGGAGAGGGGGCACATTGGGCAACTTCAAAAACTTTTGCTAGGACATTCTATTGGACGAGAGATTTTCAATCGTAGCAAGTAATAATATTTCCTTTCATATTAAAAAAAATTATTGTCTTTAGTGAAAAATAGCATATTAACCCAAGTCAAACATTTTCACACATTGTCATACATTGTGAGGCAAGGTACCAAAAAAACTTCTTCTTTTCCTCATAAAACTTAGAGATTTTCATCTTTTTCAATTTTTATTTTTTTCACAACAACATATGCTGTAAAACTTATTTTTGACCGTTTGGATTATCATTCTAAAAAATATTAAGTTCATAAGTAAACAAAATGTGAATTGGCACTTTTTGGACCTCCCTCCTTGCACAATTGTTTTGAATATGCTACTCACCTTCTTTACCTCTAAAAATTAGTGTACAAGGAACCAATCTCATGCTTAATATGATGGTATCAAAATTAGACCTTGTGTTGTGCAAAAATTGGACACCAAGCAAAGTCAAAGCCTGCTAATCCATACAACGCAGTAAAGAAAATGAACACATAATTTCCTTACTTCAAACACTACCCTACCCTATGGTCAGTTTTGTACATAATTATTTCAAAATGGGAACTTGTCCAAAATTTTGGAAATTACAAGAGATTTGGCTAGGCGATACCTATGTAATACCAAGGTGACACCCTTGCGAGATCTGGGTGATACTTGGGCAAGATCTAGGTGATACCTATGTCATATCCATTGTGTCGAACCATATGTGACAAAAAAAAAATGCTTTGGCACTTGCCTGTCGAAAACTGACCGTAGCGTGTAGTATATTCTTTCAATCTATGGAGTCAAAGTTGGTGAAAGTTTGTATGTATGTTACTTAACCCCTAAATGCCCAAGTGTCCCCTCGGGGGACATTTTGAGTTTGGGTAGGGTACCACGTTTTCAATTCTAGGCATTACTTACTTTGAGATTTTTTTACAGAATGGGCAACTTTTTATTAGCTTTGCATAGACACAATTTTTGTAGAAATCCGACCTACGGTTCAAAAGTTATAAGCTTTTTTCACTAACATATACAAATAGTGCAGCCGTCTAGTGTGACATACAACAAATAGTGTTGCAAAACTTTAATAAATTCTAAATTCAATAGAAATTCGAGTTTTTGTCCATTTAATAAAAATAAAATTTTCTCTTGGAAAGGGAATGGAAATCTTTGCATCTACCATACGGATTTTCAAATTTCAAACATATGAGAAAGATATGATACATGAAAATTAGAAATGGAAATATAAGTGCTTTGTTTTTTCCTTACTAATTCCACTAGAATCAACAGTTTTGAAATGTTTTTGGTGTGAAATTGTCGTGGGACTTTAGGGATTAAAATAGAATTCTGTACATATTCTCCATATTTTTGGTTTGTAATCCACTGCACATATTGATAGATTATAGTCTTTAAAGTCAAGAAAATGGTGCATTTTTCTTCCCTGTGTTGAGTAGATAAGTAGGTTTTGACTTCACTTTGTATCAAATTTTTGCACTACATAGGGTCTAAATCTTTTACCATTGTCTTAAGCATGATGTTATACCTCCATACACCAATTTTTAGAGGTAGAGAAGAGGTGTAGCTTACTCAAAACAAGTGTGCAAAGAGTGGAGGTTCAATTTCATTTTTTTGGAACTTAGTCCAAACGGTCTATAAGATGGTATTCACCAAAAATAAAAAAGTGAAAAATATGAAGATCTCTAGGTTTTATGTAGAAAAGATGAAGTTTTTCCCCCCCTTGCCCAAAATATATGAAAATGTTTGACTTGGGTTTAAAATGTTAATGTGCACTAAAGACAAGAATTTTTTTGACGTCATCAAAGACAATAATATTCTTTATGTGTATGGTAAACCCCAATGTCAATAGAAACTTCTAGCGAAAATTATGGAGCGGCCCAAAGTCCCCAATTTGACTTTGGGTGGTACTAACTTTCAAACCACGAATCCAAAAATAATAATAAAAATAGCTCTACAAACCTCTAATTAGGGACAAACTAGTGTGAAAATTTTAAAAGAAGAAGATTATTTTTTAAAATTTTAGGAACCTGCCCAAAATGCAAATAGTCCCCAAGGTTGAATGGGCTCTTAGGGGTTAAGGACCTAGGATTAAAATACAAAACTAAAGAAGACTAATATATTTTATCAAGATGCCCTAAGAATAGTACTTCATGCATGTTTCTGGAGCCATATAAATTAAGGAAGACCAAAGTAAGTAAGATAGAAGAGAGTACAGTAAGCATGGTGAACTTGAGGAAGACAAATAAGCAAAACTGGTGTAAAATTTTGAAAACAAAAGCAACAAATAAAATATTGCAAAATGCAAGCTTAAACTTCTAAGTAATTTGGATTCAGTACAAATGAAAATAAAAAGTAAAGGATAATGAAAACTGAGGGATAATTGTTGCTACACTAAAATGGATGGAGATCTAAATGAATATTCTTAAAACTACACCACATGTTGTTCTAGAAAAAAGTTAATTAAAAGGAAGATTTCTAAGTTTTGTGTGGAATAGAAGAGGTTTTCGGCACCTTGCCCAACAATGTTCATTGTCTGGAAATGTTTCACTTGGGTTTATATGCTATTTTTCACTAAAGACAAAAATTGTTGTTTTAACAATATGAAAGGAAGTAATATTACTTGTTAATATTGAAAAGTCTCACATTTTAATAGAGTGTCTTAGCAATCGTTTTTGGAGCAGCCCCGACGTGGCCGCTTTCGTTGATTGAAATTCAAAAAGTCTATATTTCTTTCACTAATCCCTAAAGGACAATAATTTCTTTAGGGGGAATTCATTGGTTTGCAATTGAGTCCCTCAATCTCAAATTTTGGCATAATGTTTTGAAGATTTTTTTATTGAATGAGAAAGTTCTTAATATATATAAGTTGACATAATTTATTGTAGAAGTCTGCCTTATAGTTTAGAAGTTTCAAACTATTTCTACTTACATATACAAATAGAAGAGCACTTTAGTGTGACCTATGACAAATAGTGTAGCAAAACTTCAAAATTTTGCAAAGTTTGCTAAAGGTGTTTAGTATGGCCTCAAAGATAGTTTATGTCTCACTTCAAAGTTTGATACTAAACAAAAGGTCAATTTGTGTGGTCATACTAAACAAAAGTTCTACCACACACAAAGTCTTGTACATTCCTAGTACAAGATTCTATGGTTAGATATGTAAAAAATGTGTTTATTTGCATTTTGTGTTAAATGCATTGAAAGTGGCCGTTTTCAGTGAGTTTGGGTGCTAAATGTCAAAGAACTTTAGGGATTGATGTCGCATTTAGAAAAGAATTACTATGGCATTTAAGTTTAGTAATGCACATCCACAATAAAAATTTCAAAGAAGAATTTTCTAAATTGACATCATAGGACCTTGATTGAACCTTCCAAAAACCCATTTGGGACATTTGGTCCTTTAGAGGTTAATTGGTAGTTGGTTACTATGCCAAAACGCATTGGGCCCACCTCAAATCAACCACTAAGTGTTATCATAATCTATTCTTCTTATAGATCATGCAAAATATCATCTAGGCTCACGGTACATACTGTATTATTTTGTGTCTATAATTGTTACAATGGGTCTAAAGTGGGTCTTAGAGCATGCCCAACAATTAAGGATTCAAGGCTCTTGAACGGGGTTCCTAGAGGGGTTATTTTTGGGCTACGAGAAGGAGTTGCAGGTACTCGAAATCCCGCCCTCAAAGTCTCTTTGAGCCAATGAGTGACACAATGAGTGAAAAAGTGCCAATGAGTGCAAAAACAAAGGCACTCTAAACAAAGCCTACTTGTTGAATGCGCCTTTATTTCTATGTGTAGAGTGTTATTTGGTAAACCGGATTGCTACAATGTTTTCTTTGTTGTTGTTCCAGCTGATGCTCTTAGAACTCTTGGTTCTACTTCTTACCTGCAGTGAGAGGAACTTCCACTTTCGTCGAAATAAAAACAACTGTTCCGAATGTTTTTCATGTTTGGAGATCATGAAGTTCCTTTCTGTTGTTTTTCGTCTTCTTCTTGTCTTCGATGATGCCATCCTGACGCGCCTTCTCTTGCATCCACAACATCCTCGTGGCTCAATTCCCCAATTAGACTAGCTACATTACTTGTGATGTACTGTGCAGTACTGTAGGTGTGAGTGCAGATGACGAACTAGAATCGACGCATCAGGTTGTGCATAGCTGGAAGGGCCAACTGGCACCATTAACGCAGATTTAGTTTAATTTGTGTGGCACCTTGTCTGATCCCATTCCATCGCTGATTCTTTCATGTGTTTGAACTTTGTTCTCTTTCGGCACTGTGCAATGTAACAGTACTAGTAGTACTTACTTGGATGAGCGCAGAGAAGATGAAGCGGTCGGACTGTATCTGTTATGTACGTGGGCACAAGTTGAGATATTGAATGAATTACAGCTGAATTGGGGCGGCGACTATAAATTAACTGCCACACGTACGAACGGCAGTAGGTTCGATACTGGGAATCTTTACTTGCAAGTTGGGTGTCGGCTTAGACACTTGCGAAGGAGAAACTTATTTCAATGTTGCACTATGGAGCGTAAGTCAATGTGATCAGTGTCAAGCACGAGGGTCAGTTGGCAGATTCAATGTTCGGTTCATGAATGTAAACCAGGGCTTTTGTTTTGGTTTCACAGTTCTAGCCGGATTTGGCCAGGTGGCGACACAAATTTTTTGATGCCCGCATATTTGGCGACACAAAGTTTCTCTCGAAACCTTACGAAACCGAATTTTCTCCGTAAATATCCATTTTGGAGAATTCATCGTCATAAACATAGATTTGTACGTCCTTTTTGGAGACAGAATGGAGTCCCCACTGTTCATTAGTAGCAATATGGCTATATGCCAACGACCATCAATGAAGTTTTGACGATACAAAATCTTAATTTTCCCACTTTTAGGGAATATTCTTTTTATTTGGAAATAAAAACTCGTCACTTCGACTCCAGGTCGCCAAATACAGAACCCCTGATGTAAACCGTGGTGCTGAACTTGGTCAGGCGTGCAAGTTGGTGGCATATTTCACCATGCGTGGATCATGAACAGGGGTGCAGCTCCACCGTCCCTTATACTGGGCGTGCGTTCGCGTAAAATTGGGAATTTTCCGTTTATTTTTGGAATAGTGCACTACGTTGGGAAATGCGGAGCTTTCTTTTCGTAGCCATGGATTGATGAACTACAGCAGCACGGCGGCACCATGTCTCCAGGTAAGTTCGTGGTCTCCGGAATAGTTTTCAGGTTTATTCATAGCCAAGAGTCTTTGCCGGATTCTTTTTAAGGGCGAGTTGACTTGGAAGCAGGGGGCACAGTACCCCGGGAACTGGATTAGATATATTTACGAATTCTTTTTTCAAACGTTGTCCATTGATTTGGAAGCTTTTCGGTGCTATTTACAGTACGTTTTAATATCTGACCTGAGTGCTTCATGGTTCTGAACTGGCGAAGATATAAAAATCCATCAAAGCAGATTGAAAAGCACAGAAACTTAAAATTGCGCAGCTGCAAAAGTGTTGGAAAGGAAAACAAAAGTTTTACTGGATAAAACTTGGGGATTTTCCATTCAAAGTATTTGAGTTCCCACTAAAAGCCAGCCAGCGTGGCCCGGAGACAGCTAGACTGGCTAAGTTTGATCATCACCATCACTGTCACAACCAAGTGAACGACGCTGCTGGTGAGCTGACCTGATTTTCCGGCTAAATCTAGAGCCCTTGATCAGTTGATTAGAACAAATTACCTACCTACCAGCTAGCTAAACTGCGCTGTTCAGTCAAAACTTCCCGTAGCGGGGGAAAAATCTATCAAGATAAAGTATCGGGGATGTATACAGGGCTGAGGTCATGATAATATATAGTATTATGTGCAGGAGGGAGAAGTTGTAGTATCGCATCTAGGTGTTAGTAGTCTTTGCTGGGAAAAAGAATGAATTGCTCAGGACGTTGTGCAACATGGGTGGAGCAGCCATTGCTTGGAGATCTTCACTCCATTGCCTCCGACATGCTTCTTGAACAGATGAGCCTTGTACTCTTCCCATGTGAAGGAGGTCCGGAACCGCAGCGGGTTCTGGGCAGTAATAAGTTGGTCAGGGATCTTAATCTCGCTCTTGGCTGGGGGCGACGCGAAGTACACCATCGACATGCGCGCCTCAGACTCGTTCACAACAGCTCGGTGCTCGACACTCCGAAATCGGCCGTTCGTCCAAGCCTGCGCAACCACACCACCATAAAAAATCATTAGTCAACATCCAGACTCATGCAGTTGCACCAACAATCTCAGATTACACTCGCCTGATCATACAACAGTTGCCAAGGACCCAAACACTCAACCAAATACCTCCACTCCAGAAACATCCACAGAACAATAAAATACTAAGAAAAATCATCAGAAAAGTCGTTCCCACTAAACATCATTCTCTTAAGTCTACCAGTAACGAGTTGCAGTTTTACCCAACTGGATCTGATGGCTTGAGAAACAGGACATTAGCCAGAGATCAGCACGCCAAATACGTAGAGACACATCTAGAGATTGCAGCGTTCATCACTACCGCTAAGTTGAACGGGGACCCACAACTCACGTTCGTGGCCGAGATGTAACTCTATGAAATATCCCCCGATTTTCAGGTGAAACCCATTCTTACCGCGAACTGGAAAAGCTACACTAAAGATGACATTTAGTGTAACACCCAGTAAATGACTTGTAAATGCTATAAGTTTTTACTCTTGATGCCAATTTTTACCAAGAGCACAACTCTCTATAGTATTCAAATAAGAGGATCATTATAAACATAGTTGGTAAAAATATTCACTTAAAGTAAAAACTTATAGCATTTACAAGTCATTTACTGGGTGTTACACTAAATGTCATCTTTAGTGTAGCGCTTGGTCAGCAGCAAAATAACCCGCTCACTAGGTTCAATCCGTGTTCGGGCTGTCAGGCCCTGTTTTGGTCTTCTTTCCGTCTCCCGCGGCCGTCCCCCAAAAGCATCTTTCCGCCCCCTTGTCCGCGTCTTTTCCTTCCAGCGCCTCTTGCCCTTTCCGAGATCCCTGCCCGATCCATCCCGATAAACGCCTGCCCGCCCCTGCTATCGGCGCACACCCCGAGACCCGATAACACCATATCGGCTATCGGCCTAGGAACGGATCCACGCCCACGTGTACCGGTGGGACCCATCCACCCGCCCTCCGCCGCCGATAAGCCAGTATCATCCGGGCAATCCGAGGAGCGGATATGATGTAGATGATTTATGTTGGACTCGGCTTGCAACGTCTCCCCAGCCCGTGTTCATTGCGGCGCCATTTGTTGTGCTCGCGGGAGAGTAGAGTGTCACCGATAGGCAGCGGGAATGGAGTTCCTGGATCTGAATCTCCTGCCGCCGGTCTTCCCAGGTGTGGATGCAAGTGAGGTACCAGTTCGGAGTGGAGCCGATAACGGGGTGGCAGCGAGAGGATGGAGGCGGCAGGGTCGAAAGAAGCCTGCTGGTGTGCGTGAGGAGGGTGTGCAAGATCTAGATACAGCTATCCGAGAAGGCCCGCACGCTCGGTACCTCATGAAGCATGGTCACAAGGTTCTTAGGATGCGTGATGCATTACATAAGCCTCCACCTGGTTTGCTAACTTGGAAAGATCTGAGGTGGAATATTGAGGCCGAGAGGGAGACGAAGTCCGCTGTTGATGACCTCCATGGTCTTCCTGATCATGACCCCGGTGAGGGAAAGCAATCGAAGCTTATCGCCTACATTCCATGGGATAGAGTAATGGATTTCGTGAACGGTGAGCAATCAGGCCGAAAGGACGTCGAGACCACATTCGTGCGGGATAAATTCGACCCCACGAACGTGTGAGATAAGATCCACTATCGCTGGAACTGCTCCATCGAGCTTCAACGGTAAGATGGTCATTGCTGTTACGAGGGTTACTGTCATATCGTCTACTGCGCACTGTATCCATCACTAAAAGTTCTCGGCTGTCGTTGCAGATGGCGTTGTCAATACGGTCCCCAAGACAATAGAGACAAGATCGACGATATCACTCCCGATATGGCACCCACAGCACGACGATACAATCGGAAAGGAAAACAGATATACTCAGGACGTGGTCAGAAAGGCCCTCGTGCTACTGAGGCGAAGGAGGGAGGGTCTATGAAGGTGGGCTGCCAATGTAGATTCTATGTAAAGAGGTACTACTTTCTACCATCTATCGCCGAGATAGGGTACTTCTGCAAAAATCACGTTGATAGAGAGGGCATTATCGTTCACGATAAGGTAAACATCACCAGGGGGAGACTCAGATTCCGAAAGTGCATATCGGAGGAGGTTAGAGATTGGGTTCTACGGCAGTACGACGAGCTCGTTCCTATGGAATCGATTAAACTAAAGCATCAGAGGTTGGTACTCAAAGGACGCGATGAGGGCACGCTCACACCTTCTCGGGATTGTTTCCTGAGCATGGAGGATATTCGGAACATTTGTGGCGTCCGTGCGCAAGAACTCTACCAGAAGCACCATAATGATGCCGAGAGTGTTAGAATGTGGGTACGAGAGAATCGAGAGATGGTATTCTACTACCAGGATCTGGGGACTAAGATAGAAGGGGTCCTGAACTCTGACAACGTGCCCTTCGTGATAGGGATTCAGACCCCCTTTCAGCTGCGGATGATGCTCAACTATGGGCACGATAGCATTATTGCGATAGACGGGACCTTCGCTACAAACAACAAGAAGGTATGTGCCTTTACGATTCGCTCTGAATGTGTCTACTCATCCTATCTACGAACTTCTGCTACATCGATTCGTATCTTCTAGTACTAATATTTCCTATTGTTTACAGTACCCTCTATTCACGATGATGGTGTTCGACGACTGGAGGAATGGCGTGCCCGTCGCCTTTATAATCACCGCGAGATCAAAACAAAGTGATCTAGTGCCTTGGATGCACGCTCTAAAAGAGAAGCTAGAGCAAATCAACCCAAGATGGAGACCTACAGCATTCGTACTCGACGACGCCGATAACGAGATCAATTCACTCCGGTAAGAAACTATAGAGACTCACAGAATACCCCCTCTGGTTTCATATCTTGCCTTTTGTACGTCAGGTTCAGGTCGGGATGATCCGACATATCGGCGTTCCGGCTTTCTCGTATCGTGCCGGGTTATCTGATGGATTATCGTGTTTTTACTTATCGCAGGGAAGTTTGGCCTCGGTCGTTTCTGTTCCTATGCTTGTGGCACGTGCGTCGAGCCTGGCAAAAGAACGCTTGTGCGAAGTTGAAAGACATGGAGACGAGAGCTGCTGCATTGCGTACTGTAGGGGATCTTATGTACATGTCGGAGACACCAAGTGATTGCGATGACCCTGCTACGAGAGGACCTCCTACGAAGATCTGGACGTTGTTAGAGTGGGTTCAACACGTCTATATGGAGGCAAAGGCACGCATTCCAGATGCAAAGGAGTACTGGAAGTATTTTGACAAGGAATGGATGCCGAAAATCCATATGTGGGTAGTGGGAGACAGAAAGATCCCTCATGCGGGCCAGGATACCACAGCTGCGATAGAGTCATTCCATTCGAACATGAAATCCGTCTTGCGACAGTCGAAAAGGAAGCTTATCGGCCGACGGATGGACTGGCTTATCTATGAGCTCACTGGGAATGTCATTGAGAAATATGACTACACCGACTGGAGTAAACAGAACGGGTTCGTGAAGAACAAGAAGTTGAGGCAGATTATGGTAAACTCCATTATTCAAGCCAATTCGATCCCAAACGAGAACGTCGTATTGCCAATGTATATTGGAGGACCGGCTTTGGTTAGGTCTTCGAAACGAGGTCACATTGCGTACGCTGTATACAATCCTTGCACAGAGTGGGCCGTCTGCGAGTGTGTGTATTCCCAGAAAGGGAACATCTGCAAGCATCAAGTTAAAGTACTCGAGTTAACGAGACCCGACCTAGCCTCGGGCAAGATTGCCCGATACCTCGGCTCTCTACGCGGCACGGCCCAAGGAGGTATGACAAATCTCCTGCTCTCCAACGACCAGAGATCGGAAATCCTACGGCCTGTTCTCGATATCGACGCCAACGATATCTTGCCTTCAAGATCATGTGACCGAGATGTATGTTTCGAGACATCGCCAACACGAGAACTAGGAAGTGTGTGGTCAGATGACTTCGACCGCATGCACCAACTCATTTTGAAGCTCCTCGATAAGGCGTATCGGCAACCGATACTGGCGCGGCACTTGGACGCCGAGTTACGAAGTATGGATGCGACATTGTCGAGAATCGAGGCAGATATTGATGCCGGCATGCTTCATCTACTGCTGCAGATTGCTCATTCCCTCCCTTGTAACCGAGACGGGCTCGGAATGAGGCTTCAAAGACTGCGCGATTTCTTAGATTCGCGAGGTTACCGACATTCCTCGGCTCGTGCTCCCGAGAACCTTACGCAGTAAGCATAGCCAATAGGCTATATTCTTAATTTAGAGATCCGATAACGCCACCGCGTTATCGGGTTGCCATATTGTGGTCCATCGTCCTCTCCTACATATGTTCATCTTATCGGAAGAGGTATACTGCTCTCGCTCCTATAGTTCTTATCGCGGGAGGTATAGTCCTCGACAGGATACAAACAGGATTGGTAGGACAAATACACATTATTATGCATAGATAAACGATAGCCAGGATAGATAGACATCTTCGCGATCATTTCATTACCAACACATTCTTGTACATAATGGAATGTACAGTACAGATTCGTCCGGTATTTGATCGGAAAATGAATGTATACACACCTATCGTCGGACGATATGTCTGAGCCTAACCTATCGTACATATAAAATACAAGAAGAAGAAGCTCTGAGCCTACTTCTTCTTCGGCTTTCTCTTCGTGCCCGGCTTCTTCACCCCTTCCCTAGGTGCTTCGCCGAGAGGCTGCCTCACACGACATCCCTTGAGCTGCAATGCTATCGTCTTCTCGATACCCAAGTCGATAGCAGCCCTCGTCGTATTCCTCCTTCCTGTTTCCGGGCTCATCTCCATGGTTTCATCATCGCCCTCCATGTTCTCGCTGGCGAGAACATATGCCTGTACAGGACTCCAGACATCAACTGTAGGCTTAGAAAACCCATTGGGCGGGGAAATAAGCTCGAGATAGAACGCCTGAACTAACCACAGTCGCGCTTTTGACCCCGCCCAGTCCTGCCATTTGTGGTTCTGCAGCAAATCCGGATCGGACACTGGACTACTCCCACGTATGACGAGGTACTGCCAGAATGCCAAGCACGATACGTAACCGCACTCCCACGACAACGCTTGCTTTGGAATCGGCAACCTCTTCACCTTCCGTCCTTGCCACTTCCTCCACATGGCCGACTTAGGCGAAACACCCCTCGCCATCGCCCACGCCATGTGCAACACAATCGCGAAGTTGCCCGCTCGCTCGTCCCGGTGCATATTCAACGTGTCGAATTGTATCGTCTGGGAGTCCTCCACGACAAATATACTCCAGTGACCCATGTTCTGGTAGGGCACTACTAGTGTGTCCTCGAGTCAAGATACGGTACGCACGATACGATAGATGTAATACACGACTTCGTCCCATGTGCTTGCGTCATCAATTTTCGACTGCATGCAATTGGACATCCAGTTGTGAGTCAACGCGTAGTGCCGTCGTACCTCCGGGTCAGCGCGGTATACGATATGCCGGAGTAGGAAGTCCATAAGAGAGCCGTCGAGCTCTCGCCGGTCCTGGAGAATGCAGCCCCAGTCGGCACGATTGAGCGATATGGTCACAGCTTTCCTCTTGTCCGGGCCGAAGACGAGCATATCGTCTACAATGTCATCGAGTTTCTTGCCAGGGGGTCTGCGGGACAGAAATGACACTGTGAGTTAGCAAACGATACGTGCATTTGTACAGTACAAGTCATATCGTATTAAGGGGTTATCGTTCACAAGATATCGAACATGAACTATACTTGAGGAAGCAAATCGGAAAGTATCGGACGATAAGAGTAAAAAAACTAAACCTGTGCTTCAGAAGCTCGACGATAAGACCCAAACTTTGCTCGACCAGCTCCGGAGAGTGACTTGCAGCCTCGAAGCATAGAGTGGGCTCTCTATTCCAGTCGGGCATCCGAGACGTGCAGATGTGGCGGTTCTCGGGCAACATACACTCATACGGGGGTGGGTTATCAGGGACGCGTTTCCCGAGCGATTCCAGAAGTCCTGGGTGATACACAATGGACTCCCTCTTCTCCATCACGCCCTCGATGACTTGCGCTAGAGTTCGCTCTCTCCATTGTTCCAATAACCCGTCCTACAAAAACCAAGAATCTATAGTCGTTAGGGGCGTAGTCTCAATGACACGGATTCGAGGGGAAGCAAACAACATAGCATACATAGGCGGATATCGCGATAGGTTAAAAGGACGGTTTTGTCTATTTATTCCCTCGGCAACCTTCACGGCTCGTTGTGTTCTTACCCCGTGTAACAATCGTAAGTCCTCGGGGGTTCGGTTCCCGTGTAGGTTTAGCAACCCATCTCCAAGCGTGAGGTCAGCCATTACCTGGGTCCATCCGAGAGGCGTTTCGTCCCCGTCGTCCGCCACAACAGGCTCCGATGGCGTTGCCGCTCCTTCTTCAGGTACGGTAGGCTCCGAAGGCATTGCCGCTTCTTCTTCAGACACAATAGGCTCCGATGGCTGCGAATCCCTCTCAACGATAGGCGGATCGTTGTTTTCCTTAGCCCGACATTCCTTCTCGGCTTCGATAGGAACCGGGACCATGTAAGAAGCGACGCCTGACATATCGCCTTCGGCAGTAGCACCGCCTGCAGATGTAGTGCGCCGGTCCGCTAGGTTCTCAGCTTCCTGGCTGACCTCGGCGTTGTCAGGTGTGACATCGGCTTCTCGCTCCTCGCTCCCACGGCTTAAATTCGGGACGTCATCGAACCCGGGGTCGGGGATACTGGCATCTCTTTCGTTACCCGAGATCTCCTCCCTCTCGGAGTCGACGTCCATCGTCTCCTCCCCCTCCCGAGATGCAGCTTCTGAAGGACTCTCATCTTTCTTATCGCCGACGTTCTCCACCACGATATGCGGCGGGAGAGAGACCTTCTCTACGTGCTCCCTTCTTTGAGCAGGTTCTCGTCGCTCTCCGAGCCCAATCAGAGTTCCATCGTGGACGGCGATAAGAGCCTGGGCACCCTCGATGTCTCGAGTATTCCGAGAAAAATCCTCCGTGACGTCTTCGGATCGAATACGTGACACCGATGCTGCGCATTGCTTCCGGCAGAAACTTGTTATCGCCGTGAGACAAGCCTGCATCTCGGGCCCGTCATGGACTCCAATAAGGTGACCACCTACCATATCTATACACACGTGACAGTGGATAAACATAAGTACTCACACACGATATGCATAAAATTGTAAGTGAAGATCGTAAATGATGTGGCGGACGGCTTACTCGATCCACTGCCGACATATAGTAAGTCGATGTCTTCCCGAAACAGGCATTGCTCTTCGAGAAGCTCCCATGGCATGTACGACGCCAGATCGGTTTGACACCACCTCAGCTCAAACTGGACCTCGTGTCTACAGGCCATGTCGATGACTGTCCGCGCTCTTACGTGATGGGTGAACTGTATTACAGCTCTGCCGCATTCACGCGCTTCGTTAACGAGCATCTGATGGAGTTCTACCACCTCCGGATCTTCATCCGCGTACTCCACATGCCCGAAGAGAAACCTCCCTAGCTTCTCGTACAGAAATAATGCGCCATCCCAAGGCGAATGTGCGTTATCGGAGTTCCTATCAATCATCAGCGGCGTCATTCGCGCGTGGGATGGCACATATTTGTTCCACTGCAATTCAAACAACAGTCAGCCGATAACTCATAAGCGATACCTCCAATCCAGTAGTTGTTAAAACGACAAAAAACTCTGAACTGGAACAAGAATCCGATAGCATTGAAGCCCTAAAATAGCTGGTAAAATAGATGACGATAATAGAGGGGGGACAAACCGGTTACTGAAACCGTTGGCGATAAACCAGCACTTCAGGAGCCTCGCTTCTCGTGGAGGACGCATGGGATCGATACTTGCTGCCTTCAAGATCGATAACACCACCCTCGCCTCTTCGGAGTTGTGTTTCCATGGCATGGGCGGCAAGAGCTCGCGAATGAAGGGGTTATCGGCGCAGAAGTGGAACAGGAGATTGTAGTCCCACACCAAGGCCTCCCATTCCACAGACCGCTCCTTGTCGTAGGAGGCAATTCGGGAGACCAGTTCCGCCTCGCGGTCTTGTTGGATCCTGGCGGCCCTAGCTCTTCCCGAGACCTCCCATTCTTGCGCCTCCTTCTCTCGTTGAAGAAATAGCCACGTCTCCCTCACAGTAGCAACCCACCGAATTCTCAGCTTCTCGCTCCACGGAAACTGCGCCAGCTCCACGATAGGCTTGCACTCATTTAGCTCGTCGGTGGAGATGGCTTGCGTGCAGAACGCTTGCCCGATAGCAGACGTAAAACGCCACTGCCCTTGCGCCACAACGTCCTGCATCATCTGAAGTAGATGATCCTCGGACGATATGCTGCGACGCTCCTCTTCAGACAGCAAACCATTCTTCATGAGAATCCACAAAGGGGTTCGGGTTCGCCTCACTGGAGGTATGTCGGTTTGGATGGACGCCGGGTACTTTTCGTCCACGTCGAGACGAATGCGCTCTATTTTGCGAATGCGCATTTCCTCCAATTCCCGCGCCCTGGCTTCTCTGTCCGGGTTACTGTACCTCGGCCTAGTGCCCCCCGCGAGGTATTGTCTGATACTTAACCTCTCGTCGGAGATATCGGCGAGAGTCGCGCTAGGTCCATCGTCCCTCCGCACCACCTTGTACTGTTCGCGCACTTCTGGTGCATTCCCTACGGAATATGGATCGTCTTCTCCATGGAAATTCGGGGCAGTGATGCTGTCAAAGGGACACATCGCACGCGCAGTAAAGTTCGGTTTGGGGCTCCTCGCACGCCGAGAGGATGTTGCAACCTCCTGGCCTATCGTAGGCCTCTTCTCGACGTTCCCGGAGCTGCATTGCCCACCCTTCGCCGTCACTGGATGCCTGACCGGGATCGCTTCATTGGGACGCGCATCGATATCTTCACGCGCCTCAGAGGATTCGCTATCCTCTCGCGACCCGTCCTGGTCCTCCTCATCCGATGTGGTCGTATCGGACGGGGGCTGTGCATGCACTGCTCTCGATGCCCGAGAGGACGATGCACCTCGCTTTATCGAGTGCATGTCCCGACCACAAGCACTTGATGTAACAATCGCCTGGCTTATCGGGGCTCTGGAAGCGACATTCCCGGAAACGAAGTGCCCACTTTCCGATGTCGCTGGAACGCTGTAGGCGACGATGTCCATGGGCCTAGCATCGACATCTTCGCGGTCCTCAGACCTATCGCCATCCTCGCCCGCCTCGTATTGATCGTCATCATCCGATGACGACTCCTCGTCATCGGCTTCCAATCGGACTTCTCTCGATGCCCGAGAGGACGACGCACCTCGCTTTCTTGCGCGCGTGTCCCGAGATCCAGTCCCGGCCGCTCTCTTCTCGCCGCCTCTCGGCTTCCTGCTAGCCCTATCGAGTGGGACGATATGCTGGAAAGCAGCAATGACTTCGTCCACTGTTGTAGAATCCACCATCTTCTGTATGAATTGAGGTTGATTCTTGATGTCGAGGTTCGGATAAGCAGGCATTTTCCTGTTAGGTCGCCCAGGGCACTTCGCGTGATTCAGGTGCAGATTGATCCTATGTTTCTGCCCGACCTCCTTGCAATACGGACAGTGAAAAGCTTTCTTCTCCGGAGACAGTTCACTGGTCTTGTAAATCTGCGAGTCTGGCCCGTGCATCGCCAGAATCATTCTCCTGGCCGTGAGAGGATCCCAGCTGTCTTGCCAGTAATGCCCCTCCACCTTGAAAACTTGCTCTATCCTCTTCAGCCTATCGTTGTACTTCGGGTGGGTGGGAACAGCCTCCACCCCTCTCGGTAACTCACTGACGCAGTTGCATCTCGGCATTTTTGCAGACTTACAGCATACAGAGCAAATCAGTCATGAAACTTATTATGAAACGTGGTACATGAGAAGCTATAAACCCTAAACCAAAACCGAGAAGTTAAAGCCCCTTAGTATTCCAAACGGTATCTCCCTTGGTACTCCTATCAGCGCGGCACTTGGAATTCCAATTGTTATCTCCTTTCGTACTCCAATCGACACAGTATATTCTATCATGAACTCCATGCTCACGCTTACTGACAACGTAAGAATAGAAAATCACCTGAGTGCCTTATCGTATACGGCTAAACAAATCCGACAGATCGCTAAACCCCAAAATCCTTATCGTCTACAGATAAACTTCAGTATGATTCCAGAAAAACTAGTACAGAGAATATCGAGTTCCAGAAACCCTAACTATCAACTTCCTGCGTCCACTTCTCAACTCGATATGAGCCTATAGGTTTACAAACTGAATGAGAGCGGGAGGGTTTGCATGCTTACCAGAAGGCGTCGTCGGAGATGGAAGATGTCAAGGAATTCTCTGAGATCGAGCTCGCAAAAGAACAGCGCAAACGATAATAGCGAGTACAAACAAACGGGTTTGCAAATGAGAGAGAAAACGAGCCAACAACAGCCTTCGCCATTTGAACAATGCCGCCGGAACATTTGAAATTGATGGCGACAATGATGAGACTCTAATTCTCCTATCGAGACTACCAGCCGCCAACCACAGAACTATAGCTATCAAAACCATCTCACGCTTTACCATGAGAGCACATCGCCTCGACCAAATCAAGAGACCGCCCTGTCATTCAATCCGCGATAGCTCCATCGAAACCCTATGCAAAAAATGATTGCTTTCAGATTCAATCGATTTGGATTCCGGCTGATTGCAACCCTCCTGCGATGGATGATTGTGACCATCCCCGGATGATACTGGCTTATCGGCGGCGGAGGGCGGATGGATGGGTCCCACCGGTACACGTGGGCGTGGATCCGTTCCTAGGCCGATAGCCGATATGGTGTTATCGGGTCTCGGGGTCTGCGCCGATAGCAGGGGCGGGCAGGCGCTTATCGGGATGGATCGGGCAGGGATCTCGGAAAGGGCGAGAGGCGCTGGAAGGAAAAGACGCGGACAAGGGGGCGGAAAGATGCTTTTGGGGGACGGCCGCGGGAGACGGAAAGAAGACCAAAACAGGGCCTGACAGCCCGAACACGGATTGAACCTAGTGAGCGGGGCAAAATAATACTAAGAAGAATTATATTCGAAAAAAGAACAAAACAATCATTTCTCATCTTATTAAATCCAGTGTAAGTTAAGATGTGCCAACGAGGACGGAGTCGGCGGGTGGGGTCTGGCCATTGGCAGCGCACCACGGCGCAGCACGTCAAGAATTGGTGGGACAGTGCGGGCCTATTGAGGCGGCGATTGATGTCAAAACCCCTGTGTTCCCAGTTCGGATATCCCAGAGTCCGCCCTTGGCCAACTCCCAGGCCCGCCACCCACTACTAATCTCGTTCCCCACAGGAACGAGTAACAGTAGTGCGCGCTCGACGCCACTTGTAAACAGCCACCACTACAGTAGAAGCGAAAGAGACGACAACGACGACGCTTATGAAACACGTCTAAACACCCACTTGATGTTGGTTGTGTGAATTTACCTCGAACTTGTCCCCAATGTTGTTGATCAGGGTGTCGGGCTTCGGCTTGACTGACATCCATGTTCCATTCTTGCACACTTGCAGGCCGCCCACTTTGCATTGGCTCAGGATGGTCAGCAGGTTGGGGTCGGTGTGCGCGCCCAGGCCCAGCGTGAGAGACGACAGAGGGCACGGCGGGTAGTAGTTCATGCGCGCGATGCAATCGCCCGCGGTCCCGTTGAAAGGCCGAGTGAACGTGTCGATTGGGAGCCCTAGGCCTAGCGCGCAAAGCTCCAGAATCTGCATCGAGAGCTTGTCCAAGCGGCCATTATAGTCCTCGATGCTATTGCTGCAGCGGAAAGAAGAAAAGAGTTAATATGTGGAAGTCTATTGAAGTGAATTGAATCTGAAAAACAGGTACGGAGGTGGGGACTTAATAAGCAATGCTCTTATACCTGAACATTTCGGCGTCGGAGGTTTCGGTGAAGACCTTCTCGAAGGGCTCGCGGATCTCGCAGACGGGGCTCCAGCGGCACTGGAAACGGTCGATCCAGGGCTTGCCGGCGTAGAAGAAGCCGCTCTCCACGCCATAGCCGAAGCCCTCGTACTTGCTGGAGGTTGGCGCCACGCCCTTCTCCTTCTGCTCCAGGGGCAGGTCGAAGAACTTGCGCGCCTCGTTCTGCATTCGGTCGATGATCTCGGTGGGCACGCCGTGGTTCACGACCTGCACGAAGCCCCAGTCGGAGAATGTCTGCACGAGCAGGTGCGCGATGCGCTCGAGCTCCGCGGGGTCGCCGCTTCGCAACCCCGCCAGGTCCACGGAGGGCAGCTCCTGCGCCAGGTGGAAATCGTTGTGCGGCACCGACGGCCACTGGTCCTTGGGCTAGATGAACTCCGACAGGTCCGCGCTAGCACCACGCAGCAGGTTCGACTTCTTCCCTTCCGGCCGCAGCCCCGTGTAGTTGTCACTCTGCCCGCGCACCAGCGCTCCATTCATGCCCGCATGAGCGCCGCGGAAAAGCCCGCCCGGCACCTCATGGTGATGATGCATGAGCGGCTGATGGTGCTGCTGCTGCTGCGGCTGTACAACCGGCATAATGATCGCGAGAAACGAAGGAAGCAAAGTCTCCTCCGGACGCGCAGGCTCTCAACAGAAAACAGGCTCCTCCCTCACAGCATCGACTACGTCCGCACTGGCATACTGCTCAAATGCAGCTCCCAGTACTTATACTACCCAGAATCCGGCCCCGATCACTCACCAAGTAAGAGGCGCCTCCCAGGTGCAGGCCTGACGCGCAGCTAACCATTGTGTGCTCAATTCACGTTACGCTGAGCCGGCATCTCTCATGGACTCACTAATCCGCCCGCGCTCACAACTGACGAACTCACTCGCGCAGCAGTGGGCATAGAGTGGAAAAAACAGGGTGGTAATTATACTAGTTTGGCCGGGATCAGTGGACACTGGACTGGACCCCGGTGAGTCGCCCAATGATTCTTTCTCTTCTTCTCCCACATTCCAGTTTGCCCCGCTTGTGTCCCATATGATGATTTGATCCGGCCCGTGCACTGATTGTGCACAAGTAGCTGCCGAAGTTTGCCCGGTTGTGATCAGATTTCCAGTCTTGGAATCTTGCCTGCATGCTAGTGCAACATAAAACAAAACTGAAAACTAAGAAAAGGGAGGGGCTTCCCATGGGTAGGGGCGTAAATAAGTTCTAACCCGTACAGGACAACGACTATGTTCATGGAAAAATGGAAAAAGAACTTCACAAGAAGTTAAGATTGTCAATAGAACACATTCATAAATAAGTAAGCATGTGTCCATTCTACTTCCAATTATAGGATCTTAATCCTACAACTAAAAGAATAGATCCATCTTTCTCTAAATATGGAATATATTTTTAACAATCCAGAAGATTGTGGTATTTAAGACATGGTTATACAAGGTCAACACTCAAAACTATATATATATATATATATATATATATATATATATATATATATATATATTATATTTATATTTATATATTAGTGTGCAAAGATGCCACTCTTTACCCTAGCAATTTATTGTAAGAGCATGTTAAGGCAATATGAACCATAAGAACAGACATGATATTGCAACAACAAGAGACGTGGGAATACTATTAGTATGAACTCCAGCCTCCTAGGGAAGGTCGTTGTGAATAAGTCTCCGCTTGTTCCTGTCACTGTACTTTTTTCCACAACATCTTAAGAGACATTATAGAATTATAGACAACCATGAATTTGACGTGGAACAATCATGGTAGACTTGGCATGATACAACCACAAGATTTGATAGAAGATAGCCCTGAGAATCTATAGAAGACAACTGACAACCATGAGATTTGACAGTTTACATTGATACGACTTGATGTATAGCAACTGTTAGAATTGACTAAAGAAAACAACAACAGACGTGGGAAAGTACTAGTAACGCTCCAACGCTCGGCACCAAGTGCAGAATAAAAGCAGAAAAACAATAATAGAATGGATGAGGAATGGATGACCTTCCAGAATAAGTTGTTGCCGATTGTTCCAGAAGCAAGCTTGTAGGTTCTACAACAAAACGCCTCTGGGAAGACGTAAACTGAAAACGCCTAGGAAGTGGTAGCAGTGAAACATAACTCAAGTCGTAACTCAAGTCGTAACTCAGATTGCTTCCCGCAACTTGGGTGTCTTTGTAGATTGCTTCCTGCGGCGCCTACCAATCTTCTCACGGCTCGCTCAGGTTGCCACTTCCATTTGGAAGCATTGTGGCATCATTATCCTCCTCTGTGCTACGATTATGTTTTTCCGGTAACCCACATTCTCTATCTAACGGTATGTTGTTTTGTGATATCTATTATCTACTGAATATAATAAATTTAAAAAAGGACATCACCAAAAATAGAACCCAAGCTTACATAGGTGATACCCGTTGTAGGAAGCTGCGACATGCGGCATTTACTTTTTGTGTAAAGCTTTTACAATTTTAGTTAACTTACAATGTGATTTCATTGGTGTGCAGTGGTTTCTAGGTTGCAGCCACTTCAAGTGTCCCATATGACGACTGCCTGTTTGGGATGCTAAAATTAATGGAAAGCCTTGGCTTTGTCCCGAACTCATTCTCCATCAACGGCGGAGTCAGGGTCCAGGACTCAATGGAATGGAATCCAATTTTTAGGCATAGGAAAAAAATGTAGCATATTCAAAACAATTGTGCAAGAAGCGGTGGTTGAAAATGTTCCATTTCACATTTAAATCTTTTTTGAACTGAATATGCTACCAAACATTAATCCAAACGGTTGATTAGAAGGTTTTCACCAGATATTTGAATAGAAAAAATAATAAGTGAAAAGTTCGAAGATCTCAAATTTTCATGTGGAGAAGAAGAAGTTTTTTTGGTTCCTTACCGGAAAATCTATGACAATGTGTGAGAATGTTTAATTTGAGTTAAAATGTTATTTTTCACTGAACACAAGAAATGCTCTTGGACAATATGAAAGGAAATGATATCACTTGCGAGTATTTAAAATCTCACATTTAAAAGAGTGTCCTTGCAAAAAATTTCAAAGTTGCCCAACATGCCCACACTTGATGATTTTTTCTTTGGCATGACAATACTTTTTATTCATAGGTCCCATAAGAATAAATAAAATTCCCTTGTACCTCTTGTCATCTTGCATTGTTGTACAAAATTTGAGGATTTATGAATATAAAACACAACTATGAGAATGTGCATGAGATTTGCAAAAGCCCACCTCGGGACTTTTGGCATTCAAGAGTTGTATTTGAGTAGATTGATTTGGTATAACATATGATTTCATTTCTATATTTTTAACCATGTGTCCATTACCGTTCAATATGCTAATTAACTATTCATTAGTGTTCCTTATTGGTAACATCATTTGGAAAATGTATTTTTGCGTTTTTGGTTTTAAGTATTCAAATTATTTATTGGCAATGAATAGGACCATATTTGAAGTAATTCAACGTACAATACTAGAGAAGGTCTAAATCTTTTACCATTGTGTTAAGCATGAGGTTAATTCCTTATATACAAAATTTTAGAGTTAGAGAATGAGTGTAGCATATGCAAAAAAGATTGTGCAAAGGGTAGAGGTTTAAGAAATGTCAATTTGTGTTAAATTGTTTTGTAACCAAAATGTGTTCTAGAAGAAGAAGAAGAAGAATTTCGGCTCCCGAAGGATACGGCGTGAATATAGTGTTGGTTCATCCTATTGACTAATCCGATGGCCACCGGACAAAAGATAGTGAATCTAGAGCTACTTCTCCCTTTCGAAGGTAAACACTTTTCTATACTAAGTGCCTTAAAGACAACCAACATGTCATCCCCCAAGGGCTTTTTGGGTACCCATACAACAAGGTCTCAAGACCCTCCACCATAGTTGGGTGGACTATGGTGGTAGGCACCACGCCGGCATGGGGATTTGAACTCACAACCACCTCACCAGTGTGCCATGGCTCAAACCACTACACCAAGGCCGTGGTGCCAATGTGTTTTAGACTGATAATCCAAACGGTCAATAAGAAGTTTTTTACCGTATTTTGTTGTAAAATGCATTGTAAGTGAAAAAAATTCAAGATCTCATGTTTTTATGTGAAAATGACAGTTTTTTTTAGAATTGTGTGAAAATGTTTGAGTGAAGTATAAATATTTTGTTGCAATAAGGGCTTTTTTTTTTTTCTTTGAAAATTCTCAAGAAAGTAATCTATTCTTCATGTACAGTGGGGTACAGTTTGCTTACGAATTCTGGCCGCAGTGCAGGACAGTGAAAAAACTGGGAAACTTTGGAATGCAATAACTTGCTCAAAAATTGACGGATTTTGGAATTTCAAATTGCGTTGGAATGCTAGTGAAGTCTACTTTAATATTACAAAAAGTATATACATAAAAACTTGAAAAATGAATAAGCATTTGTATTTTCTTTATACACTATCTACCACCTAGTGCTTCCACCTCTAGCTGAGATCACTGCTTTAATACGATTGGGCATAGTTGAAATGAGGCATTTCAATTGCTCTAAAGGAACCTCATCCCATACTTTCTGAATGCATTCTATCAATTCTTGCTTATTTTGTGGCATGCTATGGTAACGAAGTCA
Organism: Bryoerythrophyllum caledonicum; assembly: GCA_963971425.1. Taxonomy (NCBI): domain Eukaryota; kingdom Viridiplantae; phylum Streptophyta; class Bryopsida; order Pottiales; family Pottiaceae; genus Bryoerythrophyllum; species Bryoerythrophyllum caledonicum. The sequence goes on along the minus strand of OZ020526.1, from coordinate 18,991,294 downwards.
ATCTTTGAGTATCTTCCAAATGTTCTCAATTGGATTTAGATCAGGTGAGTTTGAAGGCCACTTCAACTTCTTCATGCCATAAGCTAGTCTCCAATTCTCTGCCAACTTACTTCGATGAACAAGAGCTCCATCTTCCATGAGAGTGAGGTCATGAGGATTATCGTGCATGAAATAAAACCCGCTCAAAGTGCTTTCATACACATTTTTCACAAAATGTGCAGCAAATCTTTCTCCTTGAGGCATAATGACTAACGGGCATTTGTCGAAACCAGTAAACGCACCCCACATCATCATAGATGTCCTTCCAAATTTGAAGGTAGGCGCCAAACATTCTGTCATATACTTTTCGTAAGGTTTGCGCCATACTCGAATTTGATGAGAATTCTTTCCAAGTTCAAATGACGATTCATCTGTCCAAATGACCTTGTACCAATCTTGTTCTGTCCAATGCTTATATTTGCAAGCAAATGCTAACCTAGTTGCTTTCTGCACTAGATTGAGGTATGGCTTCTTTGAAGCAATGCAATTTCCAAAGCCCAGATTCCGAATATATTTTCGCATGGTATTATGATGCACCTGATATTTTGCAGCAAGACTAGTGAGATGTTGGCGTCGATCTTGTTGACAGAATGTTTGGCGCCTACCTTCAAATTTGGAAGGACATCTGTGATGACGTGGGGTGCGTTTACTGGTTTCGACAAATGCCCATTAGTCATTATGCCTCAAGGAGAAAGAATTGTTGCACATTTTGTGAAAAATGTGTATGAAAGCACTTTGAGCGGGTTTTATTTCATGCACGATAATCCTCATGACCTCACTCTCATGGAAGATGGAGCTCCTGTTCATCGAAGTAAGTTGGCAGAGAATTGGAGACTAGCTTATGGCATGAAGAAGTTGAAGTGGCCTTCAAACTCACCTGATCTAAATCCAATTGAGAACATTTGGAAGATACTCAAAGATTGGCTTCGTTACCATAGCATGCCACAAAATAAGCAAGAATTGATAGAATGCATTCAGAAAGTATGGGATGAGGTTCCTTTAGAGCAATTGAAATGCCTCATTTCAACTATGCCCAATCGTATTAAAGCAGTGATCTCAGCTAGAGGTGGAAGCACTAGGTGGTAGATAGTGTATAAAGAAAATACAAATGCTTATTCATTTTTCAAGTTTTTATGTATATACTTTTTGTAATATTAAAGTAGACTTCACTAGCATTCCAACGCAATTTGAAATTCCAAAATCCGTCAATTTTTGAGCAAGTTATTGCATTCCAAAGTTTCCCAGTTTTTTCACTGTCCTGCACTGCGGCCAGAATTCGTAAGCAAACTGTACCCCACTGTACATTAATTCAGAACATCAAAAGAAAATTTTAGCATAAGTTTAGGAGCTACGCGAAGACACCAATTTTAATACTGAAGGGTACTAATTTTCAAACCATGAAAATTGATATCTTAAAGTAAAAATACTTGCACTTCGCGCATACAAAGGAAAATACAATATAAAATTTTCAGAAATTAAAAACTGTATTCATTTGTTAGGAACCTGTCGGAAATCACAAGTGGCTCCATAGAGAACAGTTGGTCATGTAGGGGTGAAACGTCAAAAGGTGCCAATGTGGCCATCGACTTGTACGTAAGGATTTTATTTTCATTTTTTAAAATTCTGGTTTCGTTGCATGGCAGGCGTCGCATGGCATCGCATGGCAGGCAGTTTTCCAGGCCGTCTTTTTTTTTAAATTGAAAAAAAATTAAAAAAATAAAAATAAAAAATTTGTTTGGTAAATCATTTTATGGTTCCAGTTTATAGAAGGAGCAACTTTTTGGGCCGCTTTTACAACGCGTCGCATGGCAGGTGCTTTCTTAGGCTCCTCTTTTTTCCCCCCAAAAAAGACTACATGCTGAAATCACATTGTACACTGTGGATCTTAACTAAACTGAAGTTCCCTTTTACTTTTGACAAGCCGCATTCTATGTAAAGGCATGGTCCATATTGTTGAAGACACTCCACTTTTTGCCTCCACAAGAACCCTTGCTTTGCACATGATTGTAGGAGTTAGGAGTGGTAAATTGGGGGAGAATTCCTTGCGAATTTTTTCAGACTCATGCACTTGCACATTGCACGAAAATCTGAGATTATGCTTTGTCATGACTGCGATGCCACTATGTAAAAATCCTAGGATGCAACTATGTGTTGAGAATTAACTATACAATAACAAATTTTGCATATAACATATCCTTCTCATATTTTTGAAATTCAAAAATCAATATTAATGGTAGATGCAAAGATTTTCAATCCCACCCTATGTACAGTCCCCAATTTTGATTATAGATGATCCTAAACCTTATAAAACATGGGCCCGAAAAAATAGTTTGAAGTGAATGGACGAAGCTCTTATCAAGGAAAATGTAATATAGAAGTTTTGAAGAAAATAAACTTTTTAATGAAACTTTAGGAACCTGCCCAAAATCACAATCGTTATCCCATAGGACACTTGGTCTTTTAGGGGTTAGCCCCTAAAGGCCCAATGTTCCCTTGGGGGACATTTTGAGTTTGGATAGGGTCCGACAATTTCAAATTTAGGCATGATTTTGTAATTTTTTATTTACTGAGTGGCCATCTTTTTATTAGCTTCATGTAGATATAATTTTTGTAGAGATCCAACTTACGGTTCAAATGTTACAATTTTTTCCCAATAACATAGAAGATGAAGAAGAAGAACTCCGGCCCCGAAGGTACCGGCGTGAATATAGTGTTTGTTCATTCAATTCACTAATCCCATGGCCACGGGACAAAGGAAAGTGAATCTAGAGCTACTTCCCCCTTTCAAAGGTAAACACCTTTTTACACTAAGTGCCTTAAAGACAACCAACATGTCATCCCCCCCAAGGGCTTTTTGGATACCTATACAACGAGGTCTCTTCCAATAACATATACCAATAATGCAACATTTTGGTGTGACATAAAACAAATTGTGTCGCAAAATTTAAATAGATTCTAGGTTCAATAGAAATTTGAGTTTTTGTCCATTCAAAAGAAAGAGAGATTTCTCTTTGAAAGAGAATGGAAGTCCTTGCATCTACTGTATGAATAGTTGAATTTCAAAATTATGAGAAGGATATGGTGTATGCAAAACTTAAAGTGTGTTGTTAATTCTTAGCACATAGTTGCATTGCAGGATTTTTAAGGACATCTTCTACCCCTCTTACACTTCTAATATTTGATGCACATTGCACATGTACCTAGCATGATCCTTTTTAAGTAAAAATTATAAAATCATGGCCTATAGTGCAAAAATTTGCCATAAAAGGTGGTCGAAGTTTGTTGAAGGTACTTAGTATGACCTCAAAAAGAGTCTATGTCTCTCATCAAAAGTTGATATCTTTCAATCCGTACAGTCAAACTATAAAAATTATATTACCACATACACTTGTACAGTCCAAGTGTAAGATCCTACGGTTAGGCATGTGAAATTTGTGTTTATTTGCATTCTATGTTGAATGCATTGAAACTCCCAGTTTTCGGTGAGTTTGGTGCAAAAATGTCGTGGGCCCTTAGGGGTTAAGGTAGTCTAGTAACAATAATACTTTCGTTGATGGGTATGGGGTGTACCTACTCATGCTTACTCATTGAACATGGTAGCACACTTTGAAAATTCATAACTTATTTAATTTTGATCGGAAAAATATGTAATCACTTAGGTTGGCATTGTAATTCAATTGGCTATCACTCAAAAATAAAAATAAAAATATTTTTCTTCTCTATACATGCGCATTCCTTAATGTCTCCATTAACACTTAAACGCCGAAGCAGCCAATTTTGGCTTCTCGGATGACATTTGTGGATGACCAACAAGTTGAACGTCAATGGTCATTTTTGTCATTCAAGTGCCAAATTTGACACACTCCCAAAGATTGGATACATTTTTTTTTCATTGAAATTATTGACCGGAGAATAAATCTATATTAATTACATGTGCTTCAAAGCTGCAGGCCAAAATATTTATATAACAAAATAATTTCTAAATCTACCATCACGTGTAGTTGTGAGAAACATTCAATTGTTGCCAACTTTGACACTTAATGTGTGAAAATATTTTACTTGGGTTTAAATCTCTTTGAGGTTATTGTCATGGGAACATACATACATTGATTAACATACAACAAGTGTCACAAACTAAAACCACAATGGAGCACCTCTACATTTCTAAATGTAGATCACAAAAAGAGACATGAAAATAATTTAATACAAATATATATAGGAAATCATACTATATACTTTAAAACAAAGAGTACAACACATGTACTTCTTTGTCAATCATGATACAAAACATGATTATAAAATGGGTTGAGTTTCATTCCTATTTTCGCATCTTTCTAGATTTTTTGTACATATGAAGAATATACCTACTTTTGATATTATATTCTATTATTTTTTCTTTAGTATAACAAGGCATTTTAACCAAAGTCAAATATTTTCACCCCATTCGGGCAAGGGGGAACAAAAATATTATTTTCTATTTTCTTTTAATATAAAACCAAAGATAATCGAATTTTTCACTTATTATTTTTTCTATTCAAATATCTGGTGAAAACCTTCTAATCAACCGTTTGGATTAATATTTGGTAGCATATTCAGTTCAAAAAAGATTTAAATGTGAAATGGAACATTTTCAACCACCGCTTCTTGCACAATTGTTTTGAATATGCTACATTTTTTTCCTATGCCTAAAAATTGGATTCCATTCCATTGAGTCCTGGACCCTGACTCCGCCGTTGATGGAGAATGAGTTCGGGACGAAGCCAAGGCTTTCCATTAATTTTAGCATCCCAAACAGGCAGTCGTCATATGGGACACTTGAAGTGGCTGCAACCTAGAAACCACTGCACACCAATGAAATCACATTGTAAGTTAACTAAAATTGTAAAAGCTTTACACAAAAAGTAAATGCCGCATGTCGCAGCTTCCTACAACGGGTATCACCTATGTAAGCTTGGGTTCTATTTTTGGTGATGTCCTTTTTTAAATTTATTATATTCAGTAGATAATAGATATCACAAAACAACATACCGTTAGATAGAGAATGTGGGTTACCGGAAAAACATAATCGTAGCACAGAGGAGGATAATGATGCCACAATGCTTCCAAATGGAAGTGGCAACCTGAGCGAGCCGTGAGAAGATTGGTAGGCGCCGCAGGAAGCAATCTGCAAAGACACCCAAGTTGCGGGAAGCAATCTGAGTTACGACTTGAGTTACGACTTGAGTTATGTTTCACTGCTACCACTTCCTAGGCGTTTTCAGTTTATGTCTTCCCAGAGGCGTTTTGTTGTAGAACCTACAAGCTTGCTTCTGGAACAATCGGCAACAACTTATTCTGGAAGGTCATCCATTCCTCATCCATTCTATTATTTTTTTTCTGCTTTTATTCTACAGTTGGTGCCGAGCGTTGGAGCGTTACTTCTGGCTGGGAGGCATCTGGAACCTTTTTGGGGCTCTAAAGAGTTTAGGAAGTTATCGTCTACGTCAATCTCTTCACGTGTTCAAGTACCTTTGCTCTTGCCGTCTTCATTAACTTTATCACAAGACAAGGAAACTATCTGTGAGTTCAACGAACATCATGCATTCTCGTTGAATTGAGATTTTCTAGACGGTGGATGAGATACGTTATTTGGTTGGGAGATCAATATTAGTTACAACCGAAAGCAATAGACTTCATCCGCCTTTTTAAAGTGGTGGGAGGTTCAATAATTGGAGTAACGTTTTATTTTTTATTGTTTGAATGGGTTTATGGATTCTTCATTGACCTTGGGTTATGCAATCTTGCAGATATGCGCCCATCTCATGGTTCCATGGAATATTGGCTGGGTTTCTGGTAGCAGTGAATCATTATGAGTCTTAACTCATTTGGGATACATATCATTATGGATCTTAACTAAACTGAAGTGCCCTTTTACTTTTGCTGATTTGCAACGTGCTTTTGAGTTAGGACTTGAGTTATGGAGATGGGGTGCATGGGGTGCATGGGGTTGTACCCTCCGTTCAGTGTGGAACTTAACTAAACTGAAGTTCCCTTTTACTTTTGCTGATTTGCAACGTGTTTTTCTAGCAAGTGGATAAACATGGCCGTTGCGAGACAGGCTCTAACAAACGTAGTTTTTCCAATTTAGAGCTAGGATTGTAGGTTGCATGTTCAAGTTCGATGTTTCACGGCAGAATGGGAGCCTCACAACTTGAATTAATCCCGTCGTGTCCTTGAACGAGCAACAGAATCCTGGCGTGGTGACCAAACTTCAAGAGGAGGTGAGTTCCGTTCGTCTGTAGCATGCTGTAGATTACCTTGTGCCCTTTCCGCAATTGAAGACATTATTGGCAGATGCTATAATTAGTCTCAATACGTAAGATGCAGGATGCAGGTAATAGAATTGTTGATATTGTATTGTCTTTACTTGCATAGACACATCTCTGAAATCCCGATTCGGGTTTACTTGGATAGACACATCTAAGGCTGAATCTTTATGTAACAGGTGGATAGAGTTCTGGGAGATGGACATCCTAGTGTTGAAGATACGAAAAAGCTGAAATACACAACAAGGGTCATCAATGAGGTGAGTCGTTTGATTATTTAGCTCAACACACGGTATGGTTCTAGAACTGCGAGCTAGATTTACTCCAAGTAATCCTGCAACGAAGACTTGGCTTAAGTGTTGAGATTATGAGCAGTTTCTCTTCGCTTTCACATGTCGTCTTTGTGATGACACTGACTATGGTTGTGGCAGTCACTGCGCCTTTATCCTCAACTGCCAGTCTTGATTCGACGATCATTGAAAATTGATACTCTGGGGAAGTATCGTATTAACAGGTAAGCTAGCATATTACCTTCTCCATCGAGTGATCCGTAACTTTGCATTTTGCGGTCCCTGTATGATGCTAATCACCTTGATTGCAGTGGTCTGATAGGGACGAAGACATTCTCATTTCAACGTGGAATATTCATCGATCTGCAAAATTGTGGGAAAATCCAGAATCCTTTGAACCTTTGAACCTAATCATCATCATGCAGCTATTTTAGCATTGCTTCTTGTGACGGATGACGTCTAAGTGTTACTGTTCTTGGCAACTAGGACTTCGCAGAAATGATAGTTATATATCTTTTGTACTAGTTTGTGTGTTTATTTCTTTACTAAGTGGATATTGTGATGAAGTAGTAGGCAGGCTGCGTTCTCAAGTTTGTGGGATATGATTCAGGTATCCAGCAAACAACTAGGGATGACTTGATGACCATGTTAATCGCTGGTCATGAAACTTCTGCTGCTGTGCTGACCCGGACATTCTATCTTCTAGCCCAGGTTTGTCCTGCTAACCGATCTCTACTTGCTTTGAATCTAGCCACATATCATTCCACAATCCTAGTCCTATTCTCATGAAAAATGTGGTACTCATCCTCATGAAAAAATATTTTTGTTTGAAAGCCTAATGAGATTTATCATAATGTGATTTTTTTGTATTCAGATAGTTGATCTCTCACACCACATATACCATATACGACTTGTGATTTGATTTCTGTCAGTTTTGGAACATCTTCTTGTACAATCAAGTTAGGAGTTGATGAAAAGTAATCATAGATAATGTGATAATGTGATAATGTGAAAATGTGAAAATGTTCAATTTACATAATAACTTTGGAAAGTAAAGACTCTGTAACGTCGAAGTGAGATATCAGCAGCTGTTCCACAACCTGCAAAAAATCTGTATATTCTGACGAAGCAGTTGACACATCCCAAGCACCTGCTTCAGGACGTTGAAAACTTTGTGCCTTCTGAAATTGAAGTGATTGATTGCACTTGACACTTTGCAAAATTACTATAGAAATGCACAGTTTACACAGCAGTCACCCTGGAAATTACTTAATGTTGCGCATGTATGACCATTGTTTACAAGAACCAGCTTGAAGGTTCCACTTGCTCCTCTCGCACCACCGCTTCTTGAGAGGGAGAAGTTTTTCCAATCTACAGCTAGGATTGTAGGTTGCATGTTCAAGTTCGATGTTTCACGACAGAATGGGAGCCTCACAACTTGAATTAATCTTGTCGTGTGCTTGAACTCGACAAAATCTTGGCGTGGTGACCAAACTTCAAGAGGAGGTGAGTTCCGTTCGTCTGTAGCATTCTGTAGATTACCTTTGTGACCTACCGCAATTGAAGACATTATTGGCAGTTAACATAATTAGTCTCAATACGTAATATGCAGGATCCAGTGTGTGCGTCAGACGGTACTTTCACAAGTGTCACAAGGCTGTAGACAAATTCATCGATGGCGAGTCTTTCATAAATGAGGCAACTAATTTGTGCTAGCTTGTTTACGTGTTGTTGTCAAATCACTTTCCCCAACCGGCAAAGCCACAGGTGGAATTACTAGTGCCGTTGTACTGCAAACAATTCGATGACCTGGGAGTTAGTTGGCTGAAGGTAGCAGCAATTTGTTTGATAAATAATTGTGTGCAACGCTCGCTCACCCAGTGGTTTGAGTTACAAAGAGGTCTACAGTCTCGAAAGCTCGCATGTGGAAGTACATGGCCCGACGTCTGCAAGGCCGGCCCCATAGAAAGAATGTAACTGTGAGGCAATAATGTACTTGCGCTGAATGTTTGTTTTGTTTTCGTAGCTCATACTAACTAATTTGTTCTCGTGCAGATTTAAATAAAACAAATGAACCGGTGAACTGAACCTGATCTTTTGGGCAGCAAAGAAGTCAGCAGTTGTGAGTTCGTTAAACAGACTGAGTGTCCCTCGAGTCTCGAGATTCAATTTTTGCAATCTGGAATCACATGTACCAATAGCTGTAAACAAGGGGTTACTAACTTATTACAACATGTACATTACTGTGTAGTAGTTGATAGCAGGTCGCAATAAATTAGACAGAAGGTCACTCACAACTTTTTGTCAAAGCCTATCAGCGCAGCAGAATACTCGGAGCCTATAGTTGTAGATGCCCAATTCTTAACTCATCCAACTCAGGCAACGTAATTTCTTTGGTCTGCAACCACAGCATTTTCCGTATCAACAAAAATTTCAAGGTAATAGAACTGTCAATATCGTGTTGTCTTCACTTGCATAGACACATCTAAGGCTTTTGCCATAGCTTTTGATCGTTTCGTTTTTGGCTGTTTGCTTCAATTTGCCACAAATTTTTTGGTCTGCATTGCTGTTGAAACGTTGATTATCAATTATCTTATGTCTCAACCTAATCATTATCATGCAGCTATTTGTCAGCTTTTGAAAATGGACTCCTCCAGAGAACCACCATCTCCTCTCCCTGTGACACGTGCAGCTGGAATACCTGTAGTACCTACGTCAACAGCTGCAGGAACTCCGGTGGCGCTCGCCACACACCGTGCACCAGCAGCACCTGTGAGGGTGACATTGTTTTCAAGACCCATTTCAGAGAGGGCAACATCTTTTTCGTACCCGCCAAAGCTTAGAGCCCGCCGGCGGCACAACGTCTCTGCTGGTAGTAGCTCTTCCATGACAGAACTGCAGGCATCGACACCGCCACAGGGCACCTCTCCTCCACCATCGCAAAGTAGGACCACTTCGTCATTGCACAGGAATGTGCCGTCTCCGCAGGTACCTATCAAATTCATAAACCGAAAATTTTGTGTTGTCCCTGAAGGGACAAATTGCTCAGCGGATTCAGTGCCATCAATTACACATTGGCCATAAGAACTACAGAGTGTGCTTGTTTCATTACCGAAGACCAAGAGGTGGGCAGGGGTGAATTTTCCTACATTGCTTCCTACAGACAGTGTTGAATGGCATGTGTCAGAGGTATTTAGAGGACTGTCTCAGTACCAAGGTCTGGAAATGCCATATGTCACGGGCTCTTTCTTCAAGCGATCAAGGAAAAGGAAGGGTGTTGGACTGGACAGAGCCTACAGGTTGGAACCCTACACTCAGAACACAAATGCACCTTACGGGAAATTAAGCGCAAATTCTGTAGCTGTGTATGTACCAACAAGTGTGGTAATCTCTCCAGCCCCTTCCCGTGACCTTCCGTCATCTTCAATTCCAGTTTCTCCTCGAGCCCTTCCTGAAGCAACTCCTCTACCAATCTCTGGAGCATCTCCTCGAATCCATACCCCAGGTATTTCTACAATCCCTTCTCCAACCTTGTCTTCAAATTTTCTAGCATCTGTAGTAACATTCTCCCTTCAGTCAACTGGTCAGAACTAAACTTTGCATTTGTGCACTCAGGCTCAGCATTGTCACCAATTCTGATTCATGAGATTGAAGAGATTGAAGAGGAAGATCTATCGGAGCTGGAGAGATTGTCTGTAGCCTGGGAGCGAGCTAACGTAGTGTATTATGAAGCTATGGATTTCAAAGACACACTAAACAAACCTACAAGTTCTAGTACGTCAACAACATTCTCGGCAGCATTTGATTCATTTCACGAGGAGGTATTGAAGGATCCAGAGCAATCACAGGATTTTCGTCAACTTTGCAAGGACTTGATGGTAAGGAAGAAACTAAGGAGAGGTATTTCTATCCCCGACTGTGCCCTGACTGATATAGTGACACACAAGTCGATGTCAATGTATTTGGGGACCGATTTGAAGGTTGAGTTTGAACTCAATGCTCAAAGATTCTGGAGAATGTGGGATCAACTAGATGCAACGGTGGAGAATTGTTCACCAAATGGAGAGAAAGCACATGCTCTTATGTTTGTCAAAAAATACGGTGGTGAAGAATTGCCAAGTGTTCCACCCACGGATGCAGAGTTGGATGACCTTTTTGCTAATGATGCTTTCTCTACATTTACAACTCAAATGGTATGAATATTGTGCCCTCTTAGTTATGACATATATTGTAGTAGTTCTTTGGTTTTGGTTTGATTTGACACCCCATGTTTTTAAACTACAACCATGGTGGCTTTTTCTAGTTGAGAAGAATGTGTCAAACGGCCGTTGACGGTGTTGAGGAGGAACAGGATCTTCTCTTGAAGAGAGAAGCTGCAGAGCATGCACTTTCATCGTATCTGCGGTTGTATTTATCTTCGACTATTTTCAATGAAATTGAAATAGTCTTACCAGAAGTACGTGCTACAGCTATTGAGGTGGGTGTTTACGAAGACTATTGGTGAAAGATATTAGTTGAAGAACTTTTGATACAATGATTTTATGAATCTGACTACATAGAAAAATACGTTCTTGTATGCATGATTGTCTTACATTCTAGCTTCTAATTGTCTTACGTACTAGCTTTAACCCCTAAACAAGAAATTGACCAGATTGTGGTCGATCTGACTCTGGTCAGGCTCTCAATTTAGATTGTATGAAGTTACAATTTTTTTGTAGATTGTAGAGTTTTCCCCTACCTTTCCAATGACACCATTCATGCTTCAAAATTCCTCATACTTTAGGAGATATTCACGGTCAAAGTTTGAAAACACTGTTAGGGCATGCTGAAATCTGCCCAAAACTGCGGTATATTCTCATTCATTCTCAAAATCTGCCCAAAATCAATTTGATCGCAGAAACTTCACCAAAAATTGAGATTTTTGTTTTTTTTCGAATTTTGTTTTTCGTACATGTAAAAGAGGTAGTAAAGCATGATCTCACCGTTTGGATTTTCAATCCAATAATTTATTACATGAATTTTTAATTGTTGAAAATGGGCATCTGTATTTGTATTTCACCATACCTCCATGTGAAAAATTAAGCATTTCTTTAGGTTTTATAGGTCCTATGAGGGTAAAAATTATATGGACATATTCCTTACTCACATAGGAACAAGAATTTGAAGAGCCTCATGTCAAATTTCCTTTCAAAAATGGTTTTTTTGGCCCCCAAAACATTAGTTTTCCAGTCTACAACAAGGAAAAAATCTTTTTTTTCAACTTTGAACATTACGATCTCACAAATGGTGAGGAATTTGAATCTTAGATTCGGTATGCATGTACATGTACAAGTTAGGTACTAGATCTTACTGTTACATACTTCAAAAATTGTCAAAACTTGAAAATTTACATCTTGCATCAAAAGAGGGTAGTTTTGAGGGTTTTTGGTTGTTTTGAGGCCACTCACCTTTAGGGGTTAGTATCATGTATATCATGTGCTACAAATCTGTAGGTACTAATTTATTGGTTTGGTATGTATAGGTGAGACAAGGGAACGAATTGCAGGCTTTTGCGTAGCATTGGAGGTCGATTTGCTCCACATGGGAGTATTTTTATGCACTAGTGGTTGAATTCACTCACCAGCTTGGAGTTAAAGAAACCACGGCAGTAGACTTCTCAGGCCTGACAAATTGTTGGTTGAGCAACACATGGAGACAATTTTGGGACTATCCATTCAACTACCAGTGGATCTTTGAGTACCCAGATAACATGGCAGGGAATATTCTGCATCCCAAGTTGGACAGTGCAATTCTACGGTTAGATTTACAACTACCCGTAGCTGAAATGGTTGGACATTTGATATACTTATTGTCACTCCGAGGTGTTGAGGTTGCACGACCGTTTTCTTTTGCTACACTCCTCATGTTGACTGATCAGATTCCTTCTAGCAAGGATTTGTCTGTTGGTGTTGATCCAGGCACTCGCGCAGCCTTGGAGAGAGATTTTTGCCTTTGCTGGGGTGCCACATGGTCCTTGTTAGCTCCAATGAGAACTAGTTTTGAATCGGCAAGTCAACTAGTAGCAGAGATCATCAACAACAAGCTTAGTGATGAACTGGAATGGACGTTCAAGGATTTTAAGTTGGTAGAGACAACTTGGGATCAGCAGGTCAAGGACAAACTCGGAGCAATAATCTACAGCCGTTTGTTTAGTGGTCGGCTTTAGTAGGGGCAACGCTACGGAAAGGATTTTACCTTGCTGTGGATTCATTGAAGACCTCCGTTTCTAGAAAGCAGATCATGAAGACAGCGTTGGATTCATTGACCGCGGACAATCTCAAAGTGATTTTTAGTGGTAGAAGTGCAATGGAGGCTTTGGAGTTTTTGAAAAAGTGTAGGTTCACGACCAAGGTCCCTTAGGAGATTGTAGACATGTTCGAAGCATGCGTACACCGGATGAGCTATGCAGAAAGAGCAAGATTAGCTATTTTCATCATAGGAAATGAGTACTTTGGAGGCAAAATTGTGACAGTGGATTTGATGGACGTCGATGATGATTATCTCATCACATCATCCACATGTTTTGAGAAGTTATACCTACCTCGTTACAAGGATGTCGATACCATGTATAGAAAGATCTGCTACAGCACGATGGACAGATCTTTTGGCAACATGTGATCAGTAAATCCCCAATGGTACATTCATTCCTCTTATTTTGGATAATAATTTTTATCTCATTTTTAATTATGTTGATGACACTAATGCTCACACTTGCAAATAGACCAAAGGTGAAGAGTGAGTTTACAACCATTTTGTACCAGCTTCTGCTGGATCCGAGTGAGAGGGTGTGCTCCAAGGTGATCACTTGCGTTCTAGGAAAATTTAAGTGATTAAGTTTTATATGGATCATGGCATTCTCGTACTCCTTGTTTCCATTCCTGTACTGATACCCGTAGCCTGCAACTGATGTTGTAATTTGTGAACGCTTTCTCACTTAATGCTTGTATTTGTTCAACCTTGAAGACCATGCCAATAGGTGGGTTCTACTAGGATCAAACATTTCCACCATCAATTGCTGCTGCTCCTTCTACACTCCCATCATATACAGACGATGTTTCAGTGAGTGGAGATGCGAATACGTTAGAGTTGGAGAGGTTGCAACTCGCCGAAATCAAGGACGCCCGCCTGGCGATGGTGACGATGCTCATCTTCTACTTCGAGGCCGGCCAGGGGTTGACTCCCCTCGACGCACTCGGTCTGTAAATACCATCAATTTTTGTTCTCGCCTGATGTACCATTTATCATAATACTATGTGGTTTATTCTCCCAATTATCCGATCTGCACTGCGACTCATGTGTACAATGATCATCCCTTGATGTCGATTTGATATGCGAGTCCAGCATCTGTAGTTCAAGACTGAATGTCACACGTAAATGCAGGTGTTGAACTACAACCTATCCGAAAACAATCTGTGAATAATCAATTAAAGAGTAGTTTGGTGGTCATTATATGTGTTCTACCAGTTTCGAAACACTACACCAGGAGAAAGACAGTATTCATTTCTGTGATAGAAGTCCAATTTCGGTCGTGCAACGAGAATCCGAACGCAGTGGTATTGCTGCAGAATGTGAAGTAGTTTGAAATAAATTCAATAGACTATGGAATAAACCTAGACATGTTTTACTGACATGCAACGGTGTTTGCAGATTGCTGCTGATCCGTTCACCGCTGCAGAATAAATTTGTCCAGGTCTCCATGACGTTGCAGGGACGAACACACTTCAGCTTTCAGGGACAGGGCCACAAAATTTCCTGTAAAAATGTGAGCCACGTCGTGGAGAGAGAAATATATTTTCACAATGACAAGTAGGCAACTACCAACACCGGATCTAGAATGAGATGAAAACTTCCTCAATTGATGAAAATGTCAGAATATATCATGGAGACCGGATAGACACTCTGGAGACATTTCAGGAACTAAAATATGTGTTGATTCATCATACACACTTAAGTCCTTCAAGATGCAAATATCAGGATACACATATGAGCAGAATTTTTCTATTCGTACTGCACCCTCGGATACACACTTAAGTCCTTCAAGATGCGAATATCAGGATACACATATGAGCAGAACTATGCTATTCGTACTGCACCCTCGGCCTGCCATGAAAGGCTGTTTTTCCTCACCGCAACCTCCTAGCTTCGCGCTCAGACTCGAGGAGGGTCAAGATATCTCCTGCAAGTTATTCAAACCTCAAATATGTCAAAAAAAGTAAATAAAATAGAAATGTCAACTTGAGTGGAATTCTACGGATCCTCATCCAAATATCCAAATACGAGACTTTTTGTGCCTGGTTCGATTATAGTTGGAGTCCAATACCACCTAAAATTGGAACGAGACAGTGACCAAGGAAGCCAAATACGAACATTAAATATTAAGAGCCCAGAGTCCCACTCCAAAAAAATACTTCGCTACGTGGTAATATCGTCATGTCCTACATTAAGAATACGTGAACCTAAGATCCATTTATGGCCCGTCGCATCGATTGAAAGACTCCCCAACTGCATAATTCTATCTTCCAATGTGCAGTACAGAAAGATACATTCTTTATAAACAATCTCGTGTTCTAGAAAAATCCCTACCAGACGAGATATATTCTCATAACAGATAAGCAGCGTGAGCATATACCTACAACTTTATCTTAAACCACTGATGATTTGTTGTTTTGAACACAAACGTATCCACAACATGTGATCACGACGTCTAAAAAACCTTTTCAAATCTCAACTACATCATGAAAAGGAAAGTCCCAATACCTTCACGGATTGGGCCCTTGACGTTACGCATGATCAAACGGTTCTGGTCATCCAAAAACTTGACGCGCACCTGCGTCACCTGTCCTCGGCACCCAGTACGCCCGATCACCTTCATCACAATGGCCAACTTCACGGCGGTATCCTGCATGGTCAAACCTAAAAATCTCAGTCCTCGTCAAAACCACCGCACACCGAGAATCAAAAGCAACATTCCCCTACAACTTAACAGAATGTCAGGATCGGCGCATGGAGGTGTTTGTATAGATGGTATTCGGGTAGAAACCATCTAGAGAGTTGTGGAGTTACCGGAGAGCCCAAGACTTAGCGCTAATGGGAGATTAGTGTTAGGTTTAGTGCCGCGTGGCAGCTATGGCAACGGTGGTGTCTTTCGACACCTCATCTCGGGACTTCGAACCCGGGTGACCTCCACGTGTGGTTGAGGGAGACTCATCTTTCTCAAGTTGAGTCTCCCACGTGATGAGGTGAAGGTGTGTGCGTGTTGCACATCGTTAGCCTCATCCATATCATGTTTTCACTCTTGAAGAGTGGCATGGACTTGACTTATTGTGATTTGTGAGTGTTTATCACTTATTTGTTACTTGAGAAAGATCATGTTGCGGAAATGGGTGTAACCGCAACATTATTATACATCTACTAGGGTTTTGTGTGCGTTGCTCAAAATTCCTACTACGGCACTAGAGTGTTCCTTGAACTTCGAGCGAAGTAGAGATAGAGCCCGAAACCTAACAACGAAGTGTTCATCTTTAGGTTGAAATACAGAATGCTAGCCCTGACAAACACTCTCCAGAAGCGCGGCTGGGAAGTCGCAAGGACGTGCAAGAGCGAGGGTTTCGAGCGCACGTCTTTGGCGACGACGAGGGTTTGCGCGAGGAGGCGATCCTTGAGCTCCAACAAGCAACTCACTTTGTGAGCTCTATCCCGCCGTTGGCGACTTTGATTGCGACTCCGTGTTGGCCTTTCTGCGCGAGGACGAGCTTGTGCTCGACGGTACGTCATGGATTGGGTAACTCTCCTCGACGACATGTACGGCGACTAGCAGGGCGGCTAGGTGGACAAGCAGACGGAGCCGCGCCCGACGGACACAAAGAGTGCCGACGGACGCCGGGAGGCCGAGAGGAGCTGGCTGCGGCTTGGTGATCAAGAAGCTAGAGAGCGAGGCGGAACATGAGCTGCTCGTGCACGCGGTGATTGACAGCTTCTCATCGGGGATATTGAGGCGGAGACAACACTGCTGCGGCGGGCTCTGTTTCGTGCACGACTTGGGTTGCTTCATGTCTAGGCTGTCTGGATTTGGGATCTGCGCTACAATCAAAAAGAAAGAGACGAGGGTGTAGCTCAGAACTAGGTGGGATCCAGCCTGCAAGAGCAGAGGTGATCGAGGTAGAACCCGATTCCGTGATGATTGGTAGTGGTTGACTTGATGTGCACGTCGGAGGGAGATAAAGCGGTTGTGCATACCGCCGGGCGTGATCGATAATCGCCCCTCCCGAGGGCGCAGCTGACAGCGCAAGACCTACTAATTGCTTGCCGAAACCACCTGTCTTCATCCAACACCTTTTGGACTGCGCCCAGGAGGACCCGTGTACTTAGTCGGTGGCTGCTGCGGAAGTTCCGGTGGAGGAGCGGTGGCAAGTGCTGGTAGCCGGAAGTGGACGTGGAGAGCATCTCGGCTCAGGCACCAACAGTGGAATCGGAGTTTCCTTGAGGTTGGATTCAGGAGGAGATGCAGATGTCGCGGCAGGTGTGAAGCCTGAGGATGGTTTCACATACCAGACAGGCTAGGGTTTCATAGGAGAGTGACCAGGACCTGCTTGTGGCCTGAGTGCCGGGTGGGAGTCCCATTTTGAAGAAGACGAAGGCTGCCGGAGATGCCATAGAAGGCGCTGTGTGGAGGTGGCGGAAGAGTTATCACTAGGATAACTGGCTCGTGGCAGCCAAGCGTTCATAGCGACGCTACTTTTTGATCCTTCGATATCGGCTGTTCCTATCATTGTGAAGCAAAATTTCCCAAGTGGGGGATTGTTCACCAACCAGTAAGGAATGTGCAGAGCCAGGCGAGGTCGGTGTGGAGAGACGTCGGCGTGAGGGACGCCGCTCGAGTGTTCATCCTCTCTTCAGTTTCCTTGGGATTTCAAGGTGAAGCACCAAAGTGCCTGCGGACCAAGGTAAAGCGCATTAGTGCTTGCGGAGCTTTTGGAAGTACCAGCTGGATTTACGGCTACTGGAATCAATTCTCGGTGAGGTCAGTGGAGCTTGTGAGCGGAGGATCAGTGGCCGCACTATGACAATAGTTGTTACCTGAGCTTGCGCTAGCTTTTCTCGTGGCGATCTTCTCCGGATTCAGGGTTTGAAACTCACGAGATCTGGTGGCATTGCAACCAAGGAAGTGCTCGGCATCTGGACGAGCTAGAAGCTGTCGCGGCTTCCTTGAGTCATGTGAAGGAGAATTCCTTGGAGAGAAGGGATGCAAAATCGGGCTCCAAGTGGTTGAATAGACACCTCGCTGAAGAAAACCGGGTCGAGTGCTCTAAACATGACAACAGTGCCGGCAGGAAGAGGAGCATTTCTACCGGAATGAACTCTTGCCAATTACCGTTCACATCAGGGTGAGGACCTCGAACTTAGGATTCTGGTTTCATCTCTGTGAGCAGCGACGTCCAGGAGAAGGTGATTGTAGAGTGAAGCGCGGAAGTGCTCATTTGGCTTTGAAACATCCACACAGCAACCGGGTGAGTGGTTGACACTTGTGGGTTTCTTAAATCTTTATTGAATTCACTTGTAGGGGTGTGGATTTTTGTGGTGCTCTTGGTGACGCG